>JBAIZL010000002.1:100996886-101476886 GCA_036971475.1 Prosapia bicincta | reverse complement strand
TCGAGCTGCCGTCACGCCCAAACACATCTATATATTTGTATATGTGAGCTGTATACAGCTATTTTAGCTTAAATTGGGTGGTAACATATGATTACAACAGCTGATATTATAGGTTATGTGGTAGAACAGCAGTTTTTACCGCTTACGATATGTTACATTATTTACTTTACGTTATTAAATTAAAATTTTATTCACTATTTTTATCAGTTAATAAATACATCAATTTATAATTCAGTAAATTACTACAATTAATTCAATAAAGTGACAATGAATTATATTTTTGTTCCAATTTTATAAACGAAAATACCCTATATGACACATTTTATGAACTGATTTCAATTAAATTAGTTGAACTGAAGAGTTGGGGTGGGCGTGGTCAGTAGTTAGTTTTGTAGTACTAAAAGAATAAAATGTCGGGAAAACATTAAAATATAGGAGATGATGCCAAAATGTAAAGACTACCCTAATTTAAAAAAAAAAAAAACAGTAGGACTAATTCGCTAAATATTTTCTTATAAAATCAGTAAATTATTTTAAGGATGTGTGTTTTCGTGATAAATTTCATGAAAGACCAACGTTCAGCTCCAACGTTTCCGTCCCAATCACTTTCTACTTTCTTTGCATCAGCCGTGACCTCAGAGACTTGTGTGCGCACACCGGACCCGTCTTTGATCTTCGAGACTAATTCGGCATTCTAGGTCAAGCTGTTTCATTAAGTCTAGTTTAGCTCAAGTAGCTAGATGTATGGCAGTGAAATCTGTGAGCTGTAGACGCTAGGTCCGTAGTGATGCTCCTCTGGCGAGGGCAAAGTGTGAAGGTTTACTGAAAGTATGTCCCGATAGTTTTATGGATGTAGGAATATTGTTCGAATAGCCTCGCGTACTGCGACGAATCGGTTTTAGTTACCTTTTTGTTAAGTTTTTTTTACCACACGCTACCTCCCCGTAACACGCCTACTTCTCTCACTCTCTGTATCTTATAACCTTAACGTGCTCTCCTTGAGCTTCCTGGTAGTCTAGAATAATTGTGTTCACCGTTCTTAACTATTATTAAGAGATGTAAAGGTAAACCTGTGATAAAAGATAATGTTGGCAGCACTGCAAAAGAATTGTGACGTATGCTCTGAGACACTGTTAACCTAACCCCCCTCCCCAAAAGCATATAGGGCCTACAGTTTATTGTTTATCTTCTATCCCCCGAAAATATTACTTTACGTAAATCAATTTTGTAACAATTCTTACACATTTCTAGCTCTCATAAGGGCATTGAAGTATTGGACTTCCGGATAGTTTTCCCATAAAAGCAGTCGACAGTTACTTTCAGATGGTATTAGGTTTGCGCATATAGGTAAAATTTTAGAAGCTGACACTTGGCCTACCCGCCCAAACCTTAGACAGCCCTATTAGCTTTCTTGAACGTGCTATTTAATTAGTCGTTTTTATAGTAAACAATAAAAAGTATTAATACGTAACAAAATAATGAATCGACCCAACAAAACAAGTAATATAAATACAATTTTTTTAAAGTCAATTCCTACTTAGTTTAAGAAAAAAGAATTCTATTTTAGTTACTTTTTACTAAATAATTAAAGTTAATGTAAATAAAGTTACACAACCTAAGCGTTAAAACAGCTGTTCTATCACATAACCTATAACAAAAATCAGCTGTTTTATGAAATCATATATCATCACTTATTTTAAGCCAAATGGGGTGGAATAACTATATTTCATATTTTGCCCCTTTTGTGAAATTTATTTCTCCCATATAAAACTAAAATTAATTCAATTAATTAATTAATATTTGAAAAACTGTATTACCATCCACTACAAGTTAAAAAAAAATGTACTTTAAATTAATTCACGTATTAAAGTTTTAATAAAACTGTATTACCATCCACCACAAGTTAAAAAAATACTTTAAATTAATTCACGTATTAAAGTTTTAATAAAACTGTATTAACATCCACTACACGTTTAAAAAAATGTATTTGAACTTGCGTGGATGAATAAATGAGTATTTTATGAACGATTAAAAATTTGTACAAGATATATAGAGTGTAAACTAGTAAAAGGAATTGAATAAATCACTTATTATAAAAATAGTAATAATTTAGTGTACTTGTTCAGAGTTTAAGCCTAATAATGGCATATGTTTTTCAAATTCTGCCTTGAGGGTATGAATTAGCTCTTAGTAAGGAATGTCGACCCCTTTCTCTATGTTGTTGGTTTCGAAGTTTGTACATTTAATAAAATTATTCATCTCATGCAAAAATGAAAACGCTAAGGCCTAATTAAACCAAGGAATAACATTTAGGCTAACGAACTTTAAACCGAACTAACGTAACCCGTTATGAAGTAACAGTTCCAAGTATTACCAGTTCCAGAGGCCAGTTTCTATTCCGCACACATCTCTCAATCCCCCAGAGCAGCCATTTTCCGAGCCTTACGATTTACGAGCATTAGAGTCGCGCAAAATATTTTATGGCACTAAACAAATGTACTTCCACTTTCTACGGTATTTTCTTTCCTGTCCCTTCAAAGCACTCTGATGCAATCAATCAAAACAGCTTTCACCTTCTATTTTATTGCGTGTAATCACTTGACAGTTTTCTTAGAGACTTCTACCAACAATTATTCTGCAGTGTGTGAGTGTTAGAGTGTTCTGTACAAGTCATTAGGAAGTCCTTAAGAACGTAACATAACCTTATAAAATGTTTGCAGCTAAATAAAACCGGCCATTAGCGAGTCAAGAGTCAGTTTTTATGAAAGGTCTCGACAGCTAGTTTCGAGTCCTTTTTCAAGACTTACTATTGTGAGTCTAACATCATTAGCACTAAAAGAAATGCCTCATTAGTGAACAATAAAAATCTACAATCAGATCTTGAAACCAGTTAGGCTTTATGGTAGCCAACTGTTAGGATGTGCAAAGGAATCTAATGTAGAAATTCTTCAGTTGTTCCAAAATAAGGTACTGAGCAATGGTTAATGCCTATTGGTATGTGGGAAACAAGGGTATTCACCGAGATATGAATATCCCGATGATAACATAAGAAATAAGGAAGATGGACAAAAAACATAAAAATATACTTTATTTTCACCTAAATCCATTGGGTCTTCAACTTCTCAAAACCCAGTGTAGGGCGGACCACGTACCCGTGTACTTGGCCTTGATAGATCGCAGTAGGCGAGACGGGAGGTAGAGGTCGGTATAAATATTACTTTCCTACAAACATGGTAATGTCTCTCCAAACACTGATTTGCCTGAGACTGTTGATATTCGATAAATTAGCTTCGGTATGAAATAACAAACAATCTTAAAATATGTGTAGACATATCAGGTGCAGAAGCTGTCGTTGTATAGAACATTCTGTAGAAGTGGTAGGTAGTACACGAGAAATCTAGTGCGATCTCTCAGGGCCAAGTGCACGGTTACATGGTCCGCGCTATACTTTGTTAGAAGATTGAAGAGAACTAAACCATTTGAGTGTAGTGTAGTGTTGTGCTAGTTTTAATGTATATATTATTGACAATGTCCAGGCAAGAAGTAAAGAGTTAATGGGCACTGTAGTTATATGCGTATTTGGTAAGATAAAGCAAGAAAGAGTAACAGTTTGTCTAATAAAACCGGTTTTAATAATAATTAAAATAGGAAAACTCGTTGATGATAGCGATGTTCATGTTGGGCGTTTAAAGGCACCAAACTAGCTGTTGGAAGTTCTTGACTCCCTGGTGGGTAGTTTTATTTATCTCTTTACAGTGTTTATCGAGCGAAACGACATAAATAATAACTTTACAATTTTTCTTCTTGTTAAAAAGGCCCTGATAATGAATCTTATTAAATATAGCTTAAGTCATTACCACCTCTGTGTACTGATATAGATTGTAGGTAATGTATTGTGAAGCAATAAACCTCCTTAGGCATGCCTTATAATGTACGACTCAGAAAGGAACATAACCTACCTGTAATGAAATCAACTGTTGTATGAAGCCATTTGTTATCAGTAAGTTCAGTCAAATATAAGATGTTTTTAATATATAAGAAATCGCATTAGCAAATAATTAAAATATAATCTCCAAACAATATCTAAGTAAACCGCTGTTACTATTAAAAGCCATGTTTTACATTCGGAAAGATTCTTTGATCTCCGGAGAGTAAATTGCTAAGTTATTATAATCCCTCATTTCAATATGAAGAACATTGTTGCCAAAATTGTGTTCTTGTAGTCGTTTTATAGAAAAGTAATGAGAACTTTTCTAACTGGCATCATATAAATTGAGATATACCTTAACGATAAGTTTAGGCGTCGGATGCCTTCAATCTTCGGCGTCAGACGCTCTTATTGGTTGTGTTCATCCCCCAGTATCTGCGTACGCTTTTATCCTTGCCATTTCTTTGTTTCTTAGTGCATGTTGCAATTGGCGTCTTCCTTTATCACATCTATGTACAATAGAACCTCGATTATCCGGGCTCCTGGTTAACCGAAATAGTAAAAAGTTATATAATGTTTATACGGTTTAGGCTCTCTGTTTGTTCTTGACTCAACAACGTAAAAATATGTTTTATACGTTGACCTAGGTCTTTTTACATTTTGTATTTTTATGTTACTTCATTTTTTTTATAATACATAAGATGCCTTTTTCACATTTTTGATCACGTTTTCATTCATTTCATATGTTCAAACGTTTTCTGGCAAGTCTACGGGTTATCCGAGTTTTCGGTCATCCGATCTACTCTTTACTCACAATATTTCGGATAATCGAGGTTATACTGTACTGTTTTCTTAAGCGGCATTGATTTTCTTTTTTATGTTCATTACAACCTTCACTAAATTTGTAAACTTCAAACTTATTTACCTAAGTAAATAAATAAATTTGTCCTTTTTTGTCTCATTTCTCTATCACTAGTTCGTTTATCTTCAACCTTTACTAATGTTTTGCTGCTATTTTTTCTTTGTAATTCAAATAAATAAATAAAACATAACCTATAACATAAAATCAGCTGTAACATGAATTTATATGTTATCATTTAGTTCAATTCAGTTACCTCACGGTAATATTTATGTTGTAAGATATGGGTTTCAGAAATAGCGTGACGTGAAAGCAATGATTTAATCTCACGTTTTGTTCACCTCGCGTAAAGAAGTATCACCTCAAAAAAGTAATCAGTTCAAATAATTTTACTTTATAGTTGGTATCACTGATATTAATAATTAGAGATGGGCCGATTCCGATTCTCGATTCCAGGAATCGTCGATTCTAGGTGGTATCGAGGAATCGTTGATACTCGATTCTTCATCTTAAAAGTGTCGATTCCGATTCCTATTTTGTTAACTATTAAGATATGTGAGTGTGGAGTAATTTATTGGAAAAATAATTAATTACCAACTATATCTTATTTATGTATTGGTTGATTTGAATGAATTAAATGATTAAAGTAAACGAAAATATTATTATTTATGAAGCAACAGCAATCAAGATCGTAACCATTTCCGGTCGTTTGACATCGCTCGTCTCTCTCTCTCTCTCTCTCTCTCTCTCTCTCTCTCTCTCCCTCCCCCACGTGTCTTACTGCCACTGATTTATAGATGTCAGAACAAAACACAAAAAAGTACAGTAAAAACTCCATTAACCGTGGCCATGATGGTTGAGCGAATAGACGGATAACAGAAACACCGTATTATTCCTCCGAAACCTAACCTCAATAAATTATATTGTAGACAGATATCACTCACACAGTAATGTAATATATTTCGGAGCGAAAAGAAAATAAACACGATTGTAATAGCAAATGACACTATTTATTACATGATAAACAGATCCGCACAGTAGCTAAAAATGTATCAAAATAATGTACAGTAATATAAACTTACAGGTGAAATAGTTCGTGTAGTTTAACAAACAAAGCGAACGCGTCACTGTACCTTAATACTTTAGCTGCCGGCCACAATATCGCGTTTTCATAGAGAATTGCCAAAATATTTTAAGCTCATTTTTAAATCATGTGTTCTTATACTTTGTTCCCCTATCATATCTAAGTATGAATATACGTTTCTCATCATAATATTTATAAAAATACGTGTCGGACCAACTGGCCCAACATAGTTTTTCCCTACCGTAAATGAAACGTAAATAAACTCCGTCGGACCAATTTACCCGACATTGTTTTTGATTTAATTGAATTTTATTATCTGTGCAACACTGTTTTGATATGTTTTGTGTTTTGTGTTAGCAAGAAACAACAAAACCATAATTTCATGTCCCGGCTACCCAAATAATAAACTGACTGGTGATAAAAGTGTTTTGCACCTATCACTAAGACACGTAAACGTGTCACATGTGATTGATTTGTGAGTATATAAATATTTTGAATATAGAACTAAAGTGTAATATATTCTCTCTCTGATAAGTAATGCTACAGGTCCAGTAAATACCATCCAAGATTCATATTAAGTAAAAGTTTTAACACCAAATAATTTACTTGTTAAGGAATTTACGTTATAATTTACTTCCTAGTAAGGATGAGTTTATCTAAGTGTATCAATGTTTGTACTTAACTTTCACAAAGTCTGTTTTTAAGGATTATTTTACAACTAAATATTTAGTCAATATTTCCGACTTACTTTTAAGGTTTTGTGAAATTTTGTAAACAGTAGTTAATATCATTACAATACGTTATAACAAATATGTGTGTCGGCCCGTAACTACGGACAAAAAGCTCTTAGAATAACATGTTTTTAATCCCGTCGGCGTTTATCTATCAAACAAAAACCATCGTAAATACATCTGTAAGTAGTGTGAAGCTTGTTGTTAAATACTGTGCCTTAATTTTTCCAAAAGTAGCAACACCAGCTGAGTAGTACTAATAAACATAAAGCGTTAAGAGGCCCGACGGTATTCGGTTCAGGGTACTGGCCGTCACGTCAATTCGATGACGGTTAACAGAAACTGACGGTGGAAAACCACATAATATATCAAATATGAAAAAGCACTTAAACAACATTCATTTTGCCCAAATTTATCAACAAAAAAGATCTATACTTGAAGAAACTTTATCCTCAGACACAGGACCTACAAGTGATAGTCGGTTAAAAATCAACTGGGATTGAGGAATAAATACAAAATAGGCCTGAATCAGTTGCACGTGTTCCAGACACCTGCAGAAAAAAAGGTCCTACCAGATGTGGAGAAGGTATGCCCCACTAATCCAGAATGTTGAGGAAGAAGGTACCCCAGGGGAATTGACAGTAGAAGAAGAAGTAAACAATTATCTGGGGGAACCATTAGCCAGTCCAGATTGTGATGTTGGGAAGTATTTGGCAGTACAAAGTGCCAAATACCCTCATTTAAATGCAATGGCAATAAAATACCTGTCTGCCCACTCGCGACAGTGTTTTCTGAAAAACCTTTCTCAACTTCAGGAGCTATATTTCACTAGCGATGAAACTAGATTGACCCACAACGTGTTCAAATGCTTGTGTTTTTGAACAGAAATGTACATTACCTGCCAGACTTTTAAATATTAAAAACTATCCTATTTGTATTAATTTTTTACTCTTTATGTTGTTCGTTTGTTTTTAATTTTTGTTTTGTTTGGGAGACAATGTAAATAGGCTTAGGAATTTCTTCAAACATCATAAAATAAGTAAAGTTCACATTTTTAACTTTAAAATAAGTCATTACTTTAATCTAATATGTTTTTATGTTTAAAAAAATTCCTATTGATAAATCAAGGTTGAAGGTTTTGTGTAGCCTATTACATTAAAACAGAACTTTTAAAAGGTTTTGCCATATGACCAAGATGTTAACTAAATTAATTATTAGAGAACTAGAATGTAAGCTAATATAATTTGAAAGAATCAAGAATCGACTAAAGAATCGAGAATCGAACGGAAAATTTTAGAATCTGAATCGAAAATTTTAGGAATCGGCCCATCCCTATTAATAATAAACGCGTAAGTGTAGAGTGGTACCTCGTGTTATCTCGGACTGTTAGATGTAGTGACACTGGTTTGACGTCCAGTGATGGACACGGAAGCTATGCTTTTATTACATAATTACATAATATGTTGTATTGTAATTCATACCAGGCTGTTCAACATTGCGAAACAGAATTGCAACGAGAATGTAGGATCTAATTTCACGCATTTCTTATTCTAACAATTACAATTCGACACTTGCATAACGTAGACTGGGCCTAGCTATGGGCGAAGTGACTTGCCATTCTCCCGCGTTGTGTAATTTTAACAAGTGGCTGTGACGAGGGCTCTTCTGTGTGCCTTCACCTCCAAATAAAGTATTAACCAACTAGAACTGTATTACGATGCGGGAACCTGTCACGATGAGCGATTGTGTAGGCTTTCCTGTCACATTTATCAAACAGTAACGTTGCAAACACCTTTTAGGGCTTTTCTGTGTACTTTACTGTTCACTAACAATTGATTTCTGTTATTACTGGTTCGAAGTTTTCTTATATGTTTGAATTCTATTCTGTGTTTAGTTGGTTGTGTATATCTTTTAGTAACTCGTTTAGCTCAAGCTTTATATAGGATCTTTCTGAAGGCTCTCACAGACTAAAACCAAAACTGCTAGATACTGTCTCCATTATAAAGTATGTAACCCAGCCTAACCTAACTAGCTCTACCTTTGTCACTATGTTTTTATACAAAATGCGCCATCTTTAATTCTTGTTACACATCTTAGTTGTTCCTTCCAGAGCAACTTTCAAAACACCAACCCCTTCGCCCATTTGGCTCAAATTGCTGACCGTTTCCATCGTTTTCACACTCTCTTTATAAATTCTTGTTCAAATTTTCAGTCGTTAATAAAATACTTTTTATTCATCCACTCAAGTACAAATACATTTTTTTATACTTGTTGTGGATGATACTTAATGTTGATACAGTTTTTTCAAATATTTATTCATTAATTTTAATTTAAAAAAATTCATGTCCTTAAGTTGCAATTGAACTGAATGACTGCATGTTTGAAATCCAACGGTTGAATTCTGGGTTTCAAACATATAATCAACTCTTAGAAATTTAATAATATTCAAGCGGGTGATTGTTTTCTATTAGTTGCTCCGCAATCGCGGTTTTGACTATATGTATGTATTTAACTATTATCTTGCACAACCTATGCACGTTTCTCCTGATTAACGTTTACCTCAGTACGTTAAACGCTATCATTCGAATATTCTTCAAACGAATCCAGGCTGAGAACAAGGGGTTTTCCATCCATAGTTTGGTTAGGTTTTAAAACTTTTATTGAAGCTAAACATCTCTATTTGTTACTGGTACTGCCTTAACGGCTTCATCGCTTTTAAGAGGCCTAATGATTCTTCCTACATGATTGATTTTTTTAAAGCGCTGCGTATTCCTTTGATTTCGGAGTAGCGTGATGACGTGGGCACACTCGCGCACACTCCCACGCGCCTACACACCTACCCACCCTTTCAAGTCTACTAATAAACAAATATTGTTTTAACAATATTTCATTGTATTAAAATTAAAACTTTAATGTTTATATGAAAACCACAAACAACCCCTAGAAAATTGTACCTACGATTTTCCTTTGTAAACTCGGCCCACTGTGTTTACCTAGAGATGGCGGGTTTTTATAAAAAATTCAGCTTTCCACGGTAGTAAAATATTTGTGTCTGTGTCTGCAACATGAATTAGAGATGAGTGGAGCACACACAAGCAGAATATACATGTTGAGAGATTTCTGTCAGAATTATTTATGTAAGGTGCTTCGAATGTGACAGCAGGGACCGACTAAGTGTCAGGGAAAATCCCTCTTCAACTCTATATGAAACCAAATTTGTGTTTAGTGTAGGAAAACCATAAAGCTAAGAGCAAAAGATCGTTAAATAAGTAGTATCTGTTTTAATAGAAACCTTTAGCGCTTTATAAGGCGATTTTAAGTGAAAATCGATTTTATTTGTGTTGGGGGGGGGGGGAAGGAAAGACCCAGATAGTGGGTATTAGACACTCGCTAGAGGGTGTTTCTACTTCAGTTAAGCGATCCTACCTACGCAGTGGCATTATTCTCCCTTCAGATCTTGTACCGAGGATTTTATATTCCTACAGTAATCCTATATAGTCATAATCCTTTGCTAATCTTCGTGGGCTAAGAATAGACTTACTGGCTGAACGCGTTGAGGTCACTCACACAATAAATACGCCATTTTACCTTGTTTAAGTAGAAACTTGTAATTAAGTGAAGAACGAAGAACAAGTAAAATAAAGTTTTTTTTAAAGTCGATTCCTACTGAGGTCAACAAAGAAAAGTTGAACTTTAGTTACTTTTTATTAAATAACTAGCGTTACCCGGCTGCACCCGAAATCATAATTTTTGCAATCAGAAAAAAAGCAAATCAAACATCTAAATAATTATATTTCACTTACTGCTATGCTAGAGGATAGACAATGTTTTTCTTCATTTCATTAGGCGTATAAACATACAAATTTGAGGTGTCCTAACACGTGAGAATGCAACATATAATTATCCGTTATAAAAGCTCCAATGTTTCAAATTTAATCCAGCATTGGTCAATGATTGTCCTTGTGCCTTGTTTATGATTATTATGAATGCAAGACGCAGAGGAAATTGTAGTCGTTTGAAATCAAAAGGTAAATCTGATGAAAGCATCGGTATTCATGGAATTAAGACCATCTCTCCTTTGATCTTGCCACCTCTGATTTCTGCCCGGATCAAGTTTTTGTGGTTATTCTGGTACCGTTGCACAGCTTTGGTTGATTCAAATTTCGCAAGAATATTATCGGAGATCCTACTTCTAATATCAATAAGTGTGATAGCAATAATTGTACATAGAATTTATGCGAATTTAAAAAGTTCAAACTAATTAATAATGTATTAACATTCTTACATAATGTTTATAATTTTTTAAAATTAGTTTTAGTAACGTTAATATAGATAACTTATACATTTTACCATTAGACTTATGGAAAGCTGTACACTGAACCATTCTAAGCCTGTGTGGCGGAGCCCTGCGGATGGATTTACACTAAACCTCACCCGAACCATTCCGGGAATATGCGAAACAACCCTTCCAAATTTAATTAACTTCTGTTCAGCGGTTTAAGCGTTCATAAGACATTACATATATATATATATATATATATATATATATATATATATATATATATATACATCGGTTATTGAACAATCCTAAGCCTGTGGGCAGAGCCCTGTGGATGGATCTACACCAAACTTCACACGCTCTATCCTGAAAGTGTGTTAAACAAACCCTTAAAATTACATCAACTTTTGTACAGCGGTTTTTGCGTCCATAAGATACATATACACATACATATATACATCAGTTTTTGAACCATCCTAAGCATCTAGGGCGGAGCCCTTCGAATGGTTCGAATGGATCTACACCAAACTCCACATAAACCGTCCTGGGAATATGTTAAAAAATCTCTCCAAATTTCATCAACTTCTGTACAGCGGTTTTGGCGCCCATAACATACATACATACATATGTACATACATACACGCATACATATATACATCAGTTTTTGAACCATCCTAAGCCTCTGGGGCGAAAAACTGTGGATGGATCTACACCAAAGTTCACTGGAACCATCCTGGGAATATGTTAAACAACCCCCCCCCAATTTCATGAACTTTTTTTCAGCGGTTTAGGTTTATGTACATACATACTAACATTCATTTTTATATTTATATAGATTACAATTATGCGTTAAAACAGCAGTTCTAGCATACAGCCTACAACATGAAATGTTTTATGAAATCATATGTTATCACTTATTTTGAGTAAAATGAGTCGAAATACAGTAACTATATTGCATACGTGGTCCCTTTGCTGAAAGTTTTTCTTCTATGTAAAACTAAAATTAATTCTCTAAATTTAACTAATGACTTGATATTTGTAAAAAAAACTGTATTAACATAAAGTGTCGTCCATTACAAGTTTTACAAGATGCACGTAAACGTAAGTGGACGAATGAAAAATATTTTATCAACGATTGAAGGTTTGAACAAGATATATGTAAGGAGAGTGTGAACTATTAGAAGGAATTGAACGATTAAACTAACCGACAATGTGGCTCAGCTGACGGATGTCGCTTCTTCAGGAAGGGTAGACTTCATTCAGAAGGAGTCATCTTGCATTGATTATAGACGAGAATAAATTCATGGTTGTGGAGATTTTTGAAGGAATTTTGGAGACCTCTATGAATACAAGGGCGCAGACTTGATACATAGCTTGCAATCAAACCTAGGCGTCTCCGTATCATTTTATCGTCTTTAGGTTCATTCACAAAAACGTGAATGGGTGATTGCAAACTACCGCTACGAGAGATTGATTGCGTGGGAGCGACCACCGCTACGCGAAAGAGAGTGAAAGCAAAGCCAAAACTAGCGGACACGCTCTCGTCGCGTTGCTGGTTGCCCTGCGTGTTCCAGTCATTCAACTCTCCACTTTATTGTCTCGTTTCTGTCCACCTGTCCAAGCTTTGCGACCGCTACCACGCGTAAATGTTCCAACAGAAACAATGGGAATGTCTTGATCACGCTAAAATCTTCTCGCTCTGACACATCTATATAGTTGTATTCAGCTATATACAGCTATTTTAGCTATAATTAAGTGATAACATATGGTGTCATACAACAGCTGATTTTATGGTATAGGTAATGTTATAAACAGCTGTTTTATAAAATAGGTTATGTTGTACAACAGCTGACAAAGAGGGTTTCAGAGTTAGGGTGGTATTGTGCCTAGAAGTCTGGCGGCTAAGAAGTGATCTAGGAGTGCGTTGCTTTGGACAATGTTTGCACAACTCTGAGCACGGAGCTCTGGGATTTGCAGTAAAAGGCCCGCCCAGAGAAATTTCGGGCCCCTGGGCAAAGATACGTACCGACTCCTGAGCAAACATAGTACGGGCCCCTTCATTACTTTCAACATAAGCCCACATGCAACCTCTTATCAGTGTATGTTTAGTTTTGTTGAAATAGACTGACGTTCGCGTACAGCAACTAAGGCGTGAAGAGAACATTTCATTCAATGAGTATTACTTTGCCATTAGAGGTTTGAACAATTGTACCTTTGTACTTTTAATACTTTATTGATATAATGTTTTTTATCTCTTTTATGAATCTCGCTACACGAGTAATTATTTTCCGCTGTAAAAAAAATCCCCAACCCAGCTGGGCCCACCTGATCTTTCCGGCGCCTGTGCCCCTGGCCAGTTGCCCCCCCCCCCCTATCTGAGCGGACTTGTGCAGTAATATAATAGTTTTACGTTAAGGATGGGATGATGCCGACTTTACACCTTGTCTTATTCTTTCTAATCGGGTTTCAGTTTCCTCTCCATTTTTTCTTCCGTTTTACAGTCATGTCTACCTTCTTTTTAGAGTTATTCTTTTTTAGACAAAAAGAAAAGCTGTACGGGGAATATTATTCGAGTTGGCGTCACGCTCTGACTCATGTATATAGTTGTCAATGTGAGCTGTATATAGCTATTAGCATATGATTTCATACAACAGCTGATTTTATGTTAACTTATAGGTTATGTGACAGAACAGCTGTTTTAGCTCATAGCTAATGTTACTTTATTTATCGTACATTATTAACTTGGAATGTTATTCAATATTTTTATCAGTTATTAAATGCATTAATATGTCAATGATTCTTACTACAGTTAATTTTAATATTATAATAATGAGATATATTTTTATTCAAATTATTTAAATGAACAACGTCCTCTAGCGTCGGACACTATTTAGAACAAGTTTCAATTGAATTCGGTGAATAAAATTTGTATTTATTAAATTTGTCGACATTTAATAAACGTTATGTGTTACTGTTTGTATTACTAGCTACATTAACCGGATTCTTTTATAACTTCTATAAGCTATATTCTCTTGATCAAGTATTCATCTCTGTCGGCCACGCCCACCACACTGTATTCTTTCTTTCAAGAAACTTGTTAATAAATTGTAAATCCCGTGATGGTCATATTTGGTGTTTTTTTGTTTCCATTTATTTGTTGTTGTTGACGCCAATTAAAATTTGTGTCGTAACTTGTTTTGTGCAATGTATGTATTTAAGAGAGAGTTTATGACCAAACTGTTGCAAGCGTTGATTCAGTGACCATGTTTACAAAACCTGCTAAGTACGTGCACAAGGCAACTCTCTGCAGACGGAATAACTCAAACTGTTCTGTTTACTACGAAACTGTGACACTTGAACCAATCCGTGGTGCTCGTGAAGGCCGTAGCTGTCGGCCTCGAAATTCGGTTAAGCGAGTCGGAATTACATAAACAGTAATAACGAAATTACATTGGGCGAGAGGGGGGGGGGAGTCCTGAACCCCGGGTCGGAGGTCGTGATGTGACATACATTTCTGTAGCCGATGAAATAACTTTGCGATTGTTGATCCTCGCGGGGTTAGAAACATTGTCGCTGCATTGCGGTTGACCTCGAACGTTTGGAAACCTCCCTAAAACCGTATGAACGGGGGGGGGGGGGTTTATGAGTCAGTATGGGCATTGAACGGAATGTGTAGTATGTTTCCCAGTCAAGGACTATCGTCAGCACTGTGTGAATATTTCCAAGAACAACCTTTCAACTTTTAAAAAACGATAATGTAACTATATATGTCACTTCTTTATAACTGTTATTGTAAAAAATTCAAAATAGTGATAAGAGTAGAAACACGAACACTCCCGTTTAAATGGGTAACGCGACTTTTAGGCCGAGTATGTGTCATGCTTGTGGGTCGTCGTTATGTAAGGCCCAAGAGATCGACCTGTTAAGCGGCTTATACGTAAAGCTGAGGGTGAGTCATGTACAACTCGGAAGACTTTAATGCAATAAGAACGGTTTGCTTCAATAAGCATGGCGACCTGATACAGGGTGTTGCGAAAGTTGTAATCATCGCAGTAATAACGGTTATGTGGGAAATAACAGTTACAATTGGAGCGTTTTGGTCACTTGGCGCAGGTAAGCGATGATAGCCTTTAAAAGTTTCGTTTATTTCTTGGACTAAGTAGATAACGACCTACACGAAGAACTGATTATTCGAGTACGAAGACATCTGGAGCGTGACATTGTCCGAGAACCGAGAACGAAATGCCACTCAAGTGAACTGTTGCCAAGTGGATGGAATGAAGAGAAATTTTCTTGACTCTAATAAAGGTTCAAAATAACGCCAACATACTAAGCAGGTGGAATATCTCGCCATTAAGCTAAGCGTTTATTATTTTAAATAATACACCAGATTTATTTAGTATGAACACAGCTTTATTTTAAGTGGGCCCTCCACCGGTCTGTTAGTTGGGAATATTCAGTATCAGACAAAGGGACTGCCGTGATTTCAATCTTCTTTAACGACTTTGATGAGATCCCAAACAAAAAAATAATTGAGGTATCTTCTTTGAAAACGGAAGAGAGGGATGATGAAGAGGTAATTAAAATATCTTTAAAACCTGGAGAGCTTCCAAAAAAGGAATTATTGCTATATCTTTTTTTTGAAAACTAACCTAGATTATTTGGTAAAGGGGCGCAGATGTCTTATAGAAATGGGATGGAAATATTTTCTTAAAGACTGAAGATATCCGAACAGAGAGATATTGAGGGACTAAAGAGGTATAAGATCGTAAGACTTAGAACAGTCTTTTCTGGTTGATCCTGCTTTTGGTTTGGCGATTTCTTCCAGCCGGTCTTCCATGTCGATCCTCCAGCTATTTCGCATTACCTAACAAAACAACGAGCCAATGCGAAAAAATACCAGGGCCGGCCTCCTGGGGACGGACGACAGACAACTGCACTGAGACGGCGACTTCTGTCACCAAATAATGTTTGCGCTGCGGCTACGCTAGCTTCGCTGGGAAAAGTGCAATAGCACATGTGGACAGAATTATTATTTCGGAAATCGCTGTAAGTTTTTCCTTCTTACGTTTTCTGAAGGTCTTGAAGCGATTCGGATAATCGAGGTTCAGATATATAGAATTCTACTGTATTTAAACTATCCGCGATTAACATAGACTTTTGTTTCCAAAAATTAAAATAATTGAATTGTCAAAAACAAATTACTACACCAAATGTTATAACTAAATAAATTCTTGTCTGAAGTCGGTGGTATTGATTCTCTGCAAACTTGTCCCATCATGAGTAAGCATTTGGCTCAAGTGCCATTGTTCATCAATATTCCCTCGGCCCTTGAACGTTCCTCTAGAGACGGAGGGATTCAATAATCGAGAGAGCCTTAGTCTCGCAGCCAGTGTACCTAATTGGAATAATTGAGCTTAGCAATCGATAACGACTAACCGCGTTGTAGTGCGGTAGCACCTGTAGGACTTCTTCGCTCGACACCTCGTTGGAACTTCCGTGTGCGCCAAAATAAACAGTAGTTGCATTCTCTCAGATATACAGTCATTCTTAGTCGTTTTATATGAACCCTCAGGAGATTTTGTTGGTTGAGCCCGAAATTTGCCTTTTTATTCCCTAAGATTTCAGCAAATTGGAACAACCGGCCACATTGCTTTCGTTCAATAAATTTTTACCACGCCACATCACCGTTAGAACAAAGCTTCCTTACACAGCCTACTCCCTGACCTGACGCCTACGTCTGGGGAATCATGAAGGAAACGATTCCAGATGCCCCACCAAATACCATCGCTCTTTTCAACAACAGGAGAGAATAACCATGTGTATAACGAGCATGAAACAACCCCTCTTCACCAAAATTACGAAACGCCTTCAAGAACGGCGCGAGTGTTGCCTGAAATTGAAAGGAGGTCGTGTAGAACATGTTTATACACGAGTCTAACAGATTTAGTTTCTTTTTACTTTTTTGTGTTTGTAAAACTATGTAAATAAAATTATATCTTTCAACTGTTTCATTACTGTGTACACTTTATTTTGGCGTGTACTGTAATTGCTCTGTATTTGTCTTTTAAAATAAGTGTGTTTTTTTAAAAACGTTATTGGTGGTCATTTAAGGAAAAATTGGTAAAAAAATAAGTCTTTGTCATATTAAAAATTGTTAAATAGTTTTATAGTTTATGTTAAATAAAATTAATAAGAATAGTATGTAAAAAATCTTTACATAGAAAAAATATATAACATATTGAGATCTAGTATAATTTGCATAGAGTTTTATTCTTACCAGAATCGATTTATCCTATACTTATATCGAAATTTGAAGACATTCGGGTAAATATCGGCAACTCAGAGACGTAATCGATATTGACAAACAAACACTATTTACCCGGTGATGCAGAAAGTTTTCAGGGAACTTTGTGGTGACGCCCCATAAGTTTTATATTTAAGAATTTATTCAATTTCAGAAAACAAAATTTTCAATAAGTATTTTTATTAATAAAATAGTAAGCACTTTGCAAAAAATGTATGCAATGATAAGGCAGCGTGTTGACAATGAAAGGGGTTCCATATTGGTTACGGTTTGGCAACGCCGCGCAGTAAAAGGAGACGGTATTTCACATTTAACAGTTTACCTCGGAACTGTTTAACTTGTTATTTTTATTAACAAATCTATCGTTATGATATAATACCAAATCCATCCAAAATGGTCCAATGTGATACAATATAGTGTTTTGTTTATGTAAAAAAATATTTTATAAAGTCTTGTATGTTGTGAATTAAAGCTATGTTTGTCCTTTTTCAAAATTAAAAAAATTTCAGGCTTCAACACTAGGTTTTATTTTTTTTTGCGACTCTGAAGGCTTTTCGCACCGCCAGATATAATTTATTTCCGATATCAATTACTTCTGGAAAGTCGATAATAAATAAGGTCTGGATTTGTTTGAAATAATTTTAAATTGATCAAATATAATTTATTACTTATAACTTATAACTTAATTTGGCATGATCAATACGAATGTTTAACACAACATAAAATCTTTTTCAAGTGCCTTTCTTGTTTTTTTTCACATAGGAAAAAAATTCCCACTTACATTTTGAACGGGTGTTATAAAAAAACCCAATGTTTTTCATAAATTTTTAACGTTGAGTATTCCCACTGTATTTCATGTAGACCTAGCTTTCCTGTGGTAACTCTAAATAGGTTATGTGCAAACAGGAAATCCAACTTGGTACTGGTGCTGCGATTGGCTAGATTTCCTCGTAACAAAATACTGCTTCCGGTCATTAATCTGAAACTTCCGGTTTGTGTTATACAATTTTTGTAATGAAACGATCAAACAAATCTGTCTGATGGCGCGTGACGTGATTGCATTATTATTTGATTCCATCTGTTATACTTTAACATATAATGAGGTGACGATTGCCTATAGTTACTATACTAAGCACTAGTTACGTCCTTGTTTTATCAGGACCGTTGTGAAACGATAACGTAACTCTGAGTTGATAATGAGACTCATCTTGCAGACCGTTGTCCTCATTAAGCAAGAAAGTAAGTGCTACTATAGGCAGGTATACCGTCGTCCTCATTAAGCAAGAAAGTAAGTGCTACTACAGGCAGGTATACCGTCGTCCTCATTAAGCAAGAAAGTAAGTGCTACTATAGGCAGGTATACCGTCGTCCTCATTAAGCAAGAAAGTAAGTGCTACTATAGGCAGGTATACCGTCGTCCTCATTAAGCAAGAAAGTAAGTGCTACTATAGGCAGGTATACCGTCGTCCTCATTAAGCAAGAAAGTAAGTGCTACTATAGGCAGGTATACCGTCGTCCTCATTAAGCAAGAAAGTAAGTGCTACTATAGGCAGGTATACCGTCGTCCTCATTAAGCAAGAAAGTAAGTGCTACTATAGGCAGGTATACCGTCGTCCTCATTAAGCAAGAAAGTAAGTGCTACTCTAGGCAGGTATACCGTCGTCCTCATTAAGCAAGAAAGTAAGTGCTACTATAGGCAGGTATACCGTCGTCCTCATTAAGCTAGAAAGTAAGTGCTACTATAGGCAGGTATACCGTCGTCCTCATTAAGCAAGAAAGTAAGTGCTACTATAGGCAGGTATACCGTCGTCCTCATTAAGCAAGAAAGTAAGTGCTACTATAGGCAGGTATACCGTCGTCCTCATTAAGCAAGAAAGTAAGTGCTACTATAGGCAGGTATACCGTCGTCCTCATTAAGCAAGAAAGTAAGTGCTACTATAGGCAGGTATACCGTCGTCCTCATTAAGCAAGAAAGTAAGTGCTACTATAGGCAGGTATACCGTCGTCCTCATTAAGCAAGAAAGTAAGTGCTACTATAGGCAGGTTAAACCGTCGTACTCATTAAGCAAGAAAGTAAGTGCTACTATAGGCATGTAATCGCATATTAATATTTGTTACATTGAGTAAGTGTAACATTTTATGGTTTGTTTACGCATGATTAATGTCAGTCTCACCTACCCAAGCACAGGTACCCATTGTTTGGTTCCAGGTGACTCCAACCAAGGAGCGCTGCCACTGCCTAGTTAGAAGGATATTGTTTCTTTTCTTCTTACTGTTATTTAATTCAATCAGCTACTAGCTTACACTACACTTGTAGATATATACGTCACACTTGCCTACAGTAGCACTTACTTTGTTGTTTAATGAGTTATTGTGTGTATTGGCGTCCTCGTTAAGCAAAAGATTAGTGCTACTAACAGACACGTGTCGCATATTAATGTATATTAAAGACTATAAGTTTCTACGTCTAATGACAAATAATTTTGAAGACACAAGTAAATCTATTCACTGTGATGTATGTTTGTACATGTTCAGTTCCTAACTAATTTCGTATGTTGTTTTCAGACTTGCCTTTCGACGGCACCCAGTCGAAGCCCATCGAAAGGCCGTCTCCGATGAAAGGCCGGAGGCTCATCAAAGTCGATTTCTCTGTGATTGTAAGTATTCAACTGCTTTGCTTTAGTGTTGTATTGTTATTTGTAACTGTTTTTGTTTTAACAGTCGTTAACCATTGAAAGTCGTTGGAGAGGGGTCAGTGTCCCAGGAATAGAGTCATAGTTAAGCAAATCTGGTGAACTTTTTTTATGGTTTAAGATCATAAATCGGACGTGATGCTTTGCTTAGGCATTGAGTCACTAGGGTGTCATGTCCATTTAGAGTTTGATTTAAAACAGAATAGGACTCTACCCGCCAGAAGGGGTGGGGAAGTCTGCCGTCGTCTGGACATCCTGCCAGGTCGGTGAGCCTTGTTGCAATTTTACGTTAAACTTCCGTTCGTCGCTCACTGTCACAGCGTTCAAACTGACAACGCCGCATCCTTACCCCGCCACAGACCTGTTCATATTCTGCTTTAAATCAAACTATAGTCTTGCTTTCATCCCTTAGAGCATAGGTTCTCAAACGGGGGGTCGCGCCCAATGGGGGGCATGAAGGCAAGTCAGGGGGTACGAGACCAGTTGGAAAATAATAAGGTAGATTAAATATGTTTAATAATACTGTATAGGAAAAACTTGATGTTGCTAATGACTTGCGTTGTGCCCTTACCTCAAATAGGCATGCTAGTGTAAAAAATGCAAGCTTAAGCATCTCAGTAACAGATTTTTCTCTTATAAGTTAAAATTTACCTTGCAAATTAAAACTTAAAATGTTATAAGGCCCTAGTGTGTTTCTTGTGAAAGTATGCATTCAAATTAAATTGTTTTCAATATATATAATATTTAATTCTTGTCCATATGCCAATGTCATTTATTTATAGTGAAAATTGAAGGATTCGTGGGACGATTCTATTTCATGAGGAGGGGGGCGTGTATCAAAAAGTATATGAACCACTGCCCTAGTGAAACCGTCGCCCGTGTCGCGTTTACAAGTATAGCATGTGCACAGTAGCGCCAGCTGTAGAGAAGCCACCGTCAGAAGTCTCTAATTGCTGCACACTTTAAGTGTTTCGACCTATTTATAACTGCTCGCTTTGTCAGAGCCTATCTTGGCAACAATGATTTAGTTACTTCTGATAAAACAAATTGCTTACACAAGAAACCTCTCATGAAAACATTTTCTGCCTCTTGGCTGTTATCTTTAGCGATTAGAAAATAATATACTTCAATTCATTTACAAGATTAATACCACTGAAAATACTGTTGGTTCCAAAAACATTGCCCAGTATTGCTTGTTATCTTAATTATGAGTATTTTTGGGCTCCAACCGTACCAAATAGTTGCCATGTATTTTTATCTCATACGTACTGATTAGTGAATCGATATCTATGGTCTTAACATTTTCCAATTAGTCGCGAGTGTTTTTGGTCTTGAACTGTACCGATTAGTCACGAGTATTTTTTTACTTGAACTGGGTTAAATACTAACTTGTATTTTTTATCTCGAACAGGGCTGTTAGAATGAGTATTTTTGGTCTTAACTGTGTGGATTAGTAAAGAGTATTTTTGGACTTGAACTATGCCAAATAGTCACTAGTATGTTTATCTCGGAAGGTACTGTACTAATCATTTAATGATTTTTTTGGTCTTGAAACTTACCGATTATTCACGAGTAATTTTTGCTCGAATCGTACTCATTAGTTAATTTAATCAAGAGTTTATTTAATCTTTAACCGTAGTGATTAGTCACGAGTGGTAATGGTTTTAAACCTTATCAAGTAGTCACGAGTATTTTTATTTCGGAACGTATTGATTAGTCACGAGTATTTTTTCTCTCGAATCGTAATGGGTTAATGAGTATGTTTAATCTTTAACCATCCCGATTAGTTACGAGTGTTTTTTTGTTTTAAACCTTCCCAAGTAATCATGAGTATTTTTTGACTAGAACCGTTCCATATAGTGACTAGTATTTTTATTAGATTGTACGGATAGGTTGATAAGTATTTTTGGTAAAGTTTACCTCTTAGTAACTGGTATTTTTGGACTTTAATTGTAAGAAATAGTCATTAGTATTTTTATCTCGTACCGTACTGATTAGTTAGTGTGTATTTTTGGTCTTAAAAGTTATCGATTAGTTACGAGTATTTTTGATCTTCGACTGTATCGATTAGTCACGAGTATTTATGGGCTTCAATCGTACCAAATAGTCATTAGTATATTTATCTCTTATCGTACTAACGTTAATTGGTATTTTTGGTGTTAAAACTTATCAATTAATCACAAGTATTTTTGGTCTTGAACTGTTGCGATTATTCACGTCCAGATACGACGTGAACAAAGCACAAGGTAGTGTTTCTTAACTTCGGACTGTTTGTTATGAATTGGCAATGATATAAACAGAATCTACAGCTAAGCTACCTGCAACGGAACAGCTGTGAAGTATGGTGGGCTAAGCTACCTGCAACGGAACAGCTGTGAAGTATGGTGGGCTGAACTACCTGCAACGGAACAGCTGTGAAGTATGGTGGGCTAAGCTACCTGCAACGGAACAGTTGTGAAGTAAGGCGGGCTAAACTACCTGCAACGGAACAGCTATGAAGTAAGGCGGGCTGAACTACCTGCAACGGAACAGCTGTGAAGTATGGTGGGTTAAGCTACCTGCAACGGAACAGCTGTGAAGTATGGTGGGCTAAGCTACCTGCAACGGAACAGCTGAGATGTAAGGCAGGCTAAGCTACCTGCAACGGAACAGCTGTGAAGTATGGTGGGCTAAGCTACCTGCAACGAAACAGCTGTGAAGTATGGTGGGCTAAGCTACCTGCAACGGAACAGCTGTGAAGTATGGTGGGTTAAGCTACCTGCAACGGAACAGCTGAGATGTAAGGCAGGCTAAGCTACCTGCAAACGAACAGTTGTGAAGTAAAGCGGGCTAAACTACCTGCAACGGAACAGCTATGAAGTAAGGCGGGCTGAACTACCTGCAACGGAACAGCTGTGAAGTAAGGCGGGCTGAACTACCTGCAACGGAACAGCTATGAAGTAAGGCGGGCTAAACTACCTGCAACGGAACAGCTATGAAGTAAGGCGGGCTGAACTACCTGCAACGGAACAGCTGTGAAGTATGGTGGGCTAAGCTACCTGCAACGTAACAGCTGTGAAGTATAACAGGCTAAGCTACCTGCAACCGAACAGCTGTGAAGTAAGGCAGGCTAAGCTACCTGCAACGAAACAGCTGTGAAGTATGGCGGGCTAAGCTAAATGCAAAGGAACAGTTGAGATGTAAGGCGGGCTAATCTACCCCCAACGGAACAGCTGTGAAGCAAGGCGGGATAAACTACCTGCAACATAACAGCTGTGAAGTATGGCGGGCTATAAGCTACCTGCAACGAAACAGCTGTGAAGTATGGTGGGCTAAGCTACCTGCAACGGAACTGCTGTGAGGCGAACTAAACTACTGTACTGGAACAACTGTGAAGTATGGTGGACTAAACTACCTGCAACGGAACAGCTGTGAAGCGGACTAAACTACCTGCAGCGGAACAGCTGTGAAGTAAGGCGGACTAAACTACCTACAACGGAACCGCTGTGAGAGTCTTATCTCAAGCATATTTAATATCGCAAGTTGTTTTGCTTTGTAAACAGATAAATGTTGTTGAACGCTCGTGTGTATTTAATATTTTTTAACTTGATGATATAACAGCTGATTTTCAGTTCCCTGAAATAATATTATAGGTCGCTGAGAGAAGGAATAATGCACGACATACGCTACCAGCCTTTTGCTTCCTGTCAATCAATCAATTGTTATACTTACTACCTACTTACTAGCCAACGCCCACCCTTGGCAGTTAAGCCATTTGGCGACACACTAACCAGTAGAGATGGACATCTTTGAAGATGGGACTGTTGTAATCCTGAACCCGGTCCAGGGCTGTACAATAATTAAGGAGTTCGGCATCCATAAGTTCTCCACCACACAGCAGACACTCCGGGGTTGGTAGCACATGAATGCGGTGGAGGTGCGCAGCAAGGTAATCATGACCGGTCTTCAATCTGAATTCTGCAACGCTAACAGCTCGGGGCTAGTTATGGTCAATTGGTCTACCCGTCACAAGAATTTCCTACAGTTTTCCCGCTGAGAGTTCCCTCAATCAAATGTGATTCTATTTTTTGGTGGACGTCTTTATTAGGGACCTGGAGGACTGTAGTGAACTCCGATGCTCGGGCTGGGGAAGGCTTAAACCCTGCGTGGCTAGTTGATCAGCCTTTTCATTGCCAGTGATGGTTTTTACATGGCTCGGGATCCACTGGAAATTAAGTACCCACCCTGCATTTATGAGAGCATTCAGTTTTCTTCTACAGTCTAAGGTTTTATTAGAGTCAGCCTGTGAGTTCCCAAAGACGTACAAGATGGCGGTCTTAGAGTCAACCAGGAAAACGGCCTTAGAAAACTCTCGTACTAAAACGTCTTCTTTCACTAAATATAATATATCCTTCAAAAACATATCTACCTTCCCATATTATCTACATTTTGATTATTTTTCTCTTCTGATATAATCAGGAAAGTTATAACCTTGCGTGTATGACAATAGGTTTGCTGATTAAGTTCCAACATGTACATATCAAGATTAACTTAAAAGACCTTCGACATTATCCAAACAAAGAAATAACTGAACCAGCACTGTCAAGGTTACAAGAGAGGTTATGTTTTGGAAAGTGTGAGCGGGTGGTGCCTGTAATATAGAGGTCGCTGAATTCGCCACGCCCACATTCCACCGCCGAGTCCTACTTTGGTCTAACCTAACCCGAATTATATGCATTGCAAGTTAGTTGTGTCGTGCTGTGGACTGGTTCTCGGCCGACATTAATCATCGGGAAACCAAGGAAAACTGTCCAATTTACTCGCGCTATTGTGCGGCGATTTTCTGTTATTTACTAGGCTTGGACTGTTTTTACGGCTGCCAAGAACGGCGTAGGTTGAAGCAAATTGACATCAGATACAGTGATTTTTATTTTTCAGCTATTAAATATAGATGAATTGCACTTCTGCATTTTCTAGCTTGTTACGTTTGCAAATTCCAAACTTGTGTGTTTCAAAATATTTTTTTCCAACAGCACTATTCACACAGTTTTAAGAGTATAGATGCATGTTGAACAAGTATAATAGACAAAATATTTAAATTCTATTCCTACTTCGATTTAAAAAAAATAGTAATTTTTTAATTTAAATAATTAATATAAATTAAGTAACATAACCTTTGCATTAAAACAGCTGTTCTGCCACATATCCTGCAATATAAAATCAGCTGTTCTATGAAATCATATGTCAACACTTATTTTAAGCCAAATTGGATGGAGTAACTATATTGCATACTTTGCCCCTTTTGTAAAATGTTTTTGTCCCATATAAAACTAAATTTAAATCATTATATTTAAATAATGAGTTAATATTTTAAACTACTGTATTAACATCAAGTGCCATCGAGTTTAAAAAATGTATTTGATTTTGAATGGATGAATAAAAAGTATTTTATTAACGATAAACAAGACACACACACACGCGCGCGCGCGCGCGCGCACGGACGCAATCATAAGCACGGAGATTGTAAACTAATAGAAAGAATTGAAAAAAGTAATGTTCATTGAAACAAATCAGCTGTTTTTTTTTTATCGAATATATATATATATATATATATATATATATATATATATATATGAAGTTAATATATTACTGTTGTAAGTAATTTTATCCACCATTAAGTGCAATAATTTTACCTTGAGTGATGAGGCACCTTTCGGTCACTTGACCATTGTCGAATCACTGATATTTTTCTCTGAGAAAAATATCAGTGATTCGACAATGGTCAAGTGACCGAAAGGTGCCTCATCACTCAAGGTAAAATTATTGCACTTAATGGTGGATAAAATTACTTACAATAGTAATATATTAACTTCATAAAGTCAGTGCAACGGAAAAACAATGGATAACGTAAAATATCAAGAATATATATATATATATATATATATATATATATATATATATATATATATATAAAATTGTTTGATTTGAAAAACTTTATTTAAAAGGTTATATATAGCAGATTAAAACAATTTTTTCCACTATTCACTTTTATATCCTGGGCGTTGGATAAAGTACTTTTATATCCTAAATTTTTATGAAATACGGTTTTTTCAAAACTTCCTTCTATTACAAAAATTAAACTTTTAACGTATTTACTTTTTATTGAAATTTGTGTCGTATGATAGGAGGAATTTATTTCTTTATTGACCACTATACAAGCAACATATTTTTCCTTTTTCTTGCAATTTAAAATCAACTAGAAAAGAAGAGACATGAATTGCATCATGAAGGCTGTGGCGTTACTGTGTTCCAAACTGCTGCATTTAAATAATGGGAATTAACAAACAAAACTTATAAAATGGCAGTCAGCAGTACTGACGAATAGAAGAAAATATTTCTTTTAAAGAATATAGTCACTAAAGGTTTTAATAGAATGCAGTTTAAAATTTAAAAAAAATCTAGCAAACTGAAAACTTTTATTCGGTGTTAGAAACTACTTTGAAACTACTATAATACAAAGTTTATTTTACGAAAGCCTAGTTGGTGAAAACGTTTTTTTTTGTATTTATTTCTCTTGCCCGCGTGTACGATTTTAGCGAAAAACATTATACCGGCCGACGCAGAAAGTCATCAGGGCTACGAAAGAAACAATTACAACTCTCGCTCATGCCCCAAATATTAACAATTTAGGAAAATTGTAATTCCCCCATATGTGGTGCTAATAGTGCTGATAAAAATGCATATTGCCCACCCCCAATACAATGCATATTGAATTAATCAAAAACAAGTCGTGAAGCTATATGGACAATTATTGTTATTGCCACGGAAGGTTTAATTTTATATACCAATGAAGTATCCAGTCGGATAAATTTGGTTGCAATTTTATACGTTTAACCAAATGTACACATGTAAGGCTACAATAGAGATCACGTGGCGTCACCTAGAAAAAAGTATTACTCCGCGAAAGTAGACGTCTAATTAGGTAATGTATAAAATTACAACCAAATGTATCCTAACTGGAGTCTTTATAGGTGTATTTAAATATACATATAGTACGGCTTGACGTTGATACGCTTACGCAGTACTTCTTACTATTCCGCACTGATTGTTTTATCCAATTTTAATTTGATAAAATGTTATTTATTTTCCTGAGCGAGAGTTTTCGTAATTTTTTTCGTATCTCTGATGACTTTCTGCGTCGCCCAGTATAATGTTTTTCGCTAAAATCGTACACGTGGGCACGGGAAATAAATACCGTTTTTTTTCAAATAAAAGATTTGGAAGCTCCTACGCATTTCCAGTTTCAGAACGATCACTTAGCCACTTAAGGTAATGTAATGCTAGCTGTACAAAATATGTAGTACGCAAATCGCGACTGGCTTTACAGTCTGCTTCCGGCAGCGGTCCTAGTCACACGTGCGGTGTTTGATTCCTACTTCCATTGGATCTTTAACTTTATTTCGCATCCTCCTCCTTATTCCTACACGGAGACGTGTCGGATAAAGACCTCTGCATTGGCATCCTTGAGCAGTGCACTAGTCCATACAAGTATTGGTGTCGAGTCTTCTCGAGTGTGCACATTTCTTCCATTGCATTAATATTGTGACTGATGTTATGTGCATTGAATCTCAGTTTACATTTTATATTGAATAAGAAAAGTGGACTATGCTATCGTGATTTGCACGCCATCGATCATCAAAGCCACGGACTACAATACAGTTCCTACTTCCCTTTAAGGTCACAGATTTGTTGTAGACCTTCGTTTCGGTCAGTGGACGTCCATTTCTTGACTTAATTATGTAGAAAGTAGAAAGCAAATCGAGTGGTTTGAATTGGCATTTGTTGTCGGTGTCACCCGTATTTGTGTTTTTCTCTGTTTGCTCAGTTCGCCTGAATAGAGCAATTACGTAGACTGAATCCGCGGTAGTTTCCCATTTCTTGTTGTTTGCAGTAGTTGGGCGATTGTTCACGGTTGCCTATCGACTGCTCCTAGAGTGGGAATAGTTTTTCTCTAACTTTCCGTCGTCTACCGCAATATACGCTTCTTCCTCTGGTCCCACGAACTGTTTCACCTTTAACAATTAATTGTTTCCTTTTTCATTACTTTCAAAGTGTTCATTTTTCTAAATGAATTTATCACACTCCGTTATACACAGACACGCATTGTAAACGCGCCCAGTTATTTGCCTAGTTTTAAGCGATGCTCCATGTGGCAACAACTTCGCTGCTGCGTCCAGGTGTCATGGTAGGCCTACAGACAGATACATCCAAAAACAGTAGTTGTAGTCAGAATAAAACATGGCCCACTCTTTTTCAAACTTTATTGAAAGAATTTAAATAATGGTATATAGTCTAGTTAGAGTGTTTTGTAGTTTAGAAGAGAGTTTTGTCATAGTTCACCTTCAAATGTTTTTTAAGTGTATTCAAAGTCACATCGGCGCAACGAAGGGAGGGGTCAGGAGGGCCTAGACTCCTCTTGGCCATCCTCGTAAAGAGAAAGAATTTACGTCTTTCAATGGAAAACGTATAGTGCGCTTAAGATTTATCAAGATTAGCCAAGATTTACCAATAAATAAGTGAGATAATTACATTTTTTAGTTTTACTCGTGACTGAAGTATTAGGAGCATTACTCATTTAGCAATTTAAAATGTTGATAATATTTAAGTGCATCAGTAATGAAAAGCTTCAGGAATATTACTTAATACACAGTTGTTGAGTTTACGCTTTAAAGTAAAAGAAAGTATGCATTGAAGTTACTTGACTGATTGGGGGAAACATTACAACCGAGTTGATGTCCCCTCTTTTGTTTCATGACCTTGCCCCCCTTGACGAAATTATGGGTGAGCCGCCGCAAAGACACATTTAAGCAAGTCTAGTTATGTAGATGTTTAAATATTCATAATAATCGTGAAATACAACGAGTACAACCCGGGTAAATGGAAATTAATTTCAGTCACTTTGTGATTACCGAGCTTAAGTTCAAAGAGACACATAATAAATTATGACATTTGTCTTAATGATGAAATGCTAAGCTTTGCAACAATGGAATTATCAGCTGATCAAACGAATTTGAAGGCAACAGTTATGAACCCTAAGCTTTGCAACAATGGAATTATCAGCTGATCAAACGAAAACATTGTAGGCAACGAGTTTATTTAACGAAATAGATTCGCTGGTGTTGAAGTAGTTGATGTAATTTTAAGGTTATTAAATTAATACTATAATTATTGTACTGTATTTAGTAAACATTTTATTAAATTACTTTTTGATCACCGGAGATGATCTCCATACTTGACTAATAATGTAAGTATGTATATTATAATAGTAATACGTTATAAAATACTCTTTCTGTGTGTAAAACGTATTCTTTGCCGTTATCTTTGCAAAACGTTTCTGCAACTACTTTATTACTAACGCTATCCAATGCATACCCAACGAACATATGCTAAAGTTAAATAATTTTAATAAAACCTTTTGTTGTAAGATACAAATTTCTTACAATATATGCTGTCCAAACGTAATTTAGATTGCAAAGAAGATTACATCTCTTGAAGTATAAAATACTCATAAACATGGGAAAAAGTAATTTTTGTTCTGGTGAAAAATTTAATTTTTAAAGAGCCCCTAAAAATAACCTCACAAAACTTTATTATAATATCCAGGTTTATGTACAAACTAGAGCGATATGTTGTAGGCCCTACTGTATTGAAATATAGCCATAAAATATGAGGTTAGGTTTGAGTTGGTTATGTAAACATACTGCTAACATATCCAAGCGAAGTGGCCTACAGTTTAATTAAACTTCTCATTGCCGCACGGAACAAATTCGTTGTTTCACTGCACGCAAGAACGATCCAACCGCGCATTAGCAAACTTAATTTTTGAAAACAAATTTCCCCTAACCGGATACTTTGTTAGTCATATTGGAATGTAGAATAACTTCAAGGTTCATACGTCATTTTTAGGTGTTGGTCTGGTGAAATAATGGATGGTCACACACCGAGCGTTTCAACTTTGTAAATATTGAGCACAAGTCCTTTTTTTTATCAACCAAGTGGTGTCAAACGTCGATTAAAGAGATACGCGCTCACGGCCGGCTGGGCAAGGTCTCTGCGCCTTCCGCCGTTTTTAAAAGTTGGAGAGGAAGAACTTCAGGACATTTCCGAACGGATGACTCATCGGCGTAAACCGAAAGATTTACGTTATATTACAACTCATTAATGTTTGCTACTGCTCATTCTGTATACGGGTTTTAAAATTGTGCTAAACCTGGAATACTTTATACATTGTTTGGCATATAAAACCCGTCTGGTCTCCAAAATGTTTATACAGAACCAATAGTATGTTTAGTGTATTAAAAAAAAGTCTAACAACGCATCAGCTCAAATAAAACTATTTACAACACAAACACGTAGCAATCAAATGTGCGAATGGCGGGAGTTCCCATCTAGTAGCGCACCCAGCTTCAAAAATCCTGTCCGTGACGTGCGTCCAGTCCTATAGTGCGTGCTTAGCTTGAGCGACCATGTTTTGGCTCGCTCAAAGCGAACTCCTCTGCTCGGTTCATCTCATAATCTTCGTTACTTATTTTACCTTACTCTTAGCATAAAAAGGTGACATAACCCGAGACTTCCTGAGCAGATGTGAGCTCATTCCGTTGTCAGCCTCTTTTTGCTTGACACGGCAATATGCTTACAAATACTGTATTACTACTGGATTCCATCTGCAACTTGAGTTGCAACTTTACTCTTGAACTCTATCTTTACTATTTATTTATATGTTACACTTGCCTATAGTAGCACTTATTTTTCGTTTAATGAGAACGGCTGTTTTGGGAGATGTGTCCCATTGTCAGCTCAAACCATAACTGACCTCTCGGATATTTTAGGTTGGGGTGAGGTTAGGGTAGGTTAGAATGGGGTATTGGGCGATTTTTAAGGGCGTTTCGGTGTTATCATATCAAGAAGTTTATGCGAGTTATAATTACGGTGAACATACTTTTATTGGTCAAAATCGGGACAACCTACTTTTAGATGTAGTAGAATGTAAGGTTTATTAGAATTTTATCACACTCATATAACGCGAATATATACTCATAATACACATAATATAATACAAATAATATACTTAAAATAGTTTATTTCTGTTTCTCAACAAAATGTCTAAGAATTAACAATATCTGTTTAGGCTTATTTATTTATTCAAATTTAAAATTTGGCAAAGAGCAAATTAATCGCAGTTTACTGTATTGCCGCATGCTTAAACATTGCCGCATGCTTACCTGTTCGATGAACAAATGTGACAAATATATTCTTACAAAAATGCACTTCAGATCCGGGACAATATGTCTGGTTTACGCGACTCAGATTTAAAGAAATAGGGACAATCAGATGGTCACTGTAGTTTTAATGTAATTGGGTGGAGCTTGAAATGTTTATATATTTCGTATTCTTCGGCTGCTTCTTTTATTTTGTTTACGTAGAATTTCTAAGTTGTTTATGTGCAATTGTGGTTTGTGGACGTGTTAAAAAAGTACCATTGCGTGTTTTAATTGTGTTATTGGTATAGTGTATATCCGTAGATTGTGTTTATATGTAATAATTATTTATATATTTAGTAAATGTTTTTGTTGGAACATTTATAAATCTTCAAAATGTGTAGCTTCTTCCATTCTGTGGCCGCAATACAGAGACCCACGAGTATACACGTACTTAATGTAATGTTTAGATAAGTAACAAGCTTATTAAAAACAAAATATCTATTAAGCCTAACCTTCTAGTATTTATTTAATCTGAGATGGTTTAATGACGGATGTCGACCGACGGACTTTGACCTGTATGTCAGAGATGACTAGGCGAGTTACCATTCACAGTCGAGGCATTTGTTGTCCGTATACTCACCTGCACAGCTGTAGCAAATGCACTGAACCGTTTCAAAGACAGCTCATCAGGTATGGTTGGACACAGATTAATGCAAACGCTCAGTCACAGATGTACTTTGTGCCCCACTTTGTATAGTGACATCTGAAGGGCGCAATTCCAGTTAGCTGCAGCTGGCGTGCCTTGCAATATGCAATACTGTATTTACTAACACAGTTAACTTCCACTTGCTCTCGACAGATTTCTGCAGACGCGTCTTACGGCTTCGTAACAAATAACATAGACGTGCGAGCTATTAGCGTAGTTGCAATAACAGCTTTTACTCAATAGCTAATCGGTCGTTTAATATTATTTCAAAATTCCGTCGGTTTAAATGTTATTCTTTTAAAATTACCTTATATTAAAAAAAGATATTCTTTTGCTAGAACTGTGTTTACTTTAATTCATAAAAAGATAGATAATTTTGTGAGCAAATGCTTTGATTAATCGAACGTATTTCATTAAACCCAACTTTTATTGGTTTTATAGTTAAATAATTTTAAATACCGGTGCCAGTATACGTTATCTAGGGATGGGCCGATTCCGGTTTCGATTCTAAAATTTTTAAACCTATTCTCGTTTTTTTTTAAGCTTATAGGTTTGCGAACTGAGGTTAGTTATTTCCTACTATCAAATACACTAATTTTTCACTTGGAATAACCTTTATTTAGGCTTATATAAAAAATAGGAGGGCTTGGCGCGGACACTTCAAACTTGCACTTTTTCTACCGAGATGCGTTAGCGCCAACACCTTGATGAAACCTTACTAACCAAATTTCCGGTAAACGCCAGCAAAAAATGTTGCCCCCCACTTTTAAGTGCTGAGAAAATTCTTTTATTTCCATGCCTAACATTTTCTTCAACACACCTCCAAAGTTTACTAACTATCTTTGTACATTTAACCTTACTTTCTAATTTTGGTGTGGTTGCCACAAAGGCCTACATGATATTCTCTAATAAAGAATTCAGTTAACATCTCGGTCATATGGTAAAGCCTTTTAAAAATTCCGTTTTAATGTAATAGGCTACACAAAGCTTTGTCTCTTGGTTTATGAATACGAACCTCTGAAAGTATGACAAACGTATTGAGGAAAGGTAACAAACGGGCCGGATCGTCTTTGTTGTTGCGTCATAAATAATAATAATATTTTCGTTATCTCAAACAGACATTTGCTTTAATCGTTTAATTCATTCAAACCAACTAATACATAAATAAGGCAGAGTTGTTAATTATTTTTCCAATAAATTACATCACACGCGTATTTTAACCGTTATTAAAACAAGAATCGGAATCGACATTTTAATCAATGGAGAATCGAATCGAGTATCGGCGATTCCTCAATACCATAAGAATCGACGACAACTGGAATCGAGAACCGGAATCGGCCCAACCCTATATCATTCACTACAGGTTTCTTGCCTTTTCCTAGACCGTTTAAGCGATACCAATATGATAAACAATCTAGACAGCAGTCTTGTGGTAGACGTACAGATGAGGCCTATGAGGTGTTTCAGACCAATTAAATCGTAAAAAGTTCGCTGCTGCCTCCTACATTAAGTAAATTTGTACCTGAGTTTGGAGAAAGGTTAATGCAAGGCGCAGAAGTTTGAAAGGTTCATGAAGGTCAAAGGTCTGCGAGTGGGTCAGAATTATAGGTCAGGCAAGGCGCATCGCCACTGCGCACGCCCCACTTTATGGATTCACTCAGCTGAGTTGAACGCGCGGAGGAGTGACGAAATTTCCAAATAAATAAACCCCAATACCCCCCCCCCCCCGTTGGTGTACATACGGGAACCACTTTAGGCCAAGAATAACAAACAGTTCAACATTCTGAAACCGTGTGTGAATGTTAAATGGGTCCGGGTATCTACTTATACTCGCTATAAAAAGAAGTCCATTTTAACAACACCTGTTGAATTGTTCATAAGAAAGATCGGTAAATAATTGCTGATATGTCAGGTTACCCACCACCATCGGGATTGTATTACTTTACTAACTAACCAAAGCCCTTTTTGATTTTCCGCTACTGTAGTCTACTTGTTTTGGATCTTGACAAATGGTTGCTAAAAAAGTGCATTGTAATTTTATTTTTGGCCTGCTAGTGTGCTATTGTCGTATGTGGAAAATAAAAGCGGAGGTATAGGGGATGTTAATGTACCTGGAGTACACCTTCTCTCTACCGGGGGGGGGGGGGGTTAGAGCGAAGTTATATGGGACTAATGGGAGGACTTGGCCAGTGCTACTTGAAATATGGGAAGGTTATGAAGAGATGTGTACCTGTTTACACCCTTTGTAAAAAGGAGATTAAGAAAGAGAAGGTATATGTAATGAGTTGAAGAAAGACAAAGAATATATAAAGAGTTGAAGAAAGAGAAGGTATATGTAATGAGGTAAATGAAAGAGAAGGAATATATAATGAGTTGAAGAAAGAGAAGATATATGTAATGGATTTAAGAAAGAGAAGGTATATGTAATGAGTTAAAGAAAGAGGAGGTGTATGTAAGAGTTAAAGAAAGAGAAGGTATATGTAATGAGTTGAAGAAAGAAAAAGAATATATAAAGAGTTGAAGAAAGAGAAGGTAAAAGGAAGAGAAGGTATATGTAAAGAGTTAAAGAAAGAGAAGGTATATGTAATGAGGTAAATGAAAGAGAAGGAATATATAATGAGTTGAAGAAAGAGAAGATATATGTAATGGATTTAAGAAAGAGAAGGTATATGTAATGAGTTAAAGAAAGAGGAGGTGTATGTAAGAGTTAAAGAAAGAGAAGGTATATGTAATGAGTTGAAGAAAGAAAAAGTATATATAGAATAGTTTTAAGGACAGAATTACTGCTGGTTTTGGGAAAACAACAAATTTGTGGTAGGAGGTCTGTAGGTTGGTGTGCCTGAAGTACACATACACTTTATCAAGATCGTAAAACTGAATGATCTCATAACACATAAGTACAGGCTAATTAAAGGAGATAATGATCCTCTGGTGCTGAAAACAGAGGACAACCATGGCATCACCACGGCAACCATGACGTTTCCAGAGATTTGTAATAAAAATCTTATACAAAAATATGTTTAAGGTAAAGGAGTTTCATTAATTTTTAATTCATGTTTAGCTAATTGCTGACGTTTCCAGAAATGTGTAATAAAAATCTTATACAAGAATAAGTTTAATGTAAAAGAGTTTCATTAATTTTTAATTCATGTTTAGCTAATTGCTGACGTTTTCAGAGATTTGTAATAAAAATCGTTAGTAAAAACATCGTATACAAGAATAAGTTTGATGTAAAAGAGTTTCATTAATTTTTAATTCATGTTTAGCTAATTGCTGACATTTCCAGAGATTTGTAATTCGGAGTTTTTTTTCTCATTGTGGTTGGACCTTTCCGAAATATTTGATCTAGCTTTTGGTCCAGTTATTTGTAAGTGGTTGAACTATGAATATTTATGTTATATTTTGGAAATGCATAAGAAAGCTTTGCGGTAGTTCAGTTTTCTCAGCATTTGTCCTTTTCTTAAATGGGCATTTTGATAACTGTTTATGTACTATGTTCCTGGCCACTCTTTGAGCCTGTCGTAGATCTATGTTTTCCATGCATGGGTTTGTATTACAAGAGCACTTCTACCTCCAACACAGGTGAATAGTTTCCCTTTAGCATTGATTTTAGAACTCCTTACATTATTCTTAAGGAGTATTTTGCCTTACCAGTAGGTTCTGATGTTCTGCTGCTTGTAGATCCACATTACATGCATTGAGGAGTTTGGAGATCCCATTTAGCCATGTGTACTGTCTTATTTTCTACCTGCAAGACTTTAAAAAAAACACTTCATTAAAAATACTTTTTTAGAGGTGTTTTCGGCATAACATTAGTACTAAGCTTTTAGTAACTTTCCAAGATACATAGGCTTTTCAGATCTTGCCAATAATTTTTCATTTTCAAGTGGTTTTATTTTCCGTCTTTGTTATCAGGGTTGATGGTAATGTTTTTTTTGACTATATTTGTCCTGTTTTCTGTAATTGTTACTTCGTTTCTTTTAATTGGTAGAAAACATGTTTTTTTTTCATTTGAGAGGATCATCATTAGCAAATATATCTTTTTTTTTTTTAATTCAAAGCTTTTAATAAATCAGCTATAAAGATATTAAAATAATGTGCATTTTATTCTATTTTATTTGGAACTCCTACTTTTTTCTGTCTTAAATGAAAGATTTGTCTTATTCTGTGCAAATAATGCGTTGAACATGTTTAAACCCATAAAACAAGTTTTTCTTGTTCAAAGAATAGGTAACTTTTATAAAGGATTCCTCATTATTGTGATGTGACTGAATTAACAAGAACATTGGATCCCAAACCGGGAGGTGTGAAGGCAAGGCAAGGGGGTCGCAAGACCAGTTGGAAAGTAATAAGATGTATTTTCATTTAGTTATAAATTAAGTACACGATTTATTAAAATTTAAAATCTTGTTGCTGTTCTTGACTAGCTGGTTGTAAATTACAAATTACACTTTTGTTATTACGACGATGACGGCTTAAGAAGTCGTAAGACGAAAACGTTTCCTCCAAGTGTAAGTTAATAATTAACAACCTTTAGTTAACAAATGTCTGGTCGCAAGTAATAACAAAAGTGTAATTTAAAATTTAAAACTAAATTTATGCCTAAGATATTTTTTTACATAGGTAATCTTATTGGCCATGATGTTTAGAAAATTTAATTGAAATGTATCAAAAATGATTCCTTTGCCAAATATGATTTTGACAAATCTTTATTTTGGATAAAACACCTAAAAGTGTGTCACAGAGTATCGCAGGCAGCTCTTCGATTATACTTGCATTTTTCAAGCATCTACTTGTGCGAAAAAACATTTTCAGCAGTTGTTGCAATTAAAGCAAAATATAGGAACAAACTTGATGTTGCTAATGACTTGTGTTGTGCCTTTACTAAAATACAACCTCAAATAGGCATACAAGTGAAATAAATGCAAACTCATCCACCTCACTAACAGATTGTTCACTTGTTGGCTAATAAACTTTACCTTGCAAATTAAAACTTGGAATGTTGTATCATGTTCTTTGTGAAAGTATGTATAAATAAATAAATTGCTTTTAATATATTATTTGTTTCTTTTTTATATACTCATACCATTTATGTATAGTGTAAAGTGGAGAGGGGGGGGGGGGGAGGTTGTCATTTCAAGGTGGAGGCGTGGTTCCAAAAAGTTTGGGCCCATGGTCTAGAAGATAGGAGATTAGAATGTTACTTTCAACATAATCTAACAACATTCATAACCTTTTTTCATTTTCTTTGATTTTGCAATTCCTTCCATTAGCTCACACTCTCCTTGTATATGTCTTGTTCAAATTTTCAATCGTTAATAAAATACGGTTTTATTCATCCACTCAAGTTTAGATGCATTTTTTTAAAAAACTAGTAGTGAATGCCACTCGATGTTAATACAGTTTTTTTTAAATATTAATTTAATAAGTAATTAAATTTAATGATTAAATTTTAGTTTTATATGGCATAACAACTAAAGGGGCAAGGTATGCAATAATGTTATTTCTCCCCATTGGCCTTAAAATAAGTGATATCATATGATTTTATAAAACAGCTGGTTTTATGTAACAGGTTATGTGGTAGAATAGCTGTTTTAACGCATAGGTTATGTTACTTTATATTAATTGTAATTATTTAATAAAAACTAAGTAACGTTGATGTAAGTAGGAATTGATTTCTAACATTTTTGTTTATATTGTTTTATTACTATTTTATAAATATTATTTTGATATTTGTAGATTCCACTTCATGTGGGATAATAGTTTTCACTAAAAACACTTGTAAATATTTTACGAACTTGCCTATAACAGCACTTACTTATATTTGTTGAGGACGGCCGTCTCGGGAGATGTGTCTTGTTGTCAATTCAGTCCATAATTAACTAGTATTATTTTGACATTCTGGTTGTATGCCTACTTATTTATGTAATTAAATGTCTTATAGAAATATATTTTTTTATTAAAAATGAATGTCCTCAATTAAACTATTACAAATTATTAAGAATGGTGGTCCTTGTTTTACTGATATAAACAAATTATGCCTATAATACCTGGGTTGTATGTGTCAAGTCTTTTTTTGGCAAAGAGTACCTAAGCATGAATGGAAACTATAAAGATAAACAGTAACATGAAAAAGAGGATATTGCTATTAAAATCTTACAAATTTATTATTAAATTTGAGAGTTATTCTTATAACATCTGTAAAGGTACCCTAATTTAACAGCTTTGTACTAAATGTATTTTTTCTCCATTTTGCCCAGTAATGCTTCATCTAAGTACTTAATTATTTACAAATGTTTCATTTTTTGTTGCAGTGCGATGATGACGATGACCTGGGCGATGAATGTGCGGATAAAGACCATCCAGACAAAGAAAATACGAAAGGGGAGGGCTCAGAAACTCCGACATCACGATCAAATCCATGGCATCGGACAGGTACCCTCTCAAACACAGGTCCTTTGACACGTGAGGAGTACCACCACTACTGCGACACTGCGTTAGAGTGTACGCTACCTCCACAAAAAGCCTGTCGTGTCGCTTCTTGTCAAATTTTATAGTTGCATGCAAATTTTATTTGTTGCACAAACATTTTCTATTAGCTGCTCTTTTATAAGTTGTTTCTATAGATGTTTTTCTTAATGTATTATTTTTTTCTGTCTTTTATTTGTGATATAATTTTCATCACAATAATTGTTTATTTGAAATGGATTAGATTTTATTGATGTTTACTTTGTGCATGATGTAATTTTCAGTATTTTAACGTGATTTTTCTTTGTTTTAACAGTTTTATTATTATTGAAAAATCAAAAGAGTGATAAATCAAAACAAAAAGTCCATACAAGTTAGTATGTATTTTCAAATGACTGAATTGAAATTGGTTTAGAAGAACAGAATATTTTTTAATACACTCATATGTTTAGTTAAATAATTTTCACAAGTAATTAATGCGTAATTGAGTGAAAACTTACTTGCTGACACGTTTTGAAACAATCATTGCATTGACAAGGGTGAACCTTTGCGGGTTGCCTTTGTCAATAAAACGATTGTTTTGAAACGTGTCAGCAAGTAAGTTTTCACTCAATTACGCTGAATTACTTATGAGTTACTCAATTATTTCAAGATGATTGCGACAAGCATTTTTAAATTATTTTGTTTAATAGAAGGTTTTAATAGTTTACAAAACTTTGCCTTAAATACCACAGTGTCCTTGAAAAAATTAAAAACCAAGTCTCACAAATATTTTCGTTTAAAAGAATGTTTGTAATATGTAACTTTATTTTAAGTAGTCAATTTTCAAATTTTAATCACGTAGTAAATGAACTGAGGTATAAATAAAAATTGAAGTTGTTACAAAACAAGTAAGTTTGTATCAGTATGTATTTTTAAAGTGAAAGTAAATTCAAAGTTGAACACATTTATCAATTAAATTGATCTGTTTCTATACTTATGAATATAGTTTTTAAAGCAAAAATGCGGAGGAGTAGTAAATGGTACCTAAATTACATCCTTAGTTGGTAGCTTTAAAAAATTAATCAGTTTTCAGGAGAAAATAATATTATTTAATTTTCAAAATTTATATGTATTTTTTCAAAGTAACCCCCCCCCCTTTGGTTTGAATAGACTGCTCCTCTTAAACACAAATGCCAGGTCATGTTTTCCGAGATCCTCACAGTGTGCCTCCACAGCTCTGATGGCCTTGTGATCCTTGATGTATTTCAGTCCCCCGAGCAGATTCTTTAGACAAGAAAACAGCTAAAAGTCACGAGGGTTCAAAGCTGAACTTTACGGTGGGTTAGGTATAGTTGCAATGCTGCTAGCATTCACAGAATCTACCTCAGTACAATGAGTGGCCTCGCATTGTAATGATACAGTAAATGATGACCCTCCTTGAATTATTTATACCATTTGTAAGAGGTTACCTGATTCACAAAACCTCACCATACACCTTTGTCATTTATAGATCTTTCAGTTCTTCCTTTGTGTCACTAAATATTTTATTACATGCTCTTCAAACTTTTAATCTATAATGGACATAATAGGCAAATATCTAATACACTTTATGTGTGGCGTCTACTCACCACACAGGGCAACTTCTATCATTATTGTTTCCTGAGGGTATCAACATGTTATTCAGTACTGTTACTCTTCATAACACAATTTCCCTAAGGGTGTCTATTATCACCAGTTTTTGAACAGTCCTTGCTTATCATTCAGGGATAGTTTTAGAAAAATTATATTTATTGCATGTCCTTTGAGTTACACATGCTTTCTGTTTCTATAACACACTGGTGTACCTTCTTATTAAACTGTTTTACTAATTTTATACTAGATATTGTCATTTTTAAAGTTTAACTTCCAAGTTATTTTTTCTAATCTAAAAGTAATACAGGTTAAAATTGTAGTCAACTAGCTTGTTTTTTAACTTTTTAAAATTATTATTATTTCTCAGGTTATAAATATAAATTAATCTGAATTTCGGGAGTAAAAATTGAGTAGTAACAAGCTGTATAAAAAAGGCAGGTTCATATTTAGTAAAAATAATAAATTTGTTTGGCTGAAATTTACTCAATGAGTTGTAGGAAATATTTAGTTTGGTAATGGAGATAATATAGAATAAAAATTATTTTGTTGAAAGTAAAAAAGGTCAAAAACTTTTTAACATTTTTTAACACATTAATGTGGAAATTAATGTTATAAAGGTCATGATATGTAAGAAAAAAAATTCATCACAAAAAATTCTACTTTGTAACTATGAGCCAATATTGATGTTCCTAAATATTTCTTCATATGTTTTACTGTGTGTACAAACTGTCAAACACACTTGAGGCTAGAGCGGTATTGTCAGCATGCAGAGAAATTGCTTTACATATGCAATGTGTGTATGAAAGGAACACAGACGATGGACATAACAAATGGAATTAACATGTCCTAATTATGATAATGTGGTATATATATGAAATATGTAAAAGCTTTTGGGGTTAAGTACCTTATAAAGCTATGTATTATAGAGGTTATAATATATGTATATCAAAATATTTTGATTAGGTTAACCGCGTTATTATGTTAAGATAGTAGAAGTTAGAATCCAATACCAAGATCTTGACAGATCCCCATTTGTGCCTGACCAATGCCTTCTGAATCAATTCTACTTAGCAAACCAGATATATCCCTGAGGATGTGGAATCACATCTGTACCAAATGTATCTCCAGTGATAACAGCTGCTAGTGTATTGACTAAAGTCTGATGTGTTAGTTGCATCCACATCTAAAATCACACCTTCTAACCACAACCTGAGGACGTGCCATGATCTTATAGGACATAAGTTTTGTATTGAGCTGTACATTTGGCCAAATTATCTCAGCTTTTATACTCATAATTAGTTTCTACAAAGATCTGTTTTTCATCAGTAAAAACCTTCAATTGCTTAGCCAAATCTATCAATAAATTATTACTTTAAATTGAATGTACTGTCGTCTTATGGTAAAGTTCTCTACATTTTGTCAATTTACTTTATAATGAAAAATTTGCGTCTACTGTTGTTTCCATTGCCAAACTTATAATTTAAATAATGATAGGTGGATTATTTTTATTTAAAGTATTCAAACTCTTAATAATTACAAAATGACATTGTAGAAACAATTTTATTTAAAATAATAAATTTTAAAAAATCTAATCTCATATTAGTATATAAATAGTATACTAGTAAAATAGTATAAAAACTAATTCATTCTTGAAGCTCATTTCTATGCCCAACAATTATATTTTAACTTGATGGTAACAGAGAACATTAATTTTAAAATGTATTCTAATAAAATCTTTTACTTCTGTTTTGTGGTATATTTAACACATGCAGTTTATTGATGCCGCCTAAACAGTGCATTGATCCAGTGCAAAAATCATTAAAAAAAAAAAAAATATATAGTGAGTAGGGATTTTTGCCAAGTAGTATCAATAAACACATTAATGTCAAAGCCGAAAATGTACAATCCTAAAACTGTGTCATATTTTTATATTTTTTATTATAAAAGTAAATATGTTATAGAAATTTATGTAACATAAAAAAAAATTATAGAAAATTACATGATCACATCGTAATAATGAAATCTCTTTGGTGGGAGAAATGATATCCCAATTAAATTAGGAGATTTGAACTTGAAACCCTTATTAGAAGCGACAGGACATGTTTTGGGCTCCTCATGTATGTAGACACACATTAAAAATATAATCAATAACAACTTTGATTTTAGAAACCTAACTTTGAATTATTACCTGTAATTATAAATATTATTTTGTTTATTAATAAAGGGTTATTCTTAAATGTATAATTAATACATCAAACTTACTTTATTCAAACATATCTGTGATTTATATATTTATTATTATTTTTATGTAAATAACTTGTTTTATCTTATATCTTGATTGGTATTTGAAGTTTAACATAACTTGTCTCAGACTGTTCATTGATTTACCACAAGAAATTTATAGTGGTTTATTTTGTTGGAAATAATGCCTACGTTTTTAACACAATGCATGCTTAGTTGTAGATGTGTTGTGAGCATGCATTTAGTACATTTGATTATAATATGTATGTTTATTCTTTATTGAAATATAAAACAGTTTTATGCTCTGGATTGTTTTATAATGTTTACTTGCAATAATCCAGTTTCAGCATCCAGTCTAGCACTTTTATTTCGGTCTCTTGAACAATCCTTAATATGTTATAAGGTTTATATTATTTTGTATAATTTTACATTCTTGGAATTTGTAGAAATAATTTTTGTAATTTAGTTTTGACTTTTCAACATGTGCAAAATATTTATATTTCAGTGAAGAATACAAATTACTTTGTATTTAAAAGAATGAAAATAAGTAGTTGTTGTGAATGTAATTAGTTTTATACAGTAGCAAAATTATTCTGCTGCTACTTGTCAATTCTCTTACTTTACTACATGTTTTACAAAATTGTTGATTTTTCTATCTCTATTATTTAATATATGTTTAATTTTAAATGTTTTTTCCCAACTAGGGTAGTAGTGAATTATGTGTTATATTTTCTAGAGATTTTGTTCAAAAGAAAAAAAATTCGAATTGGAAGATGTACGGAACTAAACAGAAAGCTCTAATTGAGATTTAATTTGAATTTTGTTATCTTTGTATCGCAAAGAATATGTTCTCAAGAAACAATTTTTAAAAAAATCACAATCAAATAACAACATTGAGGATGTGGATATTTGCTTTTTTTTCGAAACAAACAAAAACATTTTCTTCTTTGCCAGCAATTTATTCATATTGTCCTATCTTACAATAGCTCTGTAAGATATATCTCTTACTCTCATATATTTTGTAATTTCAGCTGGTTTATGGCTGAAAAAGATTATTTTTTTTACTTTTATAATTCAACATTTGTACATATGGTAGCATAAAGGCAACATTTATGCAAGATGATTAAATTAAACATTATAATCACACAATAGACCATCAATTATAATATAGAAACATCCTTAATTAACAGCAGTTGATGTTTATTGTTTTTAAAAATTATGTATATTTTTCAATGAAAAAATCTATTTTCCCGACCAATAATTACCTGATTACCTGTAAATATGCCTTCATTAAATAAAACTACTGTATTAGATTAAGTTAAGTACTCCGAGAATGCTAAGCAGATTCATCGTGCCTTCATACATGTTGCAGTTTTATAAATAAATGGAGTACTATATTTTTGTTTATTAAAAAAATTATATTAATTTTTTTAGTAAAAATTAATAGGTACCCTATTAACGTACATCTTATTATTAAATTCATGAAATTTCACAGTGAACCAACCAGAAATACATTTTTCTATATACTTATGATAAATAGTTTTAATATTAGTTACATAAAGCCAATAAATATATTTTATAAAGATTTATATTTATATTAAAGTATAAAATTATGTAGTTTTTTTTCATATTAGTACTTTTAACAACTTCTGTTACATTGATTTTTTAGTAGACAACAATATATACATATGTATGTGTACCACAATGTACTTTGGCCACCATGTAAACGTAATCCCACTTGTGAACAAATATTTTTTAGTGTTACGTTGATTGCACTACTAGTTTCTACACGACACATTGCAATACCAATAATTTGAGGTTAGTTGTAAGATGGTTTTTGTTCTTTGTAAAAACATGGCTATTTGTACTGAGTAAACGTTAGAATAATATATTTTCATAATTTTTTAAAAATTACCCTTTCAAAATAAAAAAAAATCTATGAACACATACGCTACAATTCTACACCAATAACACACATTTGTTTAGAGCAGAAAAACAGAGTTTCATGTTATGAAATAAAAAGCTGCCTACCAATCCTGCTAGAATAACCCAATTCATGGCTTGTTTATTTGTGTTATTAAGACTTGAATTTTTTGTAAATAATTATTGTGTAACTAAATGAAAACTTTTGAATTTACTTGCTGACGTGTTTTGATACAATCACAGGTTTTTCTTTTGAAACGATTGTTTTAAAACGCATCAGCAAGTAAGTTCAAAAGTTTTCACTAAGTTAAGCAATATTCACTTATAATTTAACCAGTGAATTCAAGATGAGTCCAAGCAACGTTATTGGATTGGTTAGTAGATCGGTAGTAACCAATACATTACTACATTCCTTAGACAATATTTTTTATAATTAAATTAAAACCCTTGAACTTATACAGATAAGTTACTCTTTAGTAACACTTGCTTTTTTTGATCGTTGAGGATGGTCGATTCGGGAGATGTATCCCGTTGTCAATTCTTAGTTGTTTTAGGTTTTGATTGGAGGGAAGGGGTGGGGTAAAATATTGAGTGATTTCTTTTTCTTTAGACAGATTTAGAGGCAGTATAATGTCAAAAAGTGTGAGTTATAGCTTGAAATATTTGTATATGTCATACTATCAGTTGTGTGGCCTTAGTTATATTTGTAGGTTTGATGCTGTGTGTAGTTGTGGTTTGTGGATTTGAGGTGTTGTTATGCAAAGTTTGATTGAGGGATTTTGTTTGTGAGTGCTTTGAGTTCTTGGTAGTGTGCGTAAAATTTCTCAAAACGGCCTTCCTCAATAATCAAAAGGAAAAAAAAATGGTAATACAGCCAAGTGTAACATATCAGTATAAGTATTTTAGTAAAGTAATAGCCCAAGTGAAGTGGAATCAAATAGTATTTATAATTTAAATTGTCTTAAGATATTAAATTATTTATTTAGGCCTAGTTAGTTTTAAAAATCCATTTATGTACATTTCTACAAATGCTTTTATTACTGATTGTAAGATATTCCATATGGAAAATAATGATTGTCACAGAAATATTCACTACAATTTAGTTTGTGTAATTTTTTTTACAGATGGCAATGTTAAATTGTTTGTTATTATTAAATTAATTTAGGCAGTAAATAATTGAAAGGTATAGTATTTATTTACAAGTATAAGTTATTTGCACCCTATGCAAACAGTGCCAACTGTGCCTTAAAAAAGTTGATAGTCAATATACATTGTAAAAAAATAAGAAATTAGTTTTTGTAAAGGTAAAATCAAAATAGTGAACTCAAAATCTCACAAAAGATTAGTTTTTAATAAACACACACACAACAAACTCTAGTAGTAGCCAAGCACTGAGGAAGGCGACTTCGTCGCCGAAACTAGTTTGTTGTGTATGTGTTTATTAAAAACTTTTATGAGATTTTGAGTTCACTATTTTGACTTTTACTTTTGTGAATAGTTCTCACTAGCTAAGCTCTAATTAACTAAATATTATATTTTTTTGTAACATCTCAATTTAGATTAACAATTGTTGTTTCTAAGTACAGAGTTAATCCTTCAATAATTTAGAATTAGTTTTCTTTGAAACGCAAAATAAAATCCTGCTTATAAAATATAGGAGATGGGCCCTTATAACGGATAGGTTAATTTTCGAATATCATGGACACATATTTTTTGGGTTCAATTCATTGAGGTATGTCCATAAGCATGACTCTTCAATCAGTTTGGTGTATTGCTTTTAGTTGAAACTCAGTTTACCTTGTAACTGCGTTCAGAAAGATCGAATTTACTGTTATAGGTGTATAAATAAATACAGATACCTGATGGATGAGGAAGGGTTACTGGAGTTGACAGACGGGGCCAATTCATTGTACTGAAGAAGGGTGTTATCTATACCACTAAAAAATATACAGTATATTTTACTACTTTTTTATTAGTACATACTAAATGTATACAAAATGGCTAGTTAAATATATACATGAGTAAATACATTCCAACAATAGTGAAATCATATTTATATTTGAAATTCTGTTTTGAATTCAGGGTGTTCTCGACAGATACTTTTCCGAATTTCAGTTGAGCGGGGTTTTACCATATTAAAAATTTTCAGTTTTATTGAACAAAAATTAGGTTGATTCATGAGTCAAAAATACTTAATTTATTAAAAATTTAGCAATGTTTCAACAACTATATTGTTAGCGGGATTCAGGCCTGATCTCCTCCTTTGTACTATAGTAAAAGATATTAAAACCAGAAGACAACATCCAGTAGACAGTTAGACAAACGTTTTGCTATTGTACTTATTAAAAATGTAGAAGCGAGTTTTAATATCTTTGACAAAATTACAAAGGAGGAGATCAGGCCCGAATGAGGACAACAATATAGTTGTTGAAACATTGCCGAAGATTTAATAAATTAAGTATGCTTGACTCATGAATCATCCGTATTTTTATTCAACAAACAAAATTTTGCGAGTGTACAACTCATTATGCTTATTCAGAATCATTTTCTAGTCAGAGTCGGATATATTGTTGTCCAAATAAACTTATTTTTGTTATTTCTCAGAACGGAGAGGGATTAACTCTAGATTAAGACCCAGTTTTATTTTTTTTAGCTGAACTATAAATTTACCAAAATGTATGTCTTATTCATAGGTAAAAGTCTAAACATTAAAATTGATTTGATAAAAGTGTGGTTATGGTACCATAACAGTTTTAGCTGTAAATTAAAGCCATTTCATGGAAGGAAACACATTAAATAGTAAATACAAGTTGTAAAAATAAATTTTTGTTTCAAACAAATGTTTTTAGTAAGTATCTTATAAATATGTTGTATTCCATGCTTAAATCATACATTTATGTGTAAAAGCTTTGCTCATAAACATCCTATGCTCTAATTTATGTTCAGAATGTTCATAATATATTTTTATATTGAGCTAAAAAAGGAAATATTTTGGCTAATTGAAATATATATTCTTTTTTACATTATAATGATGAGGACAAAAAACAATAACGGAGTAAATTGATTTACGTTATTGAAATTTGTGTCATTAAAATAAACGAAGACATTTATTATATTAAAAATTAACATTGAAATACTTTTTAAGTTTTGTTATCAATTATAGTTTGTTTTCTTTTGGAGTTCATTGTTTAATTTTAAAAATTAAATCCTAAATTTCTTGAGGAAAATATTTATCAAATATTTTGTAAATGTGAAAATATTTTTGTATTTATGGGACAGGGCAGAAAATTAACAAGTTTTAAGAATGAAAATAAGGTTCCATGTTTTACTGTTTTGGGATGTTATAAATACTAAAAGTACTGTGTTCAAGGTATTCAGTGCCAGAAGATTTTACAAAAGCATATATAAAAATCCCAAGTATTTTTTTAGTGGCAGAAGTGCCAGACTAAGAATTTTGCAGTAATTTTTAGAAATCTGTATTGTTAATTATTCCTCAATTTTTTTTATTTTTTCAAGTAAAATTTTTGTTAGAAATTACCTATACAACTACATGCAATAAATACAATTACATTACAGTAATAACTCTAAAGTTTTGAAAAATACTTCCACAAATGTGCCTTTGTTTAAATATATAAACTCTCAAGTTTGCAGTTCTGCAAAATTAGTTTTGTTAAATAAGTAATATAATATAAAAATTTATATAGGAAATACAGTTTTTTTTTGTTTGTCAAGTATTTAGCAACTATTTTCTCAAGTTCACCTTCTGTAAATTATATTAAAAAAGTAAACAATAAGTTCATAGAAAATATATAAAAGCAAAAAGCTTTTAAACTTTAAAAAAAAATTAGGAAGAACATACAATTCTGGTTACGAAAAGGTGAAATCTTTTATTCAAAATGTACATTTTCTGTAATTTGATTTGAATCTTTTGATTTTTGTAAATTCTTACATTAATTACTGGTATAAATTTACTTCTACAATGTTAAAAGAAAATCTAAAGTAAAAATTATATCAAAAGGTGATAAAGCATTCAACGATTTTAAAGCACAAATGTAGAAATTTAAATCTGAAATTTTGTATTTTGCATACTTACCAAAATGAAATGCAAAAGGTTAGGATTGGGAGAAGATGAATTTCTAAATCTTATCCATTCTGCATTTTTGTTTTGTTATTCCTTTTCAAGAATTCAATATACTCCTTTTTGATTGAATCTCAATTCTATATTATTTAATGTTAAAACATATAAAATCTGAGTTTTCAAATTATTTAGTACTTGGTTTGTTTGTTTTTGGTAATAATGGATTCTAAAATAATATTTTTAATTAATTGAGTATTGGGTATACACAACCTTTTTCAAAATACTTAGATGACTCTTATAAAAAAGTTTCACAGAATCTAACTCAATTATATTAGTTTCACAGACAAGTTGAATCCAACCCAATTTTCAATTCATGAATGAATTAAACTGTACTAGATTATGTCTTGTGGATTGTGTTTATGAAGATTTCCAATACTTTTGAATTTGAACCAAGTAGAAAATGGAGCTGCTAAATAATTGTATAATTTTAACAATTCATTATTATATATAGTCCTAACATTACATATTCGTCATTACAAAATTTTAATTTTAGAATCCTGTTTATTTTGGTGTGACATGATTGTATCAAAACCAAATTCACAAGGAAATTGGAACAATTTTACTTAAAACAAATATTAGTATTCTAGAACAGCCTATAAAAAATAACTTACTGTATAAGAATGCCTTACGTTTTCAAACAGTGGGTATTGTTGGAACTTATGATGACAAATTTGGGTTGATGGAAAGTTTTAACTGACTTTACACTGTTTATTTTTCTTATTATAGAAGGTGTAAAAGGAATGTCCAGGAAATAAACAGAGGTTATAAATTGTTTTGATCAAACAGTTTGGCAGTTTAAAGTAAGGATGCCTCAATCTAGAGAGGTTTTGTAAAATGATAGTAAAACCATGCTGTACTTCATTACAAGTACTGTATTTTAATATCTTATCTCTTGCATCATGTCTGTATAATATTCTTGTCAGCAGAATAATCTTTTGATATTCAATTTTACTTGCGTATTTAGGTAATCTACTGAATGATCTGTTATATTTAATTGTAATGTAAAATAAAAAAATAATTAAAATTATAATAAAATTTATATATAAATCAAGTTTGTGTGTTTTATCACATACTTTTCCTTCTATGAAAATGTTTTCCAAATATTTTTCTTATTTTTAAATCAGTATTTTGTTTTTTAATTAATAACTATTTGTTTTTTTCACACAAACATTTTAATCTATATTCAAACAGATTTTAATATTACCCGTTGTGACCAGTTTAAATAAAGACTGCTAATTTATAAATATGGAAGATGTTGCAAAAAATTCAGTTGCTGGAAGGTATTTTTTATTATTAAACAAAATCACAATCATTTTTGTTGTTTTTAAAGTGAATGTACCATTATTAAACCATACTACGTGAAAATCTCTACAGTATAGATAAGTTTCTAACCATCAGTATAGGTTTGATGGGTTCTTGCAATGTAATACAAAAAGGCCTTACTTCTGTGATGTTCAATATCTTGTCCATCTGAAAAATTAGATTCCTGCTGATAGCAAAATATTGGATGTTGAAAATGTATCTGCTAAAATTTTATCTGCAGTTTTAGCTGTCATTTAACCCTTTGATTAGCAATATTTGCCCGCCTTGATATGGCCCCTGGAAGAAACGTATTTTTGAAAAAGTTTTACACTTTTTTTTGGTTTTCTCTAATTTTTTTTATTATAGTAATATTTGTTAATATGTATATATATATATATATATATATATATATATATATATATATATATATATATATATATATATATATATATATGTATATATGTATGTATATTTTTATGTACCTATTTTCTCATGTTAACCCAAATTTACCTTACTTTTACTGACAATTTCTTTGTTAAAAATTATATGTTAATCCTTTTTTTTTGTAAAATACCCCAGAAAACTTTAAACGATCTGTAACAAGTGGGAAAAACCACTCTTTAGAAACATAAGAATTTCTTTTCGTCTATTCATTGTTAAATACCGGACAAACTTCAAAAGGATCTGATAATACGTGAGAAAACCCATAGATTTTGGACACATAAGAATGGTGTCTATGTACTCTGTGTAGTATTTATAGTCCAGATATTTGCAAATATTTTACCTAGAATACAGCACAATACACGGGAAAACAAATCGTAAATGTACATCAATGCTAACCTGAGAGAAATGTTAGAACGTACATATACGGGAATGTTCCCGCTGGCCTTTGTACGATCTCACGTACTGGTACATAAATGCTAATCAAAGGATTAAGGAGAATGTTTATCCACTGAGGGAAATTTTTAGCTTGGGGAAAAAGGGATAGTCTGATGGAGCTAAATCAGATGGATAAGACAGATCTGAGAATATACCTTAATGGATAGCATTTGAGTGTGAGTGCACATTGTCTCTATGAAAGCTGACATTCCTATAGCTTCTCTCTTCTTCAGTCGAGGTTTGCTCATGACCTTTTTATGCACTTTTTCAATAATGGAGTAGTGGCCCATTTTCTCTGATCATTATCTAAGCTATCCTGAACAAATTTCAACACGTTTGTTTGCTACTTGGCAGTCACATATAACGGAGAAGAGACGAAAGTTGTTTGAAGTGTCTTCAATAATTTCCTTTGCTTTCATACATTTTTTGATGGCATAGTTAAACATTAAATTTACTCATCTTCACTGGGAAACCACAACAGAAAATGTCTGCACCGAGACATGAAGCCCTATCTCTACTCATAACAATGGCATGCCACAGGTTTACTCATAAAGTATGAGTACCTTGTATGGAGTTGTAAGCTTGAGCCAGATTTGACTGACCTCTTTTGATGATTCTAAGAACTTTCCAAACTACCATCATATAAAAGCTAATATGTATTTTTTCGTATTTGAAATGGTAATCAGTTTTTTAAAATGAAATGAAAATCTGATTAATAATTTTTATAATTTTTATATTTAATATTTACCAGGGGATTATGAAAGGCGTGTAAAAAACAAAATTACCAATTGTTTTGAAAATTTATTTAGCAGGATAAAAATTAAACCTGACAAATAAATATTTTTGTATGCACTATATCTGTTATTATATATACCAACAGAATGTTACGTGTTTTATACTAAACATAGTAATTGACAGGTGATTGACTGTTTTGTAATTTAATTGACAGGGGATTTTAAGTAGTTCCTTTTGAATTTAGTTGTAAATATATCACATAAACTATTTGAGAATTGTTTTCAGAAAATAATTTTGTTCAATGGATTTGATAATTTCACAAAAATTAGTCTTTCTTGCTTTATTTTACAAATTGCAGAATAATATTGGCGATAAATACATTATAAACACAGGTAAAATAACTCGATTTATAACACAGTCATTATACTTGAATGTAAATTTAGCATTTACTTAAAGAAAACAACACAATATTTTTCAAGTAAGTGTATGGTTTCTGGATTCAAAAATATTTCTCATTTGGTAGCAGTGCAAACAATGAATAACTAAGAAGAGTATAAAATGATAAACGCGAAACATCATAGAACATCTATAATGAAGGTGAGATACAATAAGAAGCTTATGAAAACATCATTGGCATTATAAATACATCATTACATCTTTCATTCGGCATGTGTTTAAGAGTAAATAAAATATTGGTGATGGAACTTATTGTGTAGCTTAGCATCACTTGAAAACCAGAAATATGTGAACTCCTATTAAAATATGTTTGTGAAGCATTACTAATAAGATATTAGATTTAATGTTAAATTTGTTAAGTTGTGATGGTCAAGATATGTTGGAACATTATGATACAGTAGAACCTCTATATTTCCACTCGGGCTAGCCGGACACTAAAGACAAATTAAAAGACATTGTACTTTAGAAAAACTCCTTTATATTTATTTGGCAAACAAATCTGTCAATTTTAGCTGTTTAGTATTGTAAGCCGCTTTCGTGCTGTGCGATCCTGTAGTCTTTTTAGCATAGCACGCACAAAACATTATGTCCGTTAATTTGTTTAACCGTAGGTCTTCGAGTTTTATTGTTGTGTTAGACTTTTATGTATTTATTGTACTTATTTGATTTTTGTTATTTATTGTTTATTTATTCTACTTCAAAATCATTTCGGGTTATCCGGAGATTCGAGTTAATGGAGTCCGACTTATTGAGGTTCTACTGTACGCAAATTGCAATTTGTCAGTCTTTGGAGGAGTCATTGTAATTAAGGAACCATATATCATAACACATGCATCTAACTAATTGTAATCTCAATGCTTTTTCTTTTAATGGCTTTTTGTGATTAATATTAACAACTATTTAAGTCTTTGAATGTCTATACCAGGAAAATTAATGTAAAAGTACGAAATAAATTGTTGGTGTTTTATTGAAATAGGCTGAACACAGGACAATATTGATTTACAGCCAAAAACCAGTTTACTGTTTTATTGATGATGCTAGTCATAGCATTTATGCCTTGTATTTTAACTAAGCCTATAACAGACTCTCAGTTGGTTGTGCCAGTTATTATAAGATGCTAGTTGTGCCACGGGTATGTTGTTAATTTTTTTATAGGAAAGTGTACTATTTTTTCATGTATTAAATTAGTGTTAAAAAAGACCCATCATTTATTTGAAGAATAATGTTATTACATTTATACCGTTTCCATGTAATTTATATATAAACAAATTAATTTGAGGCATTTAGGTATTTGGAACTAGTAATAAATAATCAGGGGTTTCAGTCAACAATCTTATTGATTGGAACATATCTATGCTGTATATTTATTTAACACATATTCTTGACATATCGCTATATCATATTTATATAACATTTATTCTCTGCACGTGTTCGTATAGCCTATTTGTATGACATATATTTTTGACATATCCATATAGCACATTTTTATAACATGTATTCTCTACATATGCATATAGTGTATTTATATAACATTTATTCTCTGCACATTCGTATAGCATATTTGTATGATATAAATTTTTGACATATCCATATAGCACATTTTTATAACATGTATTCTCTACATATGCATATAGTGTATTTATATAACATTTATTCTCTGCACGTTCGTAGGGCCTATAGCATATTTGTATGACATATCCATATAGCACATTTTTATAACATTTATTCTCTGCACGTTCGTATAGCATATTTGTATGACATATCTTTTGAAATATCTATACTCCATATTTATATAACACAAATTCTAGCAATAAGAGACAAAAACCACGCGACTTGAATTGATATTTAACCTTCTTAAACAACTTAAAAGATAAATTATTATACGATTATGAAGTAAAGCTATCTTGATTTAGAATATCGAATGATATAGCAATGCTTTCATTGTAACTGTATGCAATATGGACCTTTTTTTAAAATATATTCTGGACAAAAGGTTAGAATGAGCACAGACTTTGTAATGGCAGTTGTTGAGCAACACGTTTAGTTGAGGGAAATATGTCAGTTGCGTCAAAAAAAGATGTTAGCTGATGGGTAAACCTAAACATTAATTTCACTTAAAATGTTTACATTCTCATAACTCCTTATGGTATATATTTCGTTGATTATGACCATTTAATTTTAGACAGTATAATATTTGATATAATTGATTAATTTTTAAGCATTCCTTTAGATTTTTGAATCCAAACTGAAGTCCTCTTCAATAGTCCCATAAATAGACTTTTAGCTCTTGAAGAGTATTCTGATTTGGAATAGAAACATAGAGTAATGTTTTAAAACCAATTAAAGGCTTCAAATTTTTACATTATTTATAATGTTTATAATCACCCAAATATAATTTTGAAATTATTTAAATACTAAAAAAATAAATAAACTTACATATAAATAGTAATCATAAAAAATTAACTAAAAAAATGAAATATTTAAAAATATACAATGCTTTATTCAAGTTATAAATTCTTTAAATTTTAAGAAAGTACATCGTGTTTCGAAATAATGTACCATCTATTTAAGCTAGATAACAAAGGTAACATTTTATTACACTTTATGGTATTAACCGGGCAAAAAAGCACTACTTACTGATTTTTTCAGCAGACACGTTTCTCACTACGTCAGTGAATTATTCAGTGCTGTGAGTCACGGACAAGTCTGTTGCTCAGATGTGAGTTTGTGGTGTATTGCTGTTCTTCTATGGTGTGTTATTGTTCACAGCTTTTACATAGGACAGACAGGGAGAATATTTATCACGACACAACCCAAATCAAATTTTGCCATACACATACAAAACACACTACACTCACAGTCACATAGACACCAATCTAAAAATTCTACACTACATCAAAAAAAGCAACAAACTTAACTCAACAGAAAAGTATGAGTTATACAAACACCATAAATACTATCCACAACACATTCTAAACTACAAAACACACTCACAATCAAATACTATATTTGAACACATAATTAACAACTACTCTATAAACAATACACCACAGAATCACACCAACACAACACACCTGAGCTACAGTCTTGTCCATGATTCACAGCATTGAATAATGCGCTGACTTAGTGCGAAATGTGTCTGAATAAATCAGTAAGTAGTGTTTTTTTTTGCCAAGTTGATACCATAAAATTGTAACTATAGAAAAACTTGAAGATGTACAACACAAAAACTGCAAGGTTTCATATTTTATTTCCCTTAATTAAGTTTCTACAGTAGTACAATTCCTGGGTATTTATACCACTGGAAACATTAAAATTTTGGTACTTATATTTGAATATAAAATAGAGATTTAGGTTTTAACAATTCTATATTTATTGTACAATGTTTTAGTATTAAGATGCTTTTATTCCTTAAATCTAAAACCTTTCTAATAACATTTATTTTAAATATATTTCAAATATAAATTAAACAATTAAAAAATCCTATCCTGGATAACCGAGTTTTTGAATACTAACTTCTTTTATTTTTTTGTGGGTTAAAAACCTATTTCTCTGTGGGATAACAAACATATACAAGAAAATAAATTAACCAAATGGGGAAAACTCTAGTAAAAAGTTTGTTATATTATGCTATATAACGACAGACTATATATAGTCTGTCATTAATTTTGATTAAGATGTTCAATTTGCTAAGTGTTTATGAATAACATTTGTTGATATTGCCTGCCACTGTTTTTACCATATTACTACTCATAATTTTCAAACTAATATCTTTATTATTTGTTATTCATGAAAGACGGAATTGTATTTTTTCCACAATTCTTTCTCAAATTTGGATTTTACCTAATATTTTCCAAAAATTTAAATTACTAAAAATAAACAATATTTGAGCTGGCTTGTGAGTTAAGGTTATAAACACAAGAAACACACACACTCACAATTATAAATTTTAATTTCGTACGGGTTTCAATGAATTATGTAATCATCATCAGTGATGCTACGACAAACATATAACTATAAATAAAGAAATGGAACCTTTTTATTTAGTATAAACTATTTTAATACTTTAGTTACATTTCTTTGATTAAAGTTATATGTTTGTGGTAGCATCACTGATGATGATGACATGAAATTAAAGTTTTATAATTGTGAGTTGTGTATATTTCTTGTGTTTATTTACTGTACTAAAAATTTGACTAGATATCTATTACTTTTTGAAGGAAACACCTCCTAAATCTACTTTAAAAAGAAATATATTTTAAATTTACCTTCTTTAAACATAATTACTTTTGGAAATATGTTTCCTAAATCTTATAAGTTAAATAATCTACCCACAGCCCATTACATGTTATATTTAGTGACTTGAGAATTGTTTTTGTTGACTCAAGTCAGCCATGTACCAAGTAAAAGGGCTAGGCAGAGTTGCAGTGCATTTTTATAAAATTCGTACAATTCTATGCTTATTTACCACTGCTCTCTCTTGGTATTGCGCTGGATGTGTTTCACTTTAGGAGTTCATCACCAAACTGCTTTACACTAGGCTATGTTAATTTTTCCATCTTTTAATGTTTGAAATTTGAAGTTTATTACTACAAACCTAATTCAAAATATAATTTATCTGAGTCCCCACTGAAGAGTTACATTCTAAAATATAATCTTTTTGTGTTTGTAATTCAAAAGGCAATGGATATATGTTGGATTTCATTGTTTTAAAAATCAAAACATATAAAATGTTTTGTGGGTTTGTGTACACTTCAGAAACTGAAAATGTTCTGAGCTTGAATTCTGATTTGACATACAACCCGTAATGATTGTTTCTGTATATTTTATTAGTACCATATCCGCGACCTTGAGAAAAAGCTTTTCAACATTCAGCTGTCTACCAGCAACTGTATCATACGCCACAAGCAAGGGAAACACTTCCCAGACTAGTTAACATCCACAGTTATATGTGAAACATTACCTATACCAATTACATTATTCACAAAATCAAACGCATCCACTTGCATCCCATTCAGAATATTACACAATCTCACTTGAATATTCATGTAATTGAGGTACTTTTGTGTAATTGAGCTGGGCTGTTTGCGAAATCATTAAAGTTATTTGGGTTATGCCAAAACCCACTCGGGCTGCGAGTGGATTTGTACCATGAACAGAGCTACAACACGGGTGATCTGTCATATGTCCAATCAAACAATCCGAAATTATCGCAATGATAAATGACGTAGTTGGGGAGAATATCTTGCAAGCACCAGGAGAAACAAGTTTTTATCACCTTGATTCTGGCAATGTTTCAATCAAAAAATTACCTTAGCTCTGAATTACCTTAACCTCTGAAGTATTGAAAAATTAAACTTGTATGAAACTTATGCTTTGTTTTGTTCAAAGCATGGGCAGAGTACAGCTAGTGATTTTATAACAGATGAGATGAATACAATGTAATTATGATAAACGTTGAATGGTTGTGACAAATTTTAGAGCATGAAATTGAAGAACAAACAAAAATTAATAAGTAAAGCAGCTTTACAATTATACCAAGGTTAATTAGTGTGAGATATCTTCATGTAATTTCCTTAGCCTTTATGTTGGTTCTTCAATGTTGTGAAGTTTTGTTTTAATTTGTTGGCTTAATATGTTGCTATAATAATTGTTGTATGGAACTTGCTATGCTAAAATACCAGGCTTATTTAATGACAGTATATTGCACATGCACAAAACACTCCAATTTAACTTTATATTGATTACTTCCATTTTACTCGCTTTATAACATGAGTTGGATATTTTCTTATAACATGAAAATCATTTTGGCTAAGCTAACGCTTAGATAAAAGGCATTTAGAAAGAATATTATTCTAAAGTCAAAATAAGAATGATAAACAATATATATACCTTCAACTTTGCAACACTGTTTTCTTGTAGTCACTTATCACTTACACTATAATGTAGTTCAACAAGAATCTTCGTTCGTATGTATGGGAGTTAACTTTCAAAGACTAATTGTCTTAATTATTCGGCATCAACTGTAGGACTAACTATCAATCAAGACTAGGTATTTTTGTAGATGGCCAGGTGTTTGCCACGGTATTGTCACATTGTATACCGGTGCTGTTCAAATTTTCGGATTCACTACACTTCGAAAAGTTTTTAGTTTATTTTGGGGTTAATTTTGTCTATTTAGTTTCAATAATTGATCGTTTTTTAAATTTTATATTGTATTTGTTTGTTTATGATATTATTTCTGTGTTCATAAATTTGTAGCCTCAAATTGTCATTTTGAGGCATTTTTAAACTTTTTTTATTAAATGTATGTTTCCCATTTGAGGAATGAATGGTTGTTTTTAGTTGCGCGCGTGGCTAAGTTTGAGTTGAAGATGTTTGGTTTGATGTATCCCTTGAGGTGCTCCTTATATGTCTTTTAATTTTTTTTTGCTTGGCCGATGTATAATTTGTTACAATCTGGGCATTCGATTTTGTATATTCCTTTACTAAGCATGGGACATATTTTTTCCGGTTGGTTTATTTTATTGATTATACTTCCTGTATTTTTGTAAGTTATGTTAATATTGTTATTTTCTAGTATTTTAGTTTTACCTTTTATGTTGTATACTGTGTATGTGAATTTGACCCATTTTTTTGTTGTTTGTGGTTTGTGTTTAGGTTGTATTAATTTATTTAATATCTTAAATTCTAATTCATCTATTGTTTTTTTTATTGTATCAATTTTTTTGGGGCTATTTGATATATTATTAGTTTTTCTTTGGCTTTTTCTTCATTTTTTAGTAGTAGTTTTAGCATTCTGTATAAGAGTGACTTGTAAAAAGCCATTTATGTTGTGGGGGATAATTATAGTACTTTGGTATTCTATTATGGTTTGTGTAAGTTTCCTACAAGTTTAGTATCATAAACAAACAAATACAAATAAAATAAAAAATGATAAATTATTCAACTTAATGTACAAAATCAACCCCAAGACAAACTAAAACGATTCCCACTATGCAGTGAATTCGAAAATAGAATAGTACCTGTATACAATGTGACAACAGAAATCTCACACACCTGCAATCTACAGAAATACTTAGTTTCCATTGATGCTTAGTCCCAGTTAATGCATGATAATGAGGACACAGTAGTTAACAAAAGCCTTTGAAAGCTAACTTGCATAAATACCAAGTAAGATTTTTGTTCAAGTACATTATAGTGTAAATGATAAGTGAATACAAAAAAAGTGTTGCAGAGTTTAAAAAGAGTATTTGTTGATAATTGTAGTATATCAAAATATTATATTTACACAGTGTGTGTGTATGTGAGAGAGAGGGAGAGGCTTCAAAATATTTTAATTAATGAAGCAAATAAAGATAAAATTGTCATTAATATGACATAATACATATTTTTCCATTATATTTACCATGTACATTGTACTTCATTTCTTAAAATGAAATTATGGTTATAGCAAAAGAGGTAAAACCGTATTTTTTTGTTAATGTATATGGGTATACTACTAGGATTTTACATTTGGCGCCCTGTATATGCAATAGGCTATTGATTGTTTTTTAAATTTAATTTTGTTCTTGTATAGAAATGTAAAGAATTTTACAAAACAATTTTTTCAGTGGTTTATATATTTGTTACAGCCCATAAAGTTTAAAATGTTTTTGGATATGATAAATTTAGAAATATTCATAAGGGTGTAATACGGGGTTAGATAAACAAGCTTCACAATCATATTAATAGTATAACAAATGTACAAATTAAAAAAATACCAGAACACATGTTACATGATATCATATAATCTGTTTTTTGCCAGAAAATTGTTATATTCCTTATATGGCCTGTTAAGGGTTAAGTTTTTAATTAAACATTCACAGAAATTATATTGAACAACAATATTTAAAAAAGTTAAAGACACATAAATTTCTTTTTTAAGATGGCATAATTCTACTGTAGAATATCTGTCTTTCTATTTAAACACAGTTTTCCAATATAAACAAATATAACAAAATTACAATAATATTTTTGTACCTTTTCTGAGAGTTGTATGGATGTATCTAAAACACTTTTAATCACAGATCTAATGCTCTGCCCTCTAAATTTCACTGTTAAAATAATCATTGTATCTATATTTTTCTATAGTGAGAGTGTTGACTGAAATCATATAATTAAGATATTTGACATTCCATCTTCACAAATCAAAACTTTGAACTGCTAATTTAAATTTTTTGTCTAATGATTTATTGCTTAAACCATAATTATACCCATTTTAGATAAACAATCTATGCCTTATCTATCTTGTGACTGTATAGATGGTTGCAATTCTTGAATATTCATATTGCATTTTTCCTGTGAATTGTGGAAATAATATGTATTAACAGCTTTCACTTTATACCTAGTCCAACTTTCATTTGCAAGATATGAATTAGGTTTGAAATTGAGATTTTGAGGCTACACATCTTCTGTGAGCTTTTTGCAATAAGAACCCATTTGAGGGTTATTAACAATCTTTTGGTAGCATATATTCCTTTACATTGTTGGTAGCATAAAGACTATTGGCCTCTAATGACACTTTGCTTCTAACAATTCTTTTATCACTGAAAACCCGTAAGTACTTAATCTGTTTGAATAAAATTTTACTTATTACGCTTTTGGTATCACTTGACAAAAAAAAAAAAAAAAAAAAAAAAAAAAAAAAAAAAAAAAAAAAACGCTATTTACTGATTTTTTAGCAGACATGTTTTTCACTAGGTCAGTGCATTGTTCAATGTTGTGAGTCATGGACAGACTGTTGATCAGGTATGTTGTGATAGTGTGAGTCTGTGGTGTATTATTGTTCATTCAGTAGTTGTTATGTGATCAAATATACTATTTGATTGTGAGTGTGTTTGAGATTAAAATGTGTCGTGGATAGTTTTTGTGGTGCTTGTATATCTCATAGTTTACAAACACGACAAAAACTATTCCCAACACATTCTAATAGTATATTTGAACACATAATTAACAACTACTCTATGAATAATAATAATGCACCACAGAAAAACAATACACCACATACTCACGCCAACACAACACACCTTAGCAACAGTCTTGTCCGTGACTCACAGCATTGAAAATGCACTGACCTAGTGTGAAATGTGTCTGCTAAAATATATCAGTAAATAGTGGTTTTTTTGCTAAGTGATACCATGGTTTTTTAGCCAAGTGATACCAAAAGTGTAATGAATAAAAATACCTCAAGATGTATTAACACAAAAACTGCAAACATTTTCCTACCATTTTAAAACACATACTTATTTCTAGATAAAAAAATTGACATGTTTACACTGTCCATTACATATTGTACATTACAACTTTATAGAAAAGGTTGAATGTTATTTGTATAATAAAACCACTTTCATACAAGAATAAAACCTTTTTTTATTTTATTCAAGTTTAAGCTTTATAATACATCTTAAAAATACAATATATATATAGGTTTAATGTATGCTTTTGAATATTCTTTGTAATTTGACTTCTATATAATTAATTTCAATTCTGAGAATTTTATTTTAGAAATTCCATTATACACTAAGTTTCTGCTTGGTTTTAACATTTGATTTTTTATTTGTAGATACGAAATGTACAATATAAACAATCCAGAGTTTAAAATTAAGTAGTATATGGTTATCATAAAGCCACACACACGAGCATATGCAAATTCACGCATGAATGTAGTTTGCAAACAAGGTTTTACATTGTTGAATTTAATGTATTGATGAAAATTTTTTTAAATGCTGTTTTTAAGTAAAAAATTTTTTTGTTCCGAATAATTGATATTAAAAACATACTATTATTTGTGTTCTATAAGATGTATTTATTTTTTAGCTTATGATTTGGCGACACAATGTCCAAGCCGCAGAGCATCAATGCGGAGACATACAATTGTGGTTTGTGAACCAGCTAAAAGTGGTTCAATATCAGTACCTCAATCTAGACCTGAATCTCGCCAGACAGCTTCCACTCCAAGTGATGATTCCCTAGGATGCACCTTGCCAGAGATGTCATGGTCTAGAAGTTCTCTTCAAGATGAACTGTTGCATTCGGTATGAAATTTTACTATACTGAAACTATATTAGTTATGTATGATACAAGTTTAGTATCTTTACTGACTAATGAAAAATGCTCTTCTGTATTCATTTTGTTGTATTACAAGTAAAAACTGTAAATACAACATTGGCTACTAAGACTTAAAGGTTTGTAATAGCTTTCCCAAAATATGACAAATAATATGGACTTGTAGTAAACCCCTAATATTTTCATTGTGTTCTTTTCCTTTTAAACAATTGCGTGTAAGTAGCCTAAATACTTCTTTTTGCATATATATATTAGGCTCACAAAACAATAGTTATCCTTACCAAGTCTAGGACTACTTATTTTTAAATTTAAGTTGGAAAAGCACCAGTAATTAATTAATATTTCCCAGCAGACCTGTTTCACTCCAGCCAGTGAATTGTTCAATGCTGTGTCATGGTCTTGTCAAGTGTGCCTCTTTAAAGAAGTAGGTATGTTTTTTTGCCAAATTAAATTAATAAATGTTTATTTAAAAACCTTAAGATGTACAACCCAACAATTGCATTCTAGGAAGTTCAAAATTTAAATAAAATCCAGTATCAATTTATAAATTATCAGTTTTGGAAAATATCTTACTAAAACTAATAATTTAATGTTGTTTAACAAAAATTTGTAAAGATTATTTCAGTTATGATTAACTTTATTGTTTTGAAAGTTAAAATATTTACTTTATAAAAAAAAATATGGCTAAAAGCTGTTTGTAGTTTAAATAAATAATTATTGATGTAAAAATCCTAATTACTGTAATTGTCAAACCATATTACTTTCCTTGTTTTAACAGACAATTTATTTGAGAAAATTGCAAGATATAAGGTAATTATTAAGGCATAATGTACTAATTTATAAAATAATACCCTGCAATTATTAACTACACATTTGTTTTTTATTGGTTGACATTTATAGTATTCTGAAACACTAAAAGTTATATTTCTGATTTGTTTTCTCTATGATAATGGTCAATGATCGAAAAGTGCCTTGTCACATAAGATAAAATAATTGCACTTAGTGGTGGAATAATTGTTTACAATTAACAATATAAATATACTATAAAAGAACTTAGTTCTTTTGTCATTCTTAGTATTGTAATTCCTGAGGATGTTGGTAATGTCAACCAACGAAAAGCTTTGAGTGTATTATTCAATAAATTATTTCTGTAATTAGTGTATATTATTTAATCTTAAAAATAATTCTAACAGGAAAACATATTTGATATTCTACACACACACACACCACACACACACACACATATACATATATATATATATATATATATATATATATATATATATATATATATATAATTTAAATAATAAGCTTATTTTTTTTAATGAAGTTTTTTTAAACAAAAAGTATAATTGTAAGATTATACAGGTTTTTGCAGTTTTGCTCAATGACAGTTTGGGCTAATGTTATTTTCTGAATTAATACAATAAACATTGTTACTCACCATCCCCCCCATACACACAATTTTGATTGATTTCTTCCACCCCAAGCCTAAATAATTGTCAGCCTCTCCTCCCCTTTTGCTCTGAGTCACCCACCCCCTCTCTCCACCCTGTAGTAAGGAAATAGGAAGTTACTTTCACCTTTTTAGCCAATAATTCTTGTTACCTGTAGTGATTCTTAGGGTGTAAAATATTTCATGGATTGGCAGTCATATGTTATTAAATGCCTATTACAATTGCAAAGGTATGAATGTAATCATATAAATAGATATGTTGTCTACTTGTAGTGTGTTCCTTATAATAACCAATGTTTTGAGGTTAGATTTTATTGGTTCTTACAGTTTATAGAACTTAATTTTGTTGTACATTTTTAAATGCAAATTATTGTTTTGTTGATAATTGTTTTCTAGTATTTAATGAAATCTTTAGAATTTTTTCTGTAGTATATATTTAGCAATAGTTACCAGTATTTCATTCTTCTTAATTGTGTTAATAAGTTCAAGCATTTTAGTAAGTTGCCCAATATTTTTATCTGAATGTGTATTTTTAATGTGTCTCACTGAAACAGGTTTTACATGTCAATGTAGAACCTAACCTCTCTGTATGCCAACACTGGTCCTATCATTACAATACCAGTTATGTAGTTATCATAATAATTTTATTATATTTTACTCAGTGATAAGCCATTGTTACATGCCTATCTAGGTTTGTAGTAAATACTTTATATATCATTGAAATTTTTATACAAATATTTGATACATGAGTGAGTGTATATGTATATATATTCTTATTGGATTACAGGCTATAATATAAGATTGTGAATTTATCAACCCTAGAAGTGGTTAGGGCAGAATGTTTTTAAAAAGATATACATATATGTGGAAACTTTAAGGGTTGGAGCATATTTTGAGAGTAAATAAATATATTGTTTTCTACAATAGTCGTGCATTCCTTCCCCAAAGCATTATGTAGGCTTTCAAAGTTTGTATTTCAAGTGAGTGTTTATGTTCCTATGTTAATTTGTTCCTTCTATTAGTTCACTCTTCTTATATATTGTAACACCTCTTAGTTAAACCGTGGATTGTTTTCTAGATTTACATTTATTAATTCTTTATTAACTTGCAAGTGTTATAAATTGCATTCACTCATTTATTATTACTGATTGTAATTTAATTAATAGGGTTCTGTTTTAGGCGCCACTATCACCGATAAGAAAGGTATGATTATTTATAATATTGATTCTCTGGATTACACTGAAATAACACACAAATTAATAATATAATTTAATTAATTTATATCAGAAATAATATTTAGATGATGATTTCTTACTTTATTTTTATTTTGACTTGTTCAATTATAGTAACCTTCAAAAGACTCTTAATCTTATTCTACTACTTAACTTAATTTACATATAATTTTGTATTGCTCTCAGGGTCGCTGTATAAGGTTTGAGTTGAAATTGGAGAAATGTAAGCTTGAAGTTTCTATTTTATAGTTCTGATTAATGAATATTAATTTGATGAATTAATAACCGAAAATTTTGTGATCGGCAGATCAACAAAGAAATTTAATTTTCAAGAGTTATTGAAATTGGAGAGTGTTATTGAAATTGGAGAGTTACCTCTTCGTAGCTTGTGGTTTTGAAGTTCCATCCTATCGTTGCGTTACTATTGGCCTATAACCACAATCACTAATCGACAGTTTATTTTATTAATTAACAACGGGTAGGTTGCTACTTAATAATCAACTTCCTACAATTTACTTACTATTCAATTTGTTGAGTGTATGTAGTAGCCCTTTCCATGCTCTTCATTACTTTGCAGCGTGACAGGTCTGCTATTGAGGTCCAGGTGTCTGTGCTTGTAGTAGCTCTTCCTTGCTCTTGATTACTTTGTCGACAGTGTGACAGGTCTCCTATGGAGATCCAGGTGTAAGTGCTTGTAGTAGCCCTTCCATGTTCTTCATTACTTTGTCTGCAGCATGACATGAATCCTATGGAGGTCCAGATGTCTGTGCTTGTAGTAGCTCTTCCCTGCTCTTGATTACTTTGTCTGCGGAATGACAGACCTCCTATGGAACTCCAGGTGTCTGTGTTTGTAGTCCTTCCTTGCTCTTCATTACTCTGTCTGCAGCATGACATGTCTAATATGAAAGTGCAGGTGTCAGTACTTGTAGTAGCCCTTCCATGCTCTTCATCACCCTGTCTGTAGCGTGACAGGTCTCCTATGGAGGTTCAGGTGTCAGTTGTTGTAGTAGCCTTTCTTTGATCTTTTCTACAACGTGACAGGTCTCCAATAGAAATCCAGATGTCTGTCCTTATAGTCCTTCCTTGCTCTTGATTATTTTGTCTGCATCGTTACAGGTCTCCTATTTAAGTCCAGGACTCGGTGCTTGTAGTAGTCCTTCCTCACACTTGATACTTTGTTTGCAGGGTGACAGGTGTCAGTGCTACTGCCCTTCCTAGCCTTTTATTACTTTGTCCGCAGCCTGACAGGTCTCCAATGGAATCAGGTGTCAGTTTTTGTAGCCTTTCCTTGCTCTTGATTACTTTGTCTGCAATGTGACAGGTCTCCTATCAAGGCCAGGTGTCATTGCTTGTAGCCCTTATTTGCTCTTGATTACTTTGTCTGCAACGTGACAGGTTTCCTATGGAAGTCAGGTGTCAGTTTTTTTTAGCCTTTCCTTGCTCTTGATTAGTTGGTCTGCAGCATGACAGGTCTCTTATAGAGGTCCAGGTGTCGGTGCTTGTAGCCCTTTTTTGCTCTTGATTTTGTTGTCTGCAGCATTATAGGTCTCCTATGGAAGACCAGGTGTAGTGCTTGTAGCCCTTCCTGGCTCTTGATTACTTTGTCTGCAACGTGACAGGTCTCCTATGAAGGCCAGGTGTCAGTGCTTGTAGCCCTTATTTGCTCTTGATTTCTTTGTCTGCAGTCTGACAGCCTATAGAACTACGTGGCGTAGCCCTTCCTTGCTCTTGAATAATTTGTCTGCAGCAGGTTTGTGATACCTTTTGATTGTATTAAGCAAGTAACACTTTTTATTGTGTAAAGTTAACACTTTCCGAACCCATAGTTTTTGTTTTGTAATGATAAGTGAAAAGTATTCTTTGATTAACTGTATCAGTAACAAAGGTTTTTCTAAATATTAGTTCTTGTGCTAGAAGCAACTTTATATAAAGTTTTCCGTTATCTAGAATGTTGATTCTGTCAACAGTCCATTACTGCTTTGTTGGCAATTGGACCTTATTCCTGATCAAATATTCTTACAATAAACTCTCTAAGGCAGGATGCAGAATAATACAGAATAAGGCATGTTTGAAATAATATAGCAAATTCAAATATATTGACTACCCTTTAATTAATGTGAAATCTAAAAATCAGAAGATTTAGATACCTTTAAAAGCCATTATAACATGGCCTTATTGAATTTTTCACCGAATTGTAAATTATTAGCTTTTTTAAAGTTTGTTACCGTTTGACTTTTTATTTGAATGTGAGAGTATATTGTGGTTTATGTTGAAAAAAACAAAAATACTTACAAATGTAATTATTTCATAATTTAATAGTTTGTGTTCTCTTTCATGAGTTAATTGTATACTTTCTAAAGGTAAAACTTCACTTCTGTTAACAGAAACAATGGCAAGAGGAATGCCTTTCATTGACCCTGGAAGAGATCGTCCATATTCGCAGTGTACTAACAAAAGCTGAACTTGAAAGTTTGCCAGTTGAAGGTCATGTTAAAGAAGATGCTGAAAAGAGAAAAGTTAGTCTTATTTTATCATTTTCTATAATAATTTCTAAGCGCAATTAAGAAATCTTCATTAATGGTATTTCAAATGTATCAAATTGAATATCTTTCTTGTTGGAAAATAATTTTCTTATAGGGTTATAGCATAGTGTAAAACTTTACTGACTCATTCTTCATTAATTTGGACTGATCAAACTGATTTTCTTTAAACAGAATTAAAATTTCTTTTTAGATATGTTTAGATTAAAGTGGTATGGTTTAGTATCGCTCAATGGTGTATGGCAACGATTCTTAGAAATAGAATTCACTGAGTGAGAGTGAAGTGTAAAGTGAACAAAATTATGTCTACTGAGATTTTTAGAATGGTATTTGGTGGCAATCCCAGGTAAAAGAATTTTCATTTTGACGAAAATGGCTTGATTACTGTCCTGTTTGTAATATTCGCTTCTTAGGCTGTGCATGACTATCAATGCTGCAGACAATGTGTTAACCCACTGCCGTTTACAGACTAGGTTAGCTAGTGATGTGAATTTATCAACACATTCAGCACGGCGGCGATATTCGTGATCTCATCAAACTACTGTATGTTTTTTTGTTAACTTCCACCTCTGATGGCAGTGGAATGCTATGCGGGTTGCATAGTTTGTCGTAGCATCTAATTATCGTGCCTGTTGTTTTCATCTCAATAATTTTATTTTGAACGTATACAGGTGGACATCAAAACAGTGTATTAGACGTTAAAATATTGTTTTATTTATCAAGTAACAATTAAAAAAAAAAATAAATACAAATGATAAAATACTGAATGACAAATAATAAAACACAATAAAAGAGACAGAAAAAAAGATAATTTACATAAAAATCTGAAGCACCTACTACTAAAATATACTACATACTAAAATTAACACTCAATTTTTAACCTGGAATGTTTGTTTCTGTTTATGTCATGTGTTTCACAAAGCGATAGAGATCAATAATGTAAACGCTGACATAGATAATGCATATGTCATGTCCGAGATTAGCTGACATTTGTTTACTACAATCTTATGATGACACTTTAGGTTTCCGGGCTTCTAACCATTTTGTCAATGACTCATTTACAATAGCCTGTTTCCACCTGGAGTTGGTTCATTCACTCTAATAGGACAGTTATCGTTTATTTTTGCGTTAGTTCAGAAAGCTTAGTTTATTTTTATGATTGTTGTTTTTACCGGATATTTTGCAGCGTAAGTGGTTCAAACTAAAATAAAAAACATTAAATTATAAAAGTTAAACCAAATTAAATCTGTTCATAAAACTCCCTGAAACATTGTTTCAGTTGAAGCATCAAAAATTAACTTGGTATGGTCGGATTTAAAAACGACTCAGGCACAATGTTCTCCAAACTTCTGAAGCACTGACGTAAAAATCAAACCTTTATACTGGGAGTGAGCGTGCCAGTGCGCTCCCGTCTGTCAGAAGGGAAGCGGGGAGCACACCGGCACGCTCTCAGTGCCTCTTAAGGGAACCCAGAGCGTGCCGGTAAGCTAGCCGCGCTGAACATTTTAATAGTGGGTATAAAGACTAGTCCAGCTAGTCATAATTTTTTGATTGATTTGTTTGGAGTTTATTTTCTGATATGTCATGCACAAGACTAAACCTGTGTTTTCTAATCTAAATATTGAGGGATATTTATTGACTCTTAAAACTTACAGTAAAAATAAAGATATTTATGGTACATTTACCTTCTGTCAGACATCTAAACATAATAGAATGCTTCATCAGTTTTTATGTCAACTAGAGTCAAAAGCTCAGTATAGATTTTACTCGGTGTCGGTCAATATCTATAATTAGTGTATTCTTGAGTATATACGAAATGAACAATGATAATGGAAGATTAGAATCTAAAGCAAACTTCAAGTCTAAGTAACTGTAAACTTAATTTTACTAATTATGATTACACATAATCAATTAACAAATAATAAACTAACTAAGGTACAGAATAACGAGTTGAGAAATTACATCCATATAAAAAATATAATATTTAGTGCTTTATATGTGAGAATATGTTTGTAGTGAAATACACTCAATTGAGGTGAGGAATTAATTCATACCCGTTAGTGTCTGCTGCGCACATGTATTTATATCAGCCGAAAGCATGCATTACACATTATTAATGCTTGCTCTTCATGCCATGTGTAATGCATGTAAGGATTATTTTTTCATTTTTAATTTTTCAAGAATTGACAGGAAGTGGCACATTAGTTACTGTAAGCAGATAGCGGTGTTGGCTTTGTGTGAGGTTGCTAGTAGACTATGGTAAAGCTGAATTTATGTAGTAAAATATGATTCGTGCATATGGAATGCAAATTTGTGTTTACTGTATATAAACAGTAAAATACATGAGTTTAAGAGAAAGATACACCTTGTTAACACTTCAAAATAAAAATTTTGTTTGTTGTATGGGACCACAGAGTTAGCTGTCAAAATATAATGAACATATTTGGGATCTGAAAGTTTACATCTTCAGTTTATCTAAAAACATTACACTACAGAACTGTGCATACTTGTGCACCATATTCGATTAGGCCTCTAGTTTTATTCAAGTACATAGTATTTTCCATCTGCCATTAGGTGTATTGTTTAACAAATTGGGCATCATAAGGTACGCAATTTTTGTCTTTATTTTTATATTCGATATTTCTTAGGTAAATAATTTAAAAGAACTGTTTAGTTTAAAATAAGCAGTATGCATACTATATTACAGTACTTAATTAGGTATTTAAATTTCCTCAGTCAAATTCGTATACATGGAAAAACTTTTAATTTGGAATTTTCATAATGTAGACAAGGATTAAGCTCCATAGTAAAGTTTTATTATATTTTGAACAAAATCAGGAGAAAACAGAGTTTAATTAAGATTATAAGGGTAATTGATCTGAATTAATTTCTGATCTAATAAATATACATAAGAAAATAAATTACTTGCATGTTAGTAACAATTACAAATTTTAACTAATTTTATTCAAGTATTTAAATGTTAAAATGAGCACTTAAAATAAGTGCTCTTGCACTTTTTTTCTGGCAGAAGTGTTATAAGGCACTTCTGATTATAAGCTTCATTGATCAAGGTTGTAAGTAACAACCTGTAATTAAAGTAATGTTCTTGTGATGGTGTAACAAGAGATGTGTGTAATGTTTTTATGTACTCTTGCTATATTACTTTTCTTGTCCCATTATAAGAAGGGACAATCAACTTCATCTTATATATAAATACTTAATCTTGAAGATTACTTCAACATTTTTGATAAATTGACCTATCTAATGCGTTTGACCCAACTGCTGGGTCTTTTACCCAGTTTACGAGACTGACGTGTGACCCAACAGTTGGGTCAAGCCAATTTTCCCAAGAAGCGAATGACTCAAATATCTTATTGTCGCTAATACTGTTATGAAATTCCCAGGAAATGATATATCAAGGATATAAAAAAATCAAAATGAAGGCAAGATACATTACCTATATTACCCAGGTAACATTATTGAACCATTCAAAAGTTCATATCTGCTGTGTATTAAGGTCGGCTTTTACCTGTTGATATTAAAATTCAGTTTGCTTAGGAAATAAGTAAATTGTAAATAAAATGTTTTTTGTTTAGTATTAATATATTTTAGCTGATAACCGCCCTTGGAAGAAAAATCATAAAACTAGGTTTTTCTAATGGTTTAAAACATGAATATTGTTCAAACAAAAATTTGTAAAGTTGAAAAATATATTTTCCAAATTGATGAAAAAAAATAGTAAACACATATTCTAAATTATAGATATTATTAGACTTCTTGAATTTTGTAGTCCATTATGTTCGGTGAATCTTATTAATCACTTAAATAATAGTTTATGACTATCCGAACTTTATATTTAGTAACTTTGTTAAAACTTATTGAGATAGAACGTTTTCGATCGCTATGTGCCGATCTTCATCAGTGTCTTTTGCTTGGAGATGTCGGGTCAAGCGGTGACGATTTTAAAGGTAGGTTTTTGATAGTATCAAAGAGTATGTGATTTGTATGGTGTTTGTACGTTTAATAGGTTTCTATTTTCTGTGTCTGTAAATTTCATATTGTTCTAGTGTGTTGAACACAGAAACACACATAAAAAACAGAACAAACCTCATAAATAAAATAAGACATAAACATACCACACAATTCAACACTACTATCACTTGACATAACAAATATGTACACCAACATACCCATACCCGAAACTCTCAACATCCTAGAAACCCAATTAATACAGAGCAATATACCTAAAACCCACGTTACCGAAATCATAAACATCCTCCAAATCATCACCGAACAAAACTATTTCACCCACAATTCGAACATCTATTCACAACCAGATGGCCTACCCATGGGAAGTCCTATTAGTAGTGTCCTAAGCGAAATTTTTCTACAACACATAGAAAACACCAAGATACTCACAAACAATACACAGGCACACAAAATTATTTACTGGCACAGATATGTCGATGATATCATAACACTATACAGAGGCAACTCCCGTCAATGTGAAAAACTCCTCACCTACACTAATAAAATACACCCAAAACTCCACTTCACTTCAGAAATTGAAACCAACCGATCCCTAAACTTCCTCGACCTAACCATAACAAAAAGCCACACACAAAAACACAGCTTCAACATTTACAGGAAACCCATAACAACAGACACACCTATCCACAACACCTCAAACCACCCTATCCAACACAAACATGCTGCCTTCAGATCCATGCTCCATAGACTTAAAGAAGTCCCAATGACCACAGAAAACATGAACATGGAACTAGACACAATTAAATAGTTAGCATACACAAATGGATACAACACCACAATAATAGACAAACTATGGTACAAAATACAAAAAAAACACTAAAATTAACACTACAGACAAGGAAAACAAGTACATCTCATTACCATTCATAAACAAAACAACAAACAAATTTCAAAAAATAGGTTACAAAATAGAATACAAAACCAATAACAAATTACAATAAAAAATACAACACAATACCAACAACAAAGATAAACTACAAGCACCACGCGTATACAAACTAAACTGCAACGAATGTAACAAATTCTACATTGGACAAACAGGTCACAGCTTTAAACAAAGAGTCGAAGAACACAAACATAACACCAACTCAACATTTTACAATCACTTAAAAGAAACAGGACACAAATACACAGACATTTACCATAACCTAGAAACCCAACATATAAACAAAAAAGGACCACATCTCATCACACTAGAACAATAGGAAATTTACAGACACACAATAACACAAAGTACAAACATATTAAACCAACAAACACAATACAAATCACAACATACTCTTTGATACTATCGAAAACCTACCTTTAAAACCGTCACCGCTTGACCCAACATCTCCAAGCAGAAGACACTGATGAAGATCAGCACATAGCGATCAAAATCGTTCTGTCTCAGTAAGTTTAAAAAAATTTAAAGTTCGGATAGTCATAAACTATTGTTTAAGTGATTGTTTAGAGGTATAAAGGAATTGGCACATCTAGCCCATCCCTCTACTAACTTCAGAACACGTACCCATTTATGTATTGACCAGTGAACTTAGCATAGAAATTTTATATAAATTATCCAAAATTATTCTTACAGAGTCTGGATAGTTACTGTAATTTACAGCACCTCAATCGTCGTGATAGGAAAGCATTTAAGCAGTTGTTATTGTTTTTTAGGTTTGCTTCCTATGCATGAAAACAAGATTCAGCATATTTGGACCCTGGGGTCAAATTTGCAAACTGTGCAAGAGGACAGTATGTGCCAAATGTTACTCAAAGGTAAAGTTGGAATTCCCTTGTGATTTAAGATTTAGGTATAGACTACTCTTTCTAGAAAAATACACTGTACACTGGCATCCTAGGAATATTTTGCCGTTCTTGCCACATCAGCTGTTCATAAAATCCAACATTTTTTTACCAAAGTATGACAATCTAATTGTGTAAGGAATTTGAGCATTCTGTAATTTTGTTTGAATTAATTCAGTTGTACTAAAACAGGTATTCATTTTAATTTTATAGAATCAGGACACAAAGTTATATTAAAGTATGCATTTTGGAAAGACAAAAGTGCACTTAAATAAAGCTCAATTTTTATTTTGTGGAAGAGAAAGCTTCTTCATAAATTATGCAAAATTTTAGAGGTTAGAAAACTGTAACAGTTGTGATGTAATGTAAGGTTTTGCTTGCTGAGTTTGCCTTCTTTAAAGTTTCCTCTAATTATTGCATGATCACATAGGTGTCTGTTTAACAATATGGAACAAATTATTTTTACTCAGTGCCTATAGTATTGAGAAAAAGGTAATATGTATGAAATCAAAAGCTTGATACATTAAAAATAAACTATCCAGAAATCATAAGATGAACAAAACATCAAAATTACCTCTCGATAATTTGCGGTAGATGGGACCGAGACCACCTCGGATTAATGAAAACTCGGATTACACGGAAATACATTCCTATGAATTAGAAGAAACAGGAGTTCTAAAGAACCCTATACTATAATTAAGAATTCACAAAATACGTTTATAAAATTGTATTGGTTATAGTACTTATATAAATTTAATGTTGCTTTGGAATACATTGTTCCTCACAGTTGCTACATATTTTTGAAAAAGTTATAAGTGTCTTCTGCGTCTGTCTATCAGATAGCAAAAGCGGTCTCTTGTAGACGTCCTAGCACGAAGTACTTATGTAAGCGCGGTGTCTGTCTATTGTTCAATATAGCGCAGTGTAGTTACCAAGTCTGCCATTCCTTCATTGTGACTTATTTTCCCTTCTTGTACTGTCTCGGTCAAACCTTTATCTTTATTCTCGTCATTACTTTTTCAGTAGTTTTTTGTACCATTTCAGTAGTAGTAATGTGTTATTGTTACTTAAGCTCTTCCTTACTGATCCATTGACGTATGTCTGTATCATCGACTTTCACAACCTGGAAATTTCTTGATAAAAAATGTCAAAATATGTTTCTTGTGAATCAATAATACCGTCAGCAGTTTTATTATGACTCAGGACTTTATTATGAATTACTTAATGTTTCTTATTTTATTTCGTTCCATGGTTCAGCTACCCATTACACAACTTCCTTAGCTGCAATGCAATTTTTAGGTAGCCTACAATGCTTTCTTCCCTTTCTGCCACTTCCAAGAGATATTGTGTGACAGTGCTTTATTTAACAGTAAATAATTTGAATTTCCTTTCAAATAGATAAAATCGCCTGAAATAGAAATACAGTAATATCTCGACTTACGCTACCCCGACTACGTGATTCCCAGGTTATGCGGTTTTAAATCATGCTGTCCAAACTACGCCAAACCTGGCCTGTTCTGGAATAAAATGCCTATGACAACTTTTCTTTGTGCTCATGAAGAGAAAATATTTTCAGGTTTTAAGGCCGCCAAAGACCGATTAACAGTGACATCTGGCGCAAATACAGCTGTTGACTGTAGGTTGCAACTTCTCATAGTTTATCGCTCAGGGCGATAACGCCCAAGGGCATTAAAAAATATTTCTAAAGCTAGCTTGTTCGTGATTTGGAAGGATTTGGTTACAGTTTTTTTTTAGGACTGGTTTGGTCATCATTTTATACCTCAAAACGAATGTTACTGTCGGTCTAAACAAATTCCTTTAAAAGTATTTCCTATTAATTGACAATGCACCTGGCCATCCTCCTACTATTTTAACTAATTTTGACACACGCGTGAAAGTGATATTTTTGCCCCCAAACACAAATATTTTGCTTCAACTGATGGATCAGGGAGTCATCAAAACATTTAAAGCTTATTACACAAGAAGGTCATTTGCGCATCTGCATGAAACTATGAGGCAGAACAACGAGCTCTCTGGTAAGGATTTTTGGAAACAATTCAATGATTTAAAAGCTTTAGATTTATCATTGAACAATCTTGGAATGAAATTTCACAAAAAACTTTGAATGTCGTTTGGAAAAAAATGTGTCTATTTTTTTTGCCACTGAAACTCAAGTGGAATCAGTGCCAAAGTCTGATGAAATTGCTGATGTGATTGAAGAAGTTGTCGGTTTTGCCAGACAACTAAATGTAGAAGGGGATAAAAATGACATTCAAGAACTGTTGGATTTACACAACCAGGAGCTGACAATTAATTGATGAGCTCATAAAAATGCGTGAGCAAGATCTTAAAAACACAGATTCTTTAGACTCATTTGATGTAAAAGATGAAATAACGGCTAGAAATTTGACAAAAGGGCTTAGTTTAATTGAGCGAGGTTTATAAATTTTGGAAAACAGTGAGTGTACCACAAAACAAGAAAATCTGAGTGAGAAGAATAAATCTTCAATTCTTCAAACGAATTTACTAGATTTTAAGAAGCCTTCTATGTCAAAATAACTTCTTTTTACACACTTCTTTCCTATATACAGGGTGCAGTAGATAAGTAATGAGACTCAATCTAGAAAAACAAATTTATTGATCCGATTTGTACAAAACGTTAATATTCTTCGAAGTAGTCGCCTTGGGCGTCGACACATCATTGCCAGTGCATTTTCCAAGCTTCATAGGCCCCACTGTAGTCCGCTGGAGTTATCCGTGTTAGTGCCTTCGTGACAGCACATTGGATGTCCGGAATATCGTCAAAACGATGACCCTTCAGGCATCTTTTTACCTTCGGGAATAGGAAGAAATCAGGAGGACTCATGTCAGAGCTGTACGGTGGCTGTGGCAGCACTTCAACTTCAATTCGGGTCAAATAGGAGGACACGAGGAATGCTATGTGCGCCGGAGCGTTGAGCAATGTCTTCCGTTTGACGTCTTTGTGCAATCGCTGAAGGACTTCTTTGTACAATTCGGCATTTAACAGTTTTTCCTTCAGGGAGAAACTCTATGTGAATTAACCTCCGCTTGTCGAAAAACACAATGAGCATTGTCTTGATGCGGGACTTTGACATTCTTAATTTCTTCGGCCGCGGGGATGCCGATGTGTGCCACTCCGAGCTCTGGGCTTTCGTCTCCGGGTCGTCCTGGAATATCTACGATTCGTCGCCTGTTACTACATTGTCTATAAAGTCTGGATTATTTTCCAATTCATTCAACATCTAACGGCAAATGTTCACTCTGCGGGGAGTACTCGGGGGGGGGGGGGGGGACAAATTCTGGGCAAACTTTCCTCATCATCAAATCTTGTGTAACAATTTGGTAGACCGTAAATTTATTCACAGAGACCTCATCGGCGATCATTTTGAGACTTAAACGACAGTCGGAGTCCAGGACTTCTTTAACTTTTGCCACCGCTTCATCCACACGACTCGTTGAAGGGCGTCCAGATCGTTCCAGGTCTTCAACGAATTCCCTCCTGTTTCTAAATTCATTAAACCACCGGAACACTTGAGCTCTTGATAGGGCATCCCCTTTGTAGGCCTCCGTAATCATAGCAAAAGTTTCCGAAGCAGTTTTACCCAAGCGAAAGCAAAATTTGATTGCACACCGCTGTTCTATCGAGCGATCCATCTTCAGCATTTTCACAAGTGTCATGGGCACGCAAACGACCCTCACTGTGCCAGAGCTACGACGCGAATGCGAACCGGTTCTATTGTTGGCTCAGATCCCCCACCATCATGTCTGCCGGTGGAGACCGCACTGTGAGTGATTGGGGCGCAGCGCGGCGGCCAGTCTCATTACTTTTCTACCGCACCTTGTGTGTACATATATATATATATATATATATATATATATATATATATATATCGCAATATGTATTCTTGTGTATTAATAAAGAACTAAGTCAAAATACAAATACAAGAATTGTATTTTGAATTGTAAATTCAATTATAATTCTTGTATTTGTATTTTGACTTAGTTCTTTATATATATATATATATTTTTTTTAGGTTAGTTTTGGTTGGTGAAGATTATTTAGATTTTTTAGACTAGGAGACTGATAGACTTACCTTGGTAAGAGTCCACTCTGTAATAGAAATATGAGAGAATGAAATAAAATAAATTTTGTTATTTTATTTCATTCTCTCATATTTCTTTTTGTGTTTTCTCTTCGATTGACAAAGACCACTGTGTGGTTGAAATATATAATTGTTTAAGTGCTTTTATGTGTCTCTATTTCAAGACTACAGAGTGGACTCTTACCAAGGTAAGTCTGTCAGTCTCCTAGTCCAAAAAATCTAAATAATCTTTACCAACCAAAACTAACCTAAATATATATATATATATATATATATATATATATATATATATATATGAATTTTTTGTTGTATTATGTATTTAAAATTTTAATACTACACATTTTTCTTTTAAATTATTAGTTTATTCAGACTTTGGTCCCAACTAAACATGATTCCTATAACGCAAATTCGACTTACACGGTTATTGCTCAGTCCCACTTATTCCTCAAGTACGGGTTATTACTGTAGGCTCAAATTTAATAGAAGCTTGAAAAATCAGGACTCGGATTTTCGAGACTCTACTGTAATATACAAAAAATTCAACGTCAATTTCTATTGAGGTCAGGAAAAAAAATTAATTCTAGATAATTTTTATTAAATACTTATAATTATGCATATAAATATGACAGATTCACAATAATAAGTAGCAAAATAGAAGCGAATTTTCTTGCAATATTTTATTTTAATCTCTATACAATAGGTATATGGTGTTTGACTATTATTTGTGTTTGTTACTATTTATTCACTTTCTTTTTTTTTGTTTCAAATTTATGAACCTGATGTTGGTCTATAACTTCTCATTCAATCCATCTCTTGTAATTATCATAAGAAACCTTTCTTCTTATAATTTCATATATATCTTTGAGTAATAGATTTCTAGCTCTGGAAAAGTTGGCTCTGTGCTAAAGTGCTAGATATCAAACGTGTAGTTATTCAGTTCGAATTCAAGTGAGACATCAATTTTTTTAAATTTAATTAATGAACAAATATATTAACATCAATTGCCAACAGACAAGTTAAAAAAATGTTTTAGAACTTGATTGGATGAATAAAAACATATTTTATTAACTATTGAAAATTTTACAAAATATATATCAGGAGAGTGAGGGTTAATAGAAGGAATTGAATTAAAATTGTTGCTATATTAATGAATATTTTTTGATACAACACATTTTGGTATAGTTTATTAAAACAGTGACAGTGAATAAATGAAAATATAAAAACTATACTATCCAGGAGCTTTTATGAGGATCATCCAGAAAGTAAAGGCAGTAAAGTATCCCCAGCATCTATATATGTTTTTGTTCTAAAACCTTTCAAAATGCACAGCATATATAGATCCCACAATATGGGAACTCTCTGAATGTAATTTTTTTCTCTAAATGCACTAAATGTCAAATCTATTGACGAATAAAACAAAGAAGTAAATTCTTTGTGACCGAATCATACACAATGTTCAACAGATTTCAATAGGCAATGCCACTTTTAAAAGGTCATAGATCAAAACTGCATGACAGAACAGGAATAAAGTTCAGTTCATACTGAGGTGGGAGAGAGCTACTTATGTTCACCCTTGCAATTTCGATGTGACAGGGGTCGCAGCTAGCATGATGTGTAATAATTTATTACTCTTTATGGTATCTCATATTTATTACTTTGGTATCTAATGTAGAACCTACTACTGGATTAGAATCAATCAAATTCAATTTTTTGTTCAAATAATCCTTAATGTGTCTATGCTTTTACAGCAAAATGTTGATTGAAATCGTGATCAATTTACTGAAACATAATTTGCTGAACATTCAAGTTTTAAACACTAGTGATGTGTGCTTTACAAAACATGTGCATTTTATGCAATAAATATAGTTCCAGATATTGAAAAATTAAGAAAGATATAAATCATGCAAATGAATTTCATGTTTTTTTCCATTTTATAGAATACAAGAAAAATGTGTAATATTTGTTTATTATGTAATAATTTTTTAGATGAGGATTCCCACAGAACACTTCTCCCACGTACCTGTGGTCGCCTTGAGTCCAGGATTACTTTCCCCAGTTGATCCAGACGATTCATTTCCTCGCTCTTTAGTATCCAAACTTCTAGTACCAGAGTCAAGTCGTTCCGGAGTTGGCAGTGCACCTACAAGTCCTCGTTTCAATCGATCGGCTCCTGTTTCGCAAATGTCTACTAGTCTTATATCTGATTCAGGTGGTCCTTTATCATTGCCACCTTCAAGCCCAGCATTCACACCCACAGACACACTCAGGTAAATCTAAATCGTCATGATCTTAAAACTTAGCCTAATTCTTTCTTAGCTAAATAATAACTACTTTTTATGATTATTTTTTTTTAAACAATAATTACTTGATTATTAAAAAAAACAAAATTATTGAAGTTTAGGACTATACGCACAAGTTTTGCATAATAAGTGAAGAGCCTCTGTTTTGTGTGTATATATATTTTTTTTGAAGTGAAAACTTTTGTAGCGAAACCTACAGAACTTATAAACATACAATTTTGTTACACTATGAGTCACCTCAAAGCAAACATGAATTCATGCAACAGCTGATTTTGTATTATACGCCATGTTGTAGAACAGCTGTTTTACACATAGGTTATATTACATTATTTATTCATCATTAATTACAACCTTTTTTCGTTAACAATGTATATTATTTAATAGGTGTATTTGTAATGTGTTTATTGTTCAAGGTTATATATAAATTTTTCTGAAAGATTCTTGATATAGCGGAGAGATTCTTACCTATGTAATCACCGTTTTATAAGGATCCTCTTAGAAATACAGTAGAGTCTCAATAATTCAAGGTAAATGGGACCGAGGCCCCTTCAGATTACCGAAAAATCGGATTACAGGGAAATACGTTCCTGTGCATTAGAAAAATTAGGTGTTTTAATGAACCCTAATACAGTAATATAATTAATAATGTACAAAACAGTTTATATGACTTTATTATATGACTTATATGGACATTTATTTAAAGCCTGACTCATTTCCTTTTGCATACAGTAATGCTATCTTGGAAGCCTGACTCTTTTCCTTTGCATATTGTATGGATACAAATATTTTTTGGAAGTGTGATTCATAATTTTCATTCAGATACATAAAAAAGGTTCGAATTCAATGGAACATCGAATTATGGGGACTCTGAATTTCGAGACTACTGAATTTTTACATAACTGTACAAACAATACATGATAAATAACAACAAATACTCCCATAAAATTATATAATGTACAGATATGTAAATGACAACTTAATCTTATTCAAAGTCACTGATAAACAAATCACACTTTCCACAAATGCATGAAAAATATTCACAATTTAGAGACACATTAAAGAGAAACACATTTAACATCTTTGACCTTATAATTACAAAACAAACATACATTTAAAATAACTGGAAACCCACCACAACAGACAAGAGTTAACACTTCCAACTCTACCCTATACAACACAAACATATTGCCTTTCACTCCATGATACACACAGACTAATTAGCTTACACATAAGCAATAAGGACAGAATGAACAAACACAACATGATAAAATATGTTCCTGTAGAAATGGAAACAATCAAACTCTAGCACAAATCTGAGAATTCTGCATTTTGTCAAAGATAGTAATACCTGATAGGACTTCCCATGGGTAGGCCATCTGGTTGTGAATAGAAGTTTGTATTTTGTTTGGAGGATGTTTAGAATTTCGGTGACTTAGGTTTTTGGGTGTCCTGCATTAATTGGGTCTTTAGGATGTAAGGGTTTTGGATACGGGTATGTTGGTGTATATGTTTGTTATGTCAAGTATAATAGTTGAATTGTGTGGTATGTTTATGTCTTTTATTTTATTTATGAGGTTTGTTTTGTTTTTTATTTGTGTTTCTGTGTTCAAGTTAATAGATTGTGTGATTATTTTGTCCATGTATTTTGCTAGTTTATGTGCAGGGGCATTTTGGTAGTTGATGATGGTTCGGATGGGGTCATTGGGCCAAACATTGAACAAGTAGTGGTTTTTTGTCAAATGGTATTATTAATTATAAATAGCTAAAAAGCCTAAAGATATATAACGCAGAATCTACAAATCCCATATAAATTTACCAAGAGTGTTATATCATTTGGAGAATGTTGTGGTGGCTTTTGTATCTACTTTTATAGCTATTATATTTTATCATGAAGTAAAAAGTGATATGTTTGTGTTGTATAAGGTAGTTGGGAGTGTTGTGTATAACTCTGTCTGTGGTCATAGGTTATCAGTTATTTTATGTTTTTGTTTTGTATTTGTGAGTCTATAAAGTTGATTGCGTTCTGTTATCTTTTACTTGTGAACTTAATATTATTGTGTATGGTTATGTGGAAGGTGTAGACTTGTCTTTTGTTGCCTTTTATTAAGTTTAAGATGTGTAATCTATGTTTAAATGTGTACCAGTGAATTATTTTATGGGCGTATTTGTGATGTGTTTTTGTTAAAGATTGTGTACAAATATTTCTGACAGGATGTTTGATATAGCAAATCCCTACCTGAGAGATCTCTCTATACCAGTGGTTCCCAACAAAATAGTGTGGGGGACCCCCTACATTTACATGGGAATGCTGGGGACCCCCTAGGGGGGTGTGGGGGACCCCAGAAAATTTTTTAAAATCAAACACCTGAAAATGACATTTTGTACTATTCTGGTACCTAAAAGTAGGGGGTTTTCTATGTTAATTTTCTCGCAATAAAAAGTCAAAACAGGTAATATTTGCAAGAAGTATTTAAATTAGTATTAAAAGTCAATGTAAATACAAGTAAAACGGCAAAGGAGTGACAAATTAGCTGTAAAATATTTATTAATCTTATTGTACATATAAAGAACCAAGTAAACATTTTACGTACAATAACAATACCATCGTCCCATTTAACATTTGGAGAAGGGCAAGAATGTCTATCTTCGATTTGTATCTCCAGTTCCTAATATTGACTACTAATGTGACAAGTTAAATCTCTTTTTTGACTTAATAAGTTCTGAGATGTTGCTTGATACTTTGACCCAAAAATCGTACTGCATATCGAGCCGGTTTCTGTATTTGTTTTTCATGAAGCACATGGTAGAAAATGCTTGTTCACAACGATATGTTGTTACAAATGAAAGGAGTGTCTTGAGGGCTTTGCTGCTAAGGTCGTGATGACAATCACGGGCCATTAGCCAAAATTCAATGAGTTTTGTATCATCAAAGACATTTTTCATTGTCCCGTTACTTGTTAAATCGACAAGTTCATCTTGTTCCTTATCTGTGAGAGTAGAAATGCTCTCAATATCCCGGCAAGTAAATGGATTTCTGACCCAATCATAATTGGAATCTAATTCTGGAAAATATTCTCCAAATGTAGCTGACAGACCTCGAAGATGTTCAGCTATTTCACCTATGAATTGTTGAGGTAAACTGACATCAGCTGATTCAATGAATTGTTGCAGAGTGGGAAGGTTTGTGGTGGAACCTTTCTCAATACGTGTTGCCCATATCTGACACTTTTTATCATAGCACTAACTTTATCGTGGACTTGAAACATATCAACATTGTTTCCTTGTAGACTTTGATTTAAGATATTCATATGATCGAAAATATCAGCTAGGTAGGCTACTGTGCAAAGCTGCAAAAAGTCAGTGAGGAAACCGTCATATTGGCTTCCACTAAGAAAGACAAGAACCTCATCTCTAAGTTCAAAAAACCTGTTCAAAACTCTTCCACGTGAAAGCCAGCGAACTTCAGTGTGAACAAGGAGTTGGTCATGCTCACTTCCCATTTCCTTGCATAGCAATGAAAATAATCTAGATTGGGGGCGAGTTTTGATGTAACCACTTTTACAACCTCATTGAATGTTTTTTGCATTGTTTCTGGTAATCTCTTTACTACTAGAGCTTCACGATAAATAAAGCAATGTGTCCATTTTACGTTTGGCGCAATAACTTTGATACGAGCATGTAGCCCTGTTTTCTGACCAGACATTGCTTTTGCCCCGTCTGTAGACAAGCCAACACATTTACTCCAGGCAATGTTGTGTTTCTTAAAAAAATCGTCGAGTTCGTTAAAAATGGCTTCCGCAGTTGTGTGAAGTAATTCACATGACATGAGGAAGTCTTCATGTAATTGTTTTTCAAATATAAAGCGGACAAATACCAACATTATAGCTTTTTTTGATATGTCTGTACTTTCATTCAATTGCAGGGTAAACATATTACACTTAGATAGTTTTGAGAATAAATTATCCTCAATATTACTTGCCATATCGGAAATTCTCCGTTGTACTGTATTATTTGATAGGGGAACAGTACTCATAATTTTTGCAGCAGAATCACCTAACATTCTTTTACATAATATTACAGCTGCCGGCAAAATCAGCTCTTCGGCAATTGTGTGAGCTTTCCCAGACTTTGCCACAAGTTGGGAAACTTCGTATGATGCTATGGTTGCATTTTCGCTTGAACTTATTCCAGCACTTACTGACATTAATTTTTTGCTATTTTTAAGTTCACCCAACTTAATTTTAAAAAACTCTGCAGACTTACTTTTACAGTCCGGATGCTTTGTTTCTAAATGGCGACGTAGCTTAGCAGGTTTCATGGCTTCATTAGAAAGTATTTCAAAACAAATAACATACTGTGGTTTAGGTTCATTTTCAGTCCCAGAATACGTGAATCCCAACGATATATAATCACTATTGTATTTTCTTACTTTAGCCGAGACACTGTTTTTCAAGAGGTTATGTTCGTCTGACACTGACTGCACTTTCACTGGAATAATGTCATCGCCATCTTCTTTAACTTCCGATCTGTCCCTTTTTAAAGTGCCACACTTTAACCACTTATCCATGATTACTATCCCAAACAACACTCGTAGTATTACGACAAATAAACTTGTTATGTACAGTTTGTAACAAAACAAACACTTCTAATGACAATGTCAGCGCACTGGTGGCTAGTAGACAGACGACTAGACTAGACAGAGTAGACCCTAGCGCAAGCTCGCTGCAAGCGGCAGTCAGTGTAACTACGTTTGTCAAACTCAAGGTGAATAGACGTCGTCAACGCGCTGTGAGTTTCCATACATAGCAATCACAGGCGCTGTCACACCATTTTGCGTTATGCGTGCCTGTGTTTGCATTACGCGGCAAGAAAAGTTTGTGGTCATTCTGCGGACCCCCTACGATGGCTTCGCGGACCCCCAGGGGTCCGCGGACCACCTGTTGGGAACCACTGCTCTATATCATACAGGCTTTTAGAAATATTTATACATAACCTTGAACAAAAACATATCATGAATAACAACAAATAAGCCAATAAAATAATATATTGGTACAGATATGTAGATGTTTCTTAATCTTATTCAAAGGCAATTAAAAAGAAAGCACACTTTCCACAAATACATAAACAATATTCACAACATTTGAAGTTCACACTAGAGAAAACCAATAAAATACAATTAACTTTCTATACCTCACATTAAAAAAAAAAAAAAAACAGGACATTGAAAATAACTGGAAACTCAGAACCATAGACAGAGTTATACACAACACTTCCATACAACATAAACATGTCTTTCACTCCATGAAACACAAACTAATTCGCATATACATAAACATTGATGACAGAATGAACAAACTCAACATGATAACATACGTTGCCTATAGAAACGAAAACAATTGCTCCATGATATGCACACATCTAAGAATTCTACATTTCATCAAGAAGAGAAATATACTAAACAAAACAGAAAACTGAAAAATATTTAAACACCATAAACAACTTCCACAACAGAGTCTAAAAAATAAAATACATTTATTTGGTGATTGTAGTTTTTGGGATATACATCTGGAGGCATTTTAGTTGTTTATACTTATTGACACCACTTTGCAAAATAACCACTACTGGCTGAAGTTTCTGCATCAGACTTTTTCAAACTAGAAATCAGTGCATTGTTCAATACTGCGCGAGTCACCGACAAGTGTATCAATCTGGTGTGTTGTAAAATAGAGTCTGAGTTGTTTATTATGCATTTGAATGTTGCGAATAATTGTAAGTGTATTTTATCATTTAGAATATGTTGGGCTTTGTGTTTATATATTTCGAAGTTTTCTGTTATACTTAATTTATTCCTTTTCTGATAAAATATAAGTTTAAATTTGTGTATACCATAGTGTGTTTGTATCCATTCTTATGGGCAATGTATTTTATCATGTTCATTCTGCCTTCATTCTGCATGGTTATGCTATCTAGTCTGTGTATCGTAGAGTGAAAGGTAATATGTTTGTGTTGTATAGGGTGGTTGTATGTCTTGTGTATAACTGAGTCTGTGTTTGTGGGTTTCTAGTTATTTTAAATGTATTTTTGTTGTATTGTTTTGTAATTATAAGGCCTATGATGTTGAATTTGTTGTTGTTTTTTTTCAGTGTGAACTTCAGTTTGTTAAGAATATTGTTTATGTGTTTGTGGAAAGTGTGATGTGTCTTTGAATAAGATTAGGATGTCATCTACATATCTGTCCCAATATAATATTCTATGGACGTATTTGTTTTTGTTTATGAAGGTTTTTGTTCAAGGATGGTATACAAATTTTCGACAGGATGCTTGTAATAAGGAGATCCCACAGATACGGATCCACTAAATCAATCATCCTATCGAAAATATTTGTATAAAATCTTGAACCAAAACACTTCACAAATACGTATATAGAATAATATACTGGCACAGATACGTAGATGACATCTCACATCTTATTCAGAAGCAAAAAAGACAAATCCACACCTTAAACAAATATATAAACAATAATATACAGGTCACACAAGAAAGAGAACTACAGAACGCAATCCATTTCCTAGACCTCACAATTACAAAACCAAACAACATTTAAAATAACAAGAAACCCACAACCACAGGCTCAGTTATACATAAGACTTACAACCACCCTATACAACATAAACATAGTCTTCCACTCCATGATACACAGATTAGTTCAAAACCCATAACCATGAAGACAGAATGAACATGATAACTTTGCCCAAAGCAAAAGGATACAAATACACTATGGTACACACAAATCTGAAAATCCTATATTTCATCATCAGAAAGCAATACATTATATACATAGCAAAACACTTCAAAAACCAACCACAATATATTCTGATAAAACTCTCGTAATCAAACACTATATTAAAGCACATAATTAACAACAACTATAAACAGCAACATATCACAGATCATTGAAACTCCACAAGTTGACAATAATACAACACAACAGATCAACAATCTTGTCTGTGACTCACAGCTTTAAACAGTGATCTAGTTCTAAACATGTCTGCTGAAAAGATATCCCATAGTAATGTATGTTTTGCCAAATAAATGGTATTAATAAATACATATATAATCTCTTAAATTTTGTAGTCCATTATGTTCGGTGAAACTTAATTAATCACTTTTATATTAGTTTATGACTATCTGAACTTTATATTTTGTAAATTTGTATAAATTTACTGAGACAGAACGTTTTTCTTTGCTCCGTAGCGATTTTCATCAGTGTCTTCTGCTTGCAGTGGTTGTTAGGTTAAGCGAAGACAATTGTAAAGGCAGGTTTTCGATAGTATCAAAGAGTATGTGTGATTTGTATTGGGCTTGTCCCTTTAATCCTTGTATTTAGTGTTTTTAAGTGTTTGTAAATTTCATATTGTTCTAGTGTTTTAAGATGTGGTCCTTTTTTGAAGATGTGTAAGATTTTTAGGTGATAGTAAATGTCTGTGTATTTGTGTCCTGATACTTTTAGGTGATTGGAGAATGCTGAGTTGCTGTTCTGTTTAGGTGATTTTGTGTGTTCCTCGACTCTTTGTTTGAAGCTGCGACCTGTTTTCTAAATGTAGAATGGGTTGCAGTTTGTACAGTTTAATTTATATATGCCTAATGCTTGTAGTTTATCTTTGTTGTGTTTTATTTTGTATTGTAGTTTGTTATTAGTTTTGTATGCTATTTTGTATCCTGTTTTTTGAAATTTGTGGGCTATTTTATTTAATGTTCCGTTTATGTAGGTTATTGTGATACATTTGTTTTCCCTCCCTGTAGTGTTTTTTTGTATATTGTGGTTTTGTATCCATTTGTGTTCGCTAAATATTTAATGGTGTCTAGTTCTTTGTTTATGTTTTTTGTGGTTGTTGGTACTTCTTTAAGCCTATGGAACATTGATCTAAAAGCAGCGTGTTTGTGTTGGATAGGGCGGTTTGAGGTGTTGTGCATAGGTGTGTTTGTAGTTGTCGGTTTTCTGTAAATGTTGAAGCTGTGTTTTTGTGTGTGGCTTTTTGTTATGGTGAGGTCGAGGAAGTTTAAGTTTGGTTTCAATCTCTGAGGTAAACTGGAGTTTTGGGTGTATTTTATTAGTGTAGATGAGGAGTTTTTCACATTGTCAGGTGTTGCCTCTGTATAGTATAATGATATTATCGACATAACTCTACCAGTAAAATGATTTTGTGTCCGTGTATTGTTTGCGAGTATATTTGTGTTTTCTATGTGTTGTAGTAAAATTTCACTTAAAATGCTGCTGATAGGACTTGCCATGGGTAGGCTATCTGTTGTGAATAGAAATTTGATTTGTGGGTGAAATAGTGTTGTTTGGTGATGGTTTGGAGGATGTTTAGGATTTCGGTGATGTGGATCACCGATGCAATTCCCGACAATGTGATAAACTCCTCACCTACACTAATAAAATACACCAAAAACTCCAGTTCATCTCAGAGATTGAAACCAACCGATTCCTAAACTTCCTTGACCTTATCATAACAAAAACACCGCTTCAAGATTTACAGGAAACCCATAACAACAGACACATTTATCCACAACACCTCAAACCACCCTATCCAACACAAACACGCTGCCTTTAGATCCATGCTCCATAGACTTAAAGAAGTAACAATGATCACAGAAAACATAGACAAAGAATTAGCTACCATTAAATATTTAGCATACACATATGGATAGAACACTACAATAATAGACAAACTATAGCACAATATACACAAAAACACTAAAATTAACACTACAGGGAAGGAAAACAAATACATCACAATACCATACATAAACAAAACATCAAATTAAATACCCCACAACTTTCAAAAAATAGGATACAAAATAGCATACAAAACTAATATCAATTTGCAAAACAAACTACAACAAGACACCAACAACAAAGATAAACTACAAGCTAGTACGGATACAAGATATTCGCCTAGTGGCAAAAACACAGTAAACTGCACATACTGCAACAAATTTTACATTGGGTAAACAGGTCGTAGCTTCAAACAGTGAGTCAAGGAACATAAACAGAACACCAAATCAATATTCTACAATCATATAAAAGAAACAGGACACAAATACAGAAACATTTACCATAACCTAAACATCTTACACATCAACAAAAAAGGACCACATCTCAACACACTAGAACAATATAAAATTTACAAACACGCAAAAACACAAAATACAAACTTAATAAACGAACAAACTCATTACAAATCACACATACTCTTTGATACTATCAAAAACCTGCCTTTAAACCATCACCGCTTAACCTAACAACAGCTCCAAGCAGAAGACACTGATAAAGTTCGCCATGGAGCGATTGAAAACATTCTGTCTCAGTACATTTTTACAAATTTACCAAATATAAAGTTTGGATAGTCATATACTAATGTAAACGTGATTAACATATATAATATTTGGAGACATACATATATAACTGTATAAAACAACTGTGGTGTATAGTGTAATTTAAATAAATAAAACCTCTATACCACAATTAACTTTTTCCTTTATTTAAAACATAATGTACATTTCAATTGTATAGCAATCATCCTCAGAGGTAATTTGCTACTCTAGTTTGTTTTGTAAATTACCTCTGAGGATGATTGCTATCCAACTGAAATGTACTACATAAGGTATTATATCAATTAAAAAGTTATATGTGCTATAGAGGGTTTATTTATTTAAACATACATATATATTCATAACAATATTACATATACATAACAAATAAATACCCACGGAATTTTAGGACTAGATTGAAGACAGACAGACTTACTTAGTGGCAATAGTCCCAACCTGCAATCTCTTAAAAATAAATAGACACACATAAAAACACATTGCACTATTGAAATATTTCTATCACACAATGATCTTTATCAATCAAAAAAAGAAAAGCTTTAAGCTCTACTAGAACGAACCCAAATAAATACCCAACTAACTCAAAATATCCAAACATGTTTTGTAAAGTAAATCTAATGTCTAATTAACTTCTGCCTAGTTGAAATTTCACTATGCCTTACTTTATATTTTTTACTTTATTTTGAAGTATTATTTCTACTTATCTTTAGTCATAGATCCTTGAACAATGTTGTACACATATACCTTATTTATTTATTTTTTAATAGAGGGCGATTGTCTCGGTCAAAAACTTTGGGAAGACCAGAGAAAGCGGAGAAACTCAAAGGATTGGAGATGATAGTCTGCCACGACTGCAAGACAATGGTTATCCAAATCATAAAATCTTCTCGCACAAGCAGAAATAACGCAATCCGCAACCTTACCCTTGATCTTTCACCGGTATACTAGTTAATTGTGTAACAGTTTTAATGTATTATATATTTAGCAAACATTCTATGTGCATTTGAATGTCGGAAGTATGTTGCACGATCCTTACTTTCAACATTTAAAAGTAAAGAAAGATATTTTGGATACTTTTGTATATATTTATTAAAATAAATCCTTCACATTTTGATATTGTTGGTTTTACTGTTATGATTATGTATGTAATTTATATTTAATTTGTGTGATATTAATTTAGTGAATTTTAAGAAACCAGTTTAGTGATGTTGAATTATAATTTTTGTAGGCCCCATTAATTTAATGACTTGTGTAATTTTAAATTTGTATTAATAACTAACAGCTAATTAATAACTTCTTTAGCTTACTACCCTGTAAAACAATTTCCATTTCAAAACATAATAAAATATTTTGTTAGGTGTTTCAAAATGGTTTTAAATGTTTACTATTGTTATATAAATTACTTCAATTGATATTCAATTTAATCGATAGCTTATAGAACAGTTTATGCTTGCAATTAAGCTGACAAAAATCTAAAATCTTAATATATTATAGAACAATTTTATTTTCCATCAACAATAATGTTAATGTGATTTTTTTAAACTTAATATATTATCTAAACTGTCACCTGGTTTTTAACTGACTTCAGTACTGCTTACCATTACTGATAACTGATAATTACTTTTTTATAAATATAAATTTACATCAATCATATAAAAAATGACCAGATTTCAAAATTTTTTACTCAAAATTTTACAATTAATTTTATTATTAGCTGTGCTTAACTGCAAATTTTTTTGTTTTAACTTGCACAGCAATAGAATGTTTGTGAAGAGTAGTTAAGCTGGTTAAGGATAAGCACTTTATAGTTACATATGTTTTGTGTAAAATTTGACTATTTTGCCACCAATTTTTACTTTTGTTTGTAAATGTATGCTATTATTAATTATACTTAGTTTATGATTTTGAGTTATAAATTATAAATTGTAACTGTTTAAGACGTTATGCATATCTTTGTTAAGATTAAGTTTATGTTGTTGAAAACAATCCTAAAAGAGAAAAAATTGCTGAGTGTGTACTAATTGTAAATCTTTATAATAAAATAAAAATCAAATCAAGTTCTAATTTATGGTATTAATTCTATAACAGTTTTTATTGTTGTTTATGAATAGACTAGGAAATGTGATTCAAATTGTCTAAGAATAAAAATATAGGTTTCATAGTAAATAATGGAAAGTTTGTTAATTTCTTTATACTTAAATTGTGTTTAAAAATATAATTTTGAAAACTGTGAAGTTGCAGGGTGTCTAGTGACAGGGAAAACCGGGAAAACCTGGAAAAGTCAGGGAATTTTAAGATTCTGGAAAATTCAGGGAAAATTTTAAAAAATCGGGAAAATATTTATTTTGATTAGAAACAAAACTAGTGGCCATTGCTCTCGAATATTTGGTATTGTAAGCCAGCGGTTTAGGAGCAGGGTAGTCAGGAAATAACACTTCTTTATTTAGATGCCCAATGCTATGACTTCAGGACTTATGTCAATAAATAATAAACCTGTCGAGTTGGTACAGGTGGGAGGTTTTAGCCTGGACCGTGGCCTTGGGGTGCGCAGTGGTTCTGTTATCATATGGACAGGTGGGGATAACAGATAACTCAGTCTGTTTCTGACCACACAGAACGCTGTGTAAACATTCGTAGCCAGCTATTTGTCTAGACTCGTGATAGTATGTGTTTTATTTGACAGTGATTATTTGTACACTGTTTATTTCAACATGGAAGGTTCCAGTTTTCATTGCCGTAGCGGGCAAGCGCGTCATGCAGATGTCGTCATTACCTCCCCTCCTTCCTTAGGATAAATATAAACTAAAAGATAAAGTGACTGAAGCAGAGATTATATGGTGCGTGAATTTAGTAATGCAACACTTCTTTACGCAATGCAGAAGGTAGTGTGCCTCTTTCTAAGGATGTTCCCTGATAGCACCATTGCACAGAACATGAGATTGGGGAAAGATAACATTTCCTATAGTGTTGTAATGGGTTTATCAAATTATATTAAAGACCTGTTACTGACATCATTAAATTCAAATTCTAACTATGTAATTGGCTTTCATGAAAGTTTAAACAAAATATCACAAAGAGCCCAAATGGATTTGAGTGTTAGGTATTGGGATGCAGAGACGGATGAAGCGAAAGCTCGATATTTTGGTTCTGTGTTCCTTACAGACACAAAAGCAAAAGAGTTACTCAATTCGTTCTTCAAAGTCTGGATTTATCCAAGATCCTTCAGATATCAATGTAAACTGGGCTTTCTATAGACATCTAAAAGAGGAAAAGTCAGTGAAAACTCAGGGAATTTCTTCAAGCTATTTTACTAGACACCCTGGAAAAGTCAGGGAAAACTCAGGGAATTTCTTCAAGCTATTTTACTAGACACCCTGAGTTGCTTAAAAAAATGTGACTTCAAAATTCATGTTGCTTGTCAAGTAACACTCTTTCACTTTCTGTTGAAGTCTAGAGTTTGGTCCATCACCAGTATCTCCCTATTTCAGAAGATAAAAGTTGATAATGCAAAATATTCAAAAAGAATAGCAAATGCATAATAAATTTTTTTTTTAACTAGAAATATTTGATTTTAAAATGTTATAATGTTCCTAAAAAAATGTGTGCGGATGAATTTTTCTTTGTGTGTATGTTTGAATGGTTTAAAAACTGCCAAGAAGATAAAAGTGTTTGACCCCATTCTAACGGACCGTTTTTAGCAAAAATTTATTGAAACAATATTTGTAACCTTATTTATTAATATAACTCTTTTATACCAGAGTAGTGTCTGAGATAACAGAGAATAAATAAGGAAAATGCTAGAAAAATTCTCAATGAGTTTCAAAATGAAAAAGGTTTGTCTATTGTTCTTATGTGAGTCACTTCTGGAACCTCAAAATAATGTATCTTAAAATTATGGAAAATGAGAGTCCCTATCATATGTAAAAAACCTAAATGTTATAGTTCAAAACTTAGTTCCCTTAACATTCGTGCAAAATTATTCTCTTCACATTTGTTGAAAACTTTCGAAATAAAATAATATTATAAACAATAACATGTATAGACAATGGTACAGACCTAGAACCTAGATATAGTGTCACTGCCCCACCCATTCACTGCTGCCTCTATCCCACAAATGAAGGATGCAGAGATAAAAGACTAGAGTAAGAGGTTGACTTAAATGGCCAGCTAGAAAGTTAGTTTTAAACGTTAGGAAGGTAGAAAAACCCTATCTTATGTGTCTTGTCATTACAAGAATGCATAAAGACAGACATAAATTTCACTATGTGATAGTTTTGAGAGCCTTAGACATGAGAAATTTATTTCATGGGTTTAACAGAATCATGGAGTCAATAACACATTAACAAGGGTCAAGCCCACTAAACATTCAACAAACAAAAAATTCCTAGAAGCAACGACAAAAATCCCTTATCTTTACGCCTGCCTACAGACACGATACTATTTCTCATAATATTTTCAGTATTTCTGCATGTTAAAATTAGTTTCAAGGTTGATTTATCTGCAATTTTTGTTGTAATTTTTTTGTAACACTATGTGCATGGTTCTTAATGACATACCTAATAGATTAATACAAATACTTCTATAACAACATTTTTAATTTCAAAATGTTTAAAGGTTATCAGATTTAAATAATTAAAAATATAACTTTTTGATTTAATTGGTTATAATCATTTTATAGTTTATATACATAAATTGAAACCATAATATTTATAGTGTGAAAATTAAGCAATGAAAGTTAACACATTCACTGCGGCATTATTACTAGAGTACCACAAAGGTCGAGCACCTTGATGGGAAGCAAGTGTTTGTAACTACATGCCATAGTGGATTATACATACAATCCTTCAGCGTGATTCTAAATATTGTGAAGCTTTTCACTTTTTTCCTGCAGTGAATGTGTTAATTAAAACAAATATTTTGTTTTAAATATTTCGTCGGCTGTCTAAACAAATATTTTAAAATATTTCTTTGAAATTACAAGTTAATTTATATAATGCATTTAAAAGTTAATAAAACAAATATATCAAAATGAGGGTAGATGAAAATAACCTTAAATCATAGCAATAAATGTTCAACTTTTTATTCTTGAGAATTAACGCTTTAATGCAATAGTTGCTTATATTTGTTGCATGGCCTGTTAGTTTATTTGAAAAATATCTTTTCATAAAAATCATAAGCATTTAGTAATAATATTCTAGCCTTCTTAAAATGATTGATTAGTGACAAGTAAACTGTTCCTATTTTTATCTGCTGACAGAATAAACAAGTGATCACTGAGCATAGGCCAAGCAAAACAAGATGGCGGCGAAGTCCAAGCCAACCAGTTGAAAAAAGGTCACAGGTGTATTGTAAATTAGAGTATGGAGACGAGTTAGTTTAATGAATAGTTTAATTTTTGTTATTTCTTTGTAATATGAATTATAAATATTGTTATATATGAAGTTTAAAGTCGATAATAAAAAGACAATAGAAATAAGTTTACTTTAGTCAATACGAAATTAAATTTTGTTTTATATTTTTATATAGTTGTTACCTTATGGAAAGCAAATTAAGTTGGAGGACATACTTTTTTTAAGGAATGTATAAAAACAAGATTTATAATCTTTATTTTAAATTTCTTTTGCACTTTATTCTACTAAAGAAAAAAAAACATAAATAACAACTCTGAAAAGACGTTAAACACATTAATGGTGATTTTACAAATTTTGCTGCAAGAGATTTTCTTGAATTTTTTTTTCTAATCCTAGTAATGAAAATTACAAAAAGCAAAAAAACGAATACAGTTTAATTAAATGGTATTGAAAACACCATTTAAATGGTATGGACAAATTGATAATCGACCCATAACTTAACGTCATTCAAGATAAGCAATATGCACATTTTTCATGTCATAATTTTAAGTTTTCAAAAACATTCTTGACACCTACAATATTTTTAATATTCCTTATTAAAAGTAATTCAAGATTGAAAATTACAAATTTTGATGAGTTTTTCAAGTTTATAAAAAGATTTTTAAAGATAATACTTTAAGTTAAATTTTATTGATTGAATGTTACTTTTATTAAAATATATAGATCAATGAATTTAATTAATTTTTCTTCCTTATGTTTTTGTAAATTTCCTATATTAATGTCATTTACTTTTTCCTTTCTTTTATTGCAATTTACACATTATAATTTATTAACTTACACATTATAATTTATTTAAAATATTTTTAGAGATTCATTAAAATATATTTTGTAAAACAAATTACTTATAACAATTTGTATAGTTTATTTTCATACTATATTTATGTTTCTCCCAACTTTTGGCAGACATGAACAGTTGTTTTTTGGATAGTATTGTCATATATGCACACATTCAGTGGGAGGCCTCTATGGGACAAGCACATATATTTGCTTGCTGATGCGACAGCAAGATGTTCTAGTTCTTTGTTTACCTTTTTATCTAATCTTACGTATAATTGTTTGTATTTGTATATTTCAAAAACTTGATTTTCATTATAAAGAAAAACATTACTATCCTGTTTTGATCGCAATTTTTCAGATTTTTAAATGTTATGGGCCAGTAATAGTTTTCTTTAAACCACCAGTGTTTTTAACTAATACCATTCCTATAGAAAATAATATAACAATTTATTAAAAAAACCATTTATTATTTTTTAAAAATATAACTTATTATTTTAAAAATCATTAAATTAAGCTCTTAAGGGGTAATTTCCAATTCTTTATGTACTTATGTAGTGGGAAAATGGATAAAGCATTATTGATGAATGAATAAATAATAATTAATAGAAATGAAGGAAAAAATATATAAAACTGCTTATTTCACAACACAATTTCTTTTCTTTTCTTTCTAGTTTTCTCTTTGGTGTTAGGATGGAATTTGTAATAGTTGTTTTCAAATTAATAATTAAGTATCATATGAAAAAATAACATTTTCTTCTAAAAATTAAGTCATGTTAAATCTAGAAAAAAAATTGTATGATATAAAGGAAATATATTTTGTGAAAATATAAAATAATGTTTAATAATTTTAAGAAACAATACAGGCCATTTTAATTGTATGTTAGGAAATGTATAGTTTATTTATTTTGTATAGCTAAATATTATGTTTTATATGTACATATTTATATACATTGAATAAGTTGATCATTAATGTAAAAAAATATACCAATTAAATTTAGTTGTTTTTAAATAATACGGGAGTTACATTGTAAAAACTCAAGGCAAAATGAAATATTGTATTTGGAACGAGAATTATTATATTTGTGCACAAAATTTAAAGTTTGAAAGTTAAGACAAAATATTTCTAAAACTATAAGAAATATAATAAATGTTTCCTCTTTATTGGTTGTTTCGTGTTTATTTTAAAAACCATTTATTTTGTAATGGCAGTATATAACATATGAAAAAAAGTTTACAATGTCTAACCATTGACCTATCAGTTTCTCCCAGCATTAAATTGATGTGAAGTGTATCAAGTTAGGTGGAAATTCAATTTAGGGCTGTTGTTACAAACATCCTAAAATTAACTTTTATAGTTCAAATTTATTAACTTTGGGGGTAACAATTTATTCATCATACAAATTGTATTTAAAATAGATGGTTAGTAAAATTATTGTTACCCATCACATTTTGGTGCTACCAAGGTAAACAATTTTTATTTATGTGATATAATCTAAAGCAGAATAACTTTACGAAAAATCAGTTCACACAGGTGGCTTTAGTTTGGAATGCGAAACATAGCAGAAGTTTCCACAAGCATGCAATACTAGCCAAACTCCTTACTTTTGGCTGGTACATGACAAGTCCATTGTGGGCAGAGTCTAGGGTACAGTATAAACATAAATAGAATCTACAAGATTGAATTGGTTTTTAGTATACAATAGTAAAGCTAATGTTTTCAGAATGTAGTATGTAGTGATCCATCAGTGGAGAGCTTTGTAAATATACAAAGTCTTTAAGGAGGCTGTCATCTGCTGGCTCATGTGCACAAGTGACTGTCTAACACGCAATAGCCCTGGAAAGTTTTTGTATAGTGATTCTACTATACTTTGACCAAATCTGAACCTATTCTGTTTAGCATGTTAATTCCAAGTAAAATCTTTAGCTGATGCCAAAGAATAAAAAAAAGTAAACAAACATTTCCCCTAATAGTGGTGATAAATTATTATTTCATCACTACTAAAATTCATAATAAAAACTAGTTAACATCTACTGAATAAATACAAAACCCTTTTTACACATGTATTCATCCTCATCTCTAAACTATTATTCAAAACTCTTTGTTAACGTCATCTAAAGATAATTGACCAAAAAACTCATTCACTCTAAATATCCATAATCATAAATTAATCACTAGTGCTTTAAACAATCATCTCTATGCATGTCTGCACACTGCTGTTTGAATATGGTGACAACTGTCAACCGACAGTATCTTATTTTATGATCTATAACTCTTTTCCTTACCTTCTGATCTGCAGTATTGACAAATAAGCAAATAAAATTCTTTTTTATGAATTGTTTTACAAAACAATTATCTACCAAGAAAAAATTGTGACTTGTATAGGTCTTGTGTTTTGTAGTAAAGCCAGACCTTCATGGGCGAAAGTTGTCTGCACAGGTTTTGTAGTGATGGGGGTGCAGAGCATCAGTCTGTCTCGAGCCATCACTGTGTCTGTATTTAGCGGTTATACTATTTATACGTTACCATCCAGTCACTGCAGTCCCCATTCTGCCTCCGCCTTTCCCCTAGCCAGGTTTCAAGACGTTCCGCAAGATCTATAGTAGTTATATCTTGCAGAAATATGACAAACTAATGAGTGGTGAGATGGTGTCCTCGAAATATTTTACAGTACACAGCAAAGCTGCAATAAAAATTCGTTGAAGTAGATAACAAAGGATTTTGAGATAGATCCAAGCCAACATACTCAAAAATGTATAGATTCTAGGATTGCAAATATTGAGATTTATCATAACTTCTTTATAGAAACTAAAAAATTATGATGTGTGGGTTATTTGTCTTTATAAGAATTTTGTTGTATATGACAATTAGCAAAACTTTTGTGTTTGAACTTTAAAAAATTATAACTCGTCTAAATTATAATTAAAACCACTTTATAAATAAACAGCAATGTTTTCGAATTCACTAAGTGAACTTAACATTGCCTACATTGGCAACACTGAAAAGTGTTGTTTGATTAGGTGGCAAAAGTTTTAAAGGCAGATGTTCTATTCTAAAAAGTGTATATAGCATGTTTGATTCTTTATTTTGGTTTTTGTTGTTTGTATATTTTGTATTGCTTTAGTGTTGATGTGGAGAATTTTTAGATGTGGTTGATGGACTGTGTAATTCTGACCTGTTTATATTTTTTGGTTAACAAAGATTCATCACATTTATATTTTATGCAGAAATATAGTGTTTTTATTTAATAATGTTCCTTGAACCTATGTTGTTAGCTGCACCGGTTTGCCCAATGTAGAATTTGGTAGAGTCTGTACATTTTAGTTTTTATAAACATATTGTTTAGAGTTTTTGTTATGAAATTACAACTATTTTTTAAAATTTGGGAATAGAAGACTTTAAAAGAACATCCAAGAGTCCATGAAGTATTAAAAAAAAGTCATGAACAGTAAAATCCTCAAGTTACGTTTTTTCATTATTTTTTTTTATGCAATGATATATCAAAGGTAATAAATTTATTGGGATGGTGGTAATCCTTGTTCCAATGTTCAGTTTGACAATGTGAATAAAACCATAAAGCAGAATTAACCCCATTATTTCCTGTTCACCAAATGTTAAGTTTGTTGCATGAAAACCTAAATTAACATTTCTAGGTGAAATTTGAGCATAAGTGCCAATTTTTTTGCATAAAGAACGAATAGATTAATCTTTCCTTTTTATAGATCTACCCACATTTTATTTACAACTACTAGTGATTTGAAAAAAGTCTGACATTCGGATCATTTGTCTAGACATAATTTTTACACAGTTTAGGTTGTTTAGATTAATTTGGAGCATAAGAGTCCACAAATTTTGCATAACTAGGTCATTTTGTTTCTAAACATAGTTTGGTCCAAAATACTGCTAAATAAAGTGAGTACTATTGAAAATGAGTGTATATACTTATATTACATGATATGGAGCAGTTAAAAAAGGTCACATACTTGAGCAATTATTGGTTGTATATTTACAGATTTCCAGGAAGCTGTACAGTGGTTTGAACTTCCAAGTCCACCTAGAGAGTGTAGTCCCATTTTCCAGTTGGATGATCCCTGGAATTGCAATTTTAAGTTTAAAAATACAATTAAAAATTTGCAATGTTTAATAAGAACTATGGGTAAAAGTATAATATTTCTGTGTGTTGTAGAAGTCTTGTACATTAAAAAAACCACAGAGATAATATGTTATAGTCTTCACAGGTAACTAATAAGGTAATAAATATGCAACTTATATAAAAATAATTTATTAATACAATACACAATATACTTATTTTATACATGTTTCACAAATTATTTAACTAAAAATAAGAAATGTCCATCTTAATTAGTGTAAAAAGATCCACTTACAAAAGTTGTACTTAAATAGTATTATTTAACTATGGCTAGAGTACATTTAAATATTAATTTTCCATTACTTCTTAAACACATTCGCTTTGACAGTAAACTATTGTCTACCACCCAAACCATCAGCAGTGCACTTCCTTTTTTAGATTCATATACAACACAAAATGCATTTGTTTGATCTAGTATATTTTCTTATATGTGTTAAAAATTCCCTTCTTAGAACACAATTTTTATATTTTGGCTATAGGACTATGTCTACTGTTTTTCCTGATAGACTTTTCTGGTTAAAGACTGCCATCATCTGGTCAGGATGATATTTGTTCATATGCCACAGCAAATGTGTTAAAAGAAGATACTTTCATAACATCCTAAAAATGCCTACACTATGATGATCTATGAAGTACATAATTCAATCTTACTTTGTAATTTCAAGTATCACAGATTTGGAGACAGTTTTAAAATCAACTGATTAGAACTTCAAACTAAAACCTGGGCCAAAAGCCGCTCGAGTCCGTTCAAGTACTCCACCCCCCATATGAAAACCTTCATCTGTATCGCCCTGTAATCAGATATGTAAAAATTACAAAATGAAAATAAAGGACTAGATAGGAGACTGACAGACTACCTAGTGGCAGTAGTCCAAAACTGCAATCTCTTGGAAATAAATAGACACACATAAAAACCCATCACACTATTGAGATATTTCGATCACACTATGATATTTTTCAATCAAAAAAGAAGAGAAGACAGAATAGCTCTTGAAGCATTTGACTCTTTTTTTCTTCTTTTCTGATTGAAAAAGATCATTGTATGATCAAAATATTTCAATAGTGCAATACGTTTTTTATCTTTGTCTATTTATTTATTTCCAAGAGATTGCAGTTTTGCACTATTGCCACTAGGTAAGACTGTCAGTTTCCTATCTAGTCAAAAAATTCCTAAATAAGCTTTAAGCTCTACTTAGCTAAAAAAATGATATTAAATGTAGACAAGGGCAAAGACGATATTTAATATACAAATTGTGCACTATATAATTGAACTCATAGTGGTAACTTCTTTCCACATAGAGTAATTCTGCATTATGGTGTAAACATGTCTAACTAGCTGCCCTTGATGAGTAAAAACAAATGCAAACGTTTAATTTTAAAGAGAGAACACTATATGTAGATCTTTGGAGAAAAAAAGATGCCAATAAAATGCTTATGTGTAAAAGTTACCTTTAAATAAAAATTAAAATGAAAGATGCTAGTGACAGAGGGTTTGTTTTCCGTGAGGCTAAAATGATTGCTCATGAGATACTGGAATATAAACAATCTCATGTGCTGTATTAAAAAAGTAAAAATATTAAAAAACTTTTTTATAAAAAAAGGTTCATGAAAATAACTTATATCGTGCTTAAATACCTTATTATCTGAAGTAATAAAATAAAAAATCTTTCTATTACAAAAAATCATGCCTTTATAGATTTTTCGACAAACAAAGAAATTTGTTCAATAGTATTTTTATATAGATTATTAAATCCGTGATGGCCAACATAATACATTAACTTGAGGGTACATATCATGAACAGATTATATGATGGTGAACTTGCAGTTATATAAAAAAAAATGATTGCATTTAAATAAGAATTAACTGAAAACTAAAAACATCTGAAATTACATTACTTCTGCATTATACAACACATTAAAATTAATTTGTTTCAAACAAGGAATTTTCTCAATTCATATTTTTATGCATGTTATTATATTCAGAATATATAGTTGAATAACATATATTAATTTGAGGTACACATCATGAAAAGTGTATAATATATAAGGTTTTACTTCCCAGTTTCATAAGAAAACATTATTATCAATAAACGTAAATTAATTGAAAACTAAATACAAAACTTAAAAATTATGAAAACCATGTGAAACTACGTTGCAGTCTGTAATATATTAATTTTACATAATTAAAATTGTTTAGTCAAAAAAATTTATCTAATTCTTGACTATTAATTAACTATGGGTAATTAAGGACAAAGGGTATTTAAGGAAACAAATTTTCTTAAATTGAATTTTTATACACATCATTAGATTCAGGATGTGTATGTTAACATTTATCACTAATTTATATACAACATGATACAGTAACCCCTCTATATCCATGTGGGTTAGGTTCCGGAGGGTTACCATGGGTTGCGAAATTGCAAATAATTGTAACTTATTTGAACAAAAATTTCTGAGTTAGGTTCTGAAGGGAAATTTATAAAAAGGAATACAACATAACTGGATTAATTAGTTTTACTAAGTAAATATGTACAGTATGGAACATTTGGGATGGCTTAAAAACTTAGTTATAGCTGTTTGTTTCTTTTTTTTTTTTCTTCATCATACTCTTGGAGTCCTCTTCTAAAACGAAGGGCCTTTTCCATAAGGGGATCCATCTCTAACACGCCATCCGCAAGCAACGTTGCCATTTAGAGGATCTCACCAATGGTTTTGGAAGAAAATCCTGGCTTCATTTCATGATCATCAGGAACTTCATCTTCAGGTTACTTGGCTATCTCCATGTCCTCCAACTCTTCCACTGTTAGTTCCTCGTTATGACCTTGTTTGTTGCTTGGTTATTTGTTTTACTGATAACAAAGTCTCCCGACTACCAAAATCCGCAGCTATGGAGCGATTATTGTATAACATATTTTTTATTGCAGATAATCTTTACAAGAGTATAGTACCTTTAAAAATCTCTATATTAAAAATTTTAATATAGTTCTCTGACATTCAGTTGTACCTTAATAAATTTGATTCCTGAAATGGAATAGTTTTTACTAAAAAATAAATAAATAAATTTAATAAATAATTTACATGAAACTTAACTCTCACCAATTGTTTGTAGTCTCTACCACCAGATGGAGGCTTTGGACTAGCTATTGCTTTTCTATAACCAAGCTCAGACTTGGCAGGCCACGTGGGAAACATTGGTGGGTCAATTGGTAATGGCTGTTCTGTAAAATACTCGTGCTTCATTGCTTCTTCAGCTGTTATTCGCTCTGAAGGATTGTATGTGAGAAATCTGTAAGAAATTTCAGGAGTTAACTAGTGTTGGAAATATAGTTCACAGAAAAGATGCATTTAATATCTTTTATAATTTGCTGAAAATAATAAGTTTCCCATATTTATACATACACTCTCCACACATGTACCCGCAAATGTTTTGGTTGGTTATAGCAGAGCTAGTTTGACAAACATTGATAGGTATTATAATGAATTGTAGATAATGTTTTATTTAATAACTTTTACATTAGTTTATGACTATTTGAACTTTAATTTTGTTGTCATGATATTGATGAAGATCGCCATGGAGCGATTGAAAACGTTCTGCTTCAGTAAGTTTTTACAAATTTACAACAAATTTAAAGTTCCGATGGTCATAAACTAATGTAAAAATTATTAATTAAGTCTCACCAAACATAATGGACTACAAAATTTAAGATGTTTAACTGTTAAATATAGATTTATGAATGCAAATAACTTTTGTGTACAAGAATATTTATAAAATTATTTGCTCAAAGGTTTCTTAAATTTAACATATTGATATTATCAAGAACTTTGTGCATTGCCAATAGCTAAAAAAATTATGCAATTAGAATTGAACTTTAACTAAACTTCAGATAGGCAGCCGCAGACTACAGAAAGATCTTTACGCTAACATATATTTGTACTTTACAACATAGTAGCTATTAATAATATGCTCTTTCTGTCTTTTAATTCTGACATTGCTTCACATTTTTACACTAAAACTCCATAAATGGAAAAATATTGGGTTTTGAAAAATTATGAAAAAAGGTTCTTGAGTTAGAGTATTTTTTATTGATCTATCAGAGCAAGAACCACATGAAAAGATAACTTTTTCGATATACATATAGTGTTGATATATTGAAATAGTTTAATCAGTATACTAAAACCCTGTATACAGTGTTTTTCTATTTATTAACAATATGAAATTTTTCAATGCAGCAACATATATGACAAGCATTCTGTGCTGATCTTCACATTTCAAGCATTAACTATTCCTTCACTTCTATGCGGCCTAATATTGATTTTACTTTTTCACAATAACCTGAAAATGTATTTTTTTCCTCATCCCCACTTAACTTTGATTCTGTTTAGTTATCCAGAGTTTTTATAGTTTCCTTATTTTTTGCAAGTTATGTTGCGATCAATTCCCTGGATTCTAGGTAAGGTAACCTCAAACACTGTTTTACTATTTCCTTAAAGACCAAAAAGCAGAAATAATTTTTGGTAAATACGAAAGGGTTGTTAACTAGTACCATCCAGAAAAATACAAGAGAATAAGATTGACCCCACATTCTTGATCAGTTATTTACGAATAAAGAGTCTCTGTAACACAAACATGTTAAATACCACTAATGAGTAAAAGTAAAACTATGTCAATTCATAAGTCAAATAGTCACAACCTATTGAGTTAGTTGCCAAAATGAAACCAGAACATAAACCCTCTTGAAAATACTGTATACAAACGGACACTTATTAAGACTTTATACTCACTTATTAAGTAAATGTAGGCCAGTGTCTGTGAGCATGCCTGCAAATTTTGTGCGCAATTGAGAGACAGGGAACTCGGCAAAAGTCATCTTTTGCACAGCTGGCAGCTTGGAGTAGCCAGGCCATATCCTTTCATTAGGGGTACCTAGGGTTTTGAAGATTTTGTTAAGCTGGTCAATTTCAGATTTTCCTGGAAATAATGGCTCCATTGCCAGAAACTCTGCAAAAATACAGCCTACTGACCACATATCTACTGGTGTTGAATACTCCTGTAAAAAATGACAATTTCAGTAAGTTTCTATCAATTTAGGGCACTAAAATATTCAACTACCTTAACTTCTAAACAAGTAAAATTTATAAAAGTTCAATTGCAAAAAGACATTAAAATGCTATACAAAAATATCTTATTGCTTTTATTTGTACTGAATTATGTTATAAAATAAAAAGGTCTATAACAATTATATAACAAAATAAAACTCTTTGCTTCCAAAATAATGCCTCCACCTCTAGAAAACTCAATTTTCAAATATCATACAAATCAATGAACACTCCTAACACATACAACCCTTTCAACAAAAGGCAAACGGGTATTCATTTAACACAAAATACATCCTAAATAATAAAAAAAATAAATCCAAAATCCAGTTACACAACACATACAAAAACATTCAGACAAATTGAAATATTCTCTATGTACTAAACCATTGTAAAAAAAACTAACCACTACAAAAAATATTGAAACACACAAACATCACACAACACAAAATCAACACATCTTAAATAATAGCACACACTTCGAATCTAACCCCCTTTTCAACTAAATAACGCACTACCAGCATATTCCACACCTATCAGACATCTATTCTTTATAAGAGATATTTATATACCCCCGATACTTACAGCATAAATAAAGACAGATATTTATGGCACATTGACCTTATGTCAGACATCTAAACATAATAGGCATCTAGTACTTTTTTTTGTCAACTGGAATGAGAAGCTCAATATAGATTTTACTTGGGTCAGTCAGAAGTCTAAATATTTTTTAATTAATGCATTCTTGTGTACATATGAAATGACCCATAATAGCTCCTGTATAAAAAATATAAAGCTACTTTAGTGCTTTATAAGTGAGAATATTTTTGTAGTTAAATAAAACTAAATTGACATAAGTCAATTAGTTAACTGCTAATAATTATAAGTTTTATAAATCCATTATGACTAAGTTTTTGCTTATTCAAATTGTGGTGTTTAACTTAGATCAGTGACATGATATCTCAAAACAGCAAGAATGTAGTAGTTAACAACAAAATGTGGACTGTTTTGATTGAAACAGTCATGATTTGTTGTTGATTCCACCTTTCATAATTCGAATTTATGGTTAATTCGAATGTTTTCATTGGTCCCTTCAGCTTCGAATTATTGAAGTTCTACTGCACATTTTTTTAAAACTTGTAGTGGATGACAATTGATGTTAATACAGGTCTTAACTGATATATACAGTTAAACAATTAAGTTTAATAATGAATAGTTTTAGTTTTATAAGGGAGAAAACTTACCCCAAAAGTTGCAAGTTATGCAACATAGTTATTTTGACCCATTTTGCTTAAGTGATAATATGAGTTCATTAAACAGCTGATTCTATGTTATAGGTTATGTTGTAGAACAGCTGTTTTAATATGTAGATCATGTTACTTTACTTATATCAATTATAATTATTTAATAAAAAATAACTAAAATAAAATTTTTCTTTGTTGACTTAAGTAGGAATCGACTTTAGAAAATTTATGTTTATATTACTTGTTTTTACTACAATAGGAGTAAAAGAACAATTACGAAGATAACCATACTAAACATGAGTAGTACATCCCTAAGGAAAACCTCCTTGTAAGAATCATAAAGAGGTGTATAACACTATCACCTAATACATTTTAAATAAGGTGACACTTAATACAATATATGTTTATTATATATTTTAAAATATTATGGGATGATTTATTATAAAAAACTCATATTCTAAATGTATGAAAAGTGACATTGAAACGCGTATGATAAAGTATATTGTTTTGTGAGTTTAAGTGCAGTTATTTATATATTTATAACTTTAACTAATAAAGCCAGCTCAATTATTACTTATTAAATAAAGAATAGTATTTTACATCATTAGAATAAAATTATATTGTTTTGCGAGTTTGAGTGCAGTTATTTATAACTTTAACTCATAAAGCCAGCTCAATTATTACTTATTAAATAATGAATAGTATTTTACATCATTAGAACAAAATTTACATAGCAATTTGTATTGAACGTAGAGAGAATTTGTATTAGAGAGAGTTTCCTTTTACACATAAGATGCCTGCCTTGGGGAATGACGAGTATAGTGATAAAGCAGTTGAAGTACTATTACAATAATTTCCCCATTCTTAGTTAAAACACACTAGTATTCGCACACAAACACTACCACACACACATAATAAAAAACCAAGATAAATACCTTTGCGGAAAGAAGAAGTTCCGGAGATCGATACCACAATGTAACTACAATAGGAGTATAAGCTTTTAAAGGGGATCCATATTCTCTAGCCAATCCAAAATCACCCACTTTTAATATGCCTTTATGACTCAGTAATAAGTTTGACGCCTTTAAATCTCGATGCAAGATCCAATTATCGTGTAAATGTGCAACTGCTCTCAATAACTGTTGCATCAAACACTTGACCTCACCTGGAAACATTTGTAGTTTTGCCCTCAGAGAAAATATGATTTACAGAAATTATTAATTAATTTTGTCTTACAGTAGAGCGCCAGTAATCCGGACGTCAAAAATCCAGAGCGTGGTTTCAGTGTGCACTGCATTCAGCGTGAAAAGCACAACGCTCTGCGCCACTACAATACACACTAAACTAAGCGTTACCTTTCAATAACGTGTATTGTAACCAATCACCAAAATAATAAAATTTATTATTAAACTTAATCTTTAGCTAATTTGTAATATATTATGCTTTTGTTCAAAAAACAGTAACAGACTTTTACATTCAAGAAGTTTGTACCACCATGTTTTGTAGCTGTATGTGCTATGTATTAGTATGTATAATTTCTGTTCTTTCACTAAATTTTTTTGCAATTCTCAAGTCCTCTGACATCGGTTTTGTAATAATTCCTGCTTCAATTCAAACCTACATGATACTCTATACATTAAAATAGATAGCAGTTAATGAAATATCAATAACACGCACTAGTTTAAAGATTGTTTGAAAATCCGGATAAGTAAGTAGTCTGGATGGGTTCCGGTCCCAATTATCCAACGCTCTACTGTGTTTGTAACTGAAACATTTTTGTCCTCCAAATGATAAAATATTGTTTAAATTAATTAGAAAATTGAATAAAAACAATTACTTTGTTCAAACACAAATTATTAAAGAAAAGTTATACTCATTTATTTCTATAGAATTAATTAAACTAATTTCTGACCCGTCTGATTTGATCATTATAACTAAAGTAAAATTTTAATTTAACTTTGAGTTATGGTTATATCACACATGACCTAGGGCAGTTATGTGTCAAGCTATGTCTTGGCTGCAGCAGTTTAAAATGCAGATTTTCTCGATGGAAAACCTTTCCTTAATATTACCCCTAATAACATTGAGAAAATTAACGATAGGTTTTTTTTGTTCAGTATAATTTTAGCTTTTATACCGTAAAGTCTGTTTCTAGGAATTGTTGCCACAAACTGACAATTATCTGGAAAAAAACAAAACCTTACTGCTCTTTGTCATTAAGTTTAAATGTTTTTCAAAAACAATTTTGTCCTAAACTAAAGCAAGAATTCACTAGTTAGTTTGTAATCAAAATACATAAAACTAAGTGTTTTGTAATGGTTTACAACATTATTTGATTCAACTAGGCTTTAAAGGATTTGAATACAAACCACACAAATATGAGCAGAATGTGCTATGGGGATATTTTTTTTGTCCTTGCAGGCTCTTTTGCTAATGGAATCATAATTATTTAATAACTTTAACATGTTTAATACCAAGCAATGGATATATGCGCCGTCTGGTTACTCTCGTCAAACTAGCAGTAAAAATTCGATCTTTCCACACAGACCATGTTAATTTGGATCTGACCTTCGTTACAGACCAAAAGTGAAATGTTGTTGTAATGAGTTATTATACTAAATAAAAACCTTAGAAGTATGTTTGTTGAATGTATATTTTTGTTTTGCTGTTTTTTTTTTTTTTGATGGCGCATATGAGTCGGTCGGCCTATAGCATGAAAATCCATCATAGACAGATTGCTTATATATCAAAAAAATACAGATAATATAAATATTATTGTAACCAAGTTACATTTGAGTTCCATACACAGTACAGAATATTCACAAACTCACACATTGTGACACGTTTACATCTTTTGTGATAAATGACATTTAGAGTACACCAAGTAAAGCGTGATCATTCAAAGCCAAAACTGCCTCAGTAACACGACGGAATAAACAAGGGAGTCATATTTATGACATTGACCTTAGTAACTGAGAGAATAAATGTCCCATACTAATGTCAGACAGATACGAATATATCAAGCCGTTAAAGTAAACCACTGATTTGTCAGAGGAATAAAAGTAACAAGCAAACAGCGCCCCAAATAAGAGCTGTCAGTTCATTTCAACTACCCCGAGCGGCACTTATGTGGGATGTCAGTCGAGGAAGAGAGACCGCACGAAATTGTGGTTTTTCATGCTATTTTGCTTAGCTCAGAAACATCTAGTTTAATTTTGTTTTACACAAAACACAAACTTTTGTCACAGCACTAAGATACAGTATAACCCTTTTCTGGCAACTATTCTCTATAGCTGTTCATTGGAGAAATAAAGTGAGAGAAAGGGGGACACAGTCATCCATGTGCAGTGCTGGTGTATTGGAACACACAGCCTCGTCTACAGTGAATGTGTTACCTTAAAAATGAAATGATTTTTTTTTTGCTAATAAAGAGTTATTTTAAGAGCTAATATAATTGTATTATAAAGGATATTATTACAAAGGAATTTTATTATAGGATATAATTTACCTGGAATAAATACTTGCTTCTTATGCTTCATAGTTTCCATCAAAGACTTAAGGTCGTGTTCTACATAATCCATAACGATGAAGATTTTATCCATGTTGCTTCCAACCACAATCTCACGTACAGTTACAATATTGGGATGCTGAGCCTGAAATCAGGCATTTTGATAATAACAGAAATCTACTTAATATTCACTCAAGTAAATGATGCACACACAATTTTTCTTAGAATTGAATATCTAAACAAAATTTACTGTATTTAATTTACCACAACGCTAATTAATTTCACTAATGTTCCTTGACAAATGCAAATGTTTCAAAAAGGTTAACTTACCTGGTAGACCACTGTGTGGTTGAAATATATCATTGTTTAAGTGCTTTTATGTGTTTCTATTTCAAGACTACAGTGTGGACTCTTACCAAGGTAAGTCTGTCAGTCTCCTAGTCCAAAAAATCTATATATATATATATATATATATATATATATATATATATATAAATAATTTATTTATATTTATTCAAAGCTTTTTGTTGATAAACAGTTCCAACATCCTCAGGTATGAATATATGTGCAAAGAGAAGCTTGCAATGCTAAAAAAATATTAAAGTCAAATAAAGGACTATTAAAAAAACTCAAAAACTTATATAAATAGTTAGGCTTATAAATTTCGAATCGATAAGCTTTGCATATTTTTTTACTCTATTATAAATGACTTTTAATTTTAAAAAAATGTTGTAACTTCATTCAATGATTCCAAATTTCTTTGCCATTATATATGGTAGTCTCTGAATTGTGGACACCTCCAAATAAACACCTATTTGGAGGTTTTACTGTATACGGTTTTTTTATAAATGTACACTTTAAATGTTACACAAAAAATGAAAACACTAATATTTTTTTAAATATTTTATAATCACACTGTTTCTGCTAAAAATTAACTATCTCAAATTTTAAGAACAATATGAATAGTGTAATTAATATGAGAAATATATATGTTTAGAAATGTTTTTATTTATTCATTATTTATATACAGTATTTATTTAACATTTTCAAGCCTACACCTGAATATAGATTGGGTTCTTGTATTTATTTCCACAGCAACATAATTCCTGCATATTCTCAGTTCTGTCGATATTATTTTTTATATTGGTTATTCTACTTTACATGTCAGTACATGATCTACTTTACAAGATTGTTATCTTACTTACATGTGTGGTTATTCTACCTTTAGGCCATTCAGAGTTTAAGGATTACATATTTGGTAAAGTGTGGTGACAGAGAGCTATCAGACATTTGTTTGACAGATGTCAGTTTGGTCAGATAATGAGTGTTTTATTAGTGTGTGTTGTTTACTTGCAAGTCTGTTGTTGTTTATTCTAAATCTTATCTATCTCACATATTGTTTATTTAATTTGTCTCTTGAATTTTGTAGTTCATTATGTTCAGTGAAACTTAATTATTCACTTTAACATTAGTGGATGAAGATCACCACATAGCGATCAAAAACGCTCTGTCTCGGTAAGCTTTTACAAATTTACAAAACTTAAAGTTCGGATAGTCCTAAACTAATTAATAATTAGTCCTAAATAATAGTTAGTGATTAATTGTAGTTTGTGTAATTTTTGTTTAGACTTCTAAGTTGTTGTTTTTCGCTTCAAATTTATCTCTTAGTTATTTAGTATATTTAATTTTTATTGTTAGAGATAATACTTATAGATATAATGGCTAAAGACACTTTGGGAAGCTACTCAATATGAGATATGTTGATTTTAGACAGTAACAGTGAAACCGATCTCGGCCCAGGAACAATCAACATTTCTGTCATTGATAAACTAAATAGAATTGTAAATTACCTGATTTTAAAGTTTTTTAAATTTTAAAAGGAATATTTCTAAATTACATTTTCTTTTAGCTTTAATGCAATATATAACAAGTAATATTTATTTTCATTCCAATGTGAAATATGTATAGAGAAGTGTAGTGATGTACAATGTTGCTAATTGATTTGGTTGACTTTTTTATACATTTTTCAAACGAACATTTTATACTTACATATCTATATGTAAGTAATAAATTCATATCCATATATTTCCTGAAAGCTTGTTTCATTTCTTTTCCAAGAATGTAATTTTTTTGTAAATATAGTATTTATTATGTCAGGAATTTTTAATATTTCACCAAAAAACCTCCAGGCAGATAGAGACGGGCACCTTCTAAGGGTCTAGGCTTCAATGTGTTAAGATAAAGTTTTCCAACATTCTCATTCAACATTAAAATATAAGGAAGAAATTAGATGATATTGGAATAAAGATAGGATTACCTTCAGTAAAGTATTAATTTCCCTTAAAGATGTTATAGGAAATCCTTCTTTTTCTTTTTCCATCTTTAAACGTTTCAATGCAACAATTTCCTCTGTACGCTTGTCCCGAGCTCTATATACAACACCATACGTTCCTTCTTCAATTCTAAAACAGTAAAAAAATATAATGAAATAATGTCGTAATTAGTTAAATTCTAACAAAAGGTTTTTATAGATTTGAGTGTTTAGCTATTTGAGAGCCCAATTTATGATATAATCAATCTACAACAAGGGGTAGGTGTAATCACTGGCTTGTTTTAGCGAACACAAATCTCCTATTATTTTTCCATAAACAATTTTATTTAGGTAGAAATAAACAGAACTTGAAAATGTTTATATTCTCATATATTTATCTGTTAACTAGTTTTTAATATGACAAACGTGAAAAATTAGACAATCTGTTATCACCAAGTAAATCTACGCTATTTTCTTGATAAAAAGAAGTAACAAAATACAATTATTTTTTTTCAAAATTTCATGACAGATTTTTGGCGAAAAAAATTCTTTAAAAGATTATCTTTCTATACCTTATTTGATTCAGAATGTACAGATATGCAACAATAAATTTTGGGTATACATCATGAATGATTTAGAAGGTATTCATGTTTAATGGTTATTGTCATGAAAAGATTATTATTTATAAACGTGAAAAAATAGCAAACAAATGATAATAATAACATCCTATCACCAATAGTAAATCTACACTAAATTCTTGACAAAAAGAAGTAACAAAATACAATTATTTTTCCCAAAATATTTTAACAAATCATGTGTAGATAAATTTTTGGTGAAAAAAAATTCTTTAAAAGAATATTTTTATTTACCTTATTCTATTCAGGCTGTGAGGATATATAACATATAACAACTTAGGGTTTATATCATAAACAACTTAGGCGATTTTCGTTATTAACGGTTATTGTCATGAAAAGATTCTAATGTACAGGTATAAACATGAATAAGACGAAAACTAATTATAATACAAAAAAAACTATTACCACCATGTAAATCTACGCTAATTTCTTGATAAAAAACTAATAAATTTAATTATTTAAGAAAAAAATAAAATTATTTTTTTCTAAAACATTCTCAAAGGATTGTGGCTTTGATACATTTTTCATGAAAAAAGCGAATTCTTTAACCACTTTACTTACCAATTTTTTAAAACATTTCCTTCCCAAAAAAAATCATATTTTTTGTGTGAATTTCTAATCTTTTCTATATGCCATTAGAACTGCATTCATTGAAAAACCGTTTCTTCATTTAATAAGGGGTGAAATATTCCTTAATAATACTATTTAATTAACAACCCGAGTTAATTCGGAAATTGAAAAATGTATCTTAACACTTTAACTGCCATGCGTATATAAATGATACACAATGAACTTTTCACCCAAGCCATGTGTATTATTGTTATACACGTTTAAACTTACCTACAGGCCAAGGGCCCTTCTCAGTAAAAATATAAACTTTCACAAATAATTATTTTCATCGAAAATGTTAACAAGTGTTTCTTTTGACATACAAGATACATATTTAACAAAAACTTAAATTCCTTCGTAATTTTATAGCCCGTGTATAATTATGATACACATGGCTCAGGACAATAAAAACATATTATATAATTTTTTAAAATGTTTAGTCTTCATTAGTATAATAAAAAATAAATTATAATAAACCATGGAAATCTACATTTTCAAATTACTGTCATGTTTTTTAAATAAACAAGCAAAACGCATGAAACTAAAATCAGGACATCCAGTACAATTTGTAGTCACTTGCTTTGACTGTTTAGATGCAATACTCTACCACAAAGATTGGTCAGCCTTGAATAACAAACACAACAAAGGCCTCTTTTCTTCTCTTCATTCTCCTGAAGCTCATGCTTACGTTCACGTGGTGTAATTAGCCGGCTCTCTGGCACTTCACTGCCATAAATCAAAAAAAGAGCTAATTTTTCTCCAAATTCTGATTTTGTAATGTTTTTATTGCAAATTTTTTTTTAGACTGCAAGGACGTTACAACTGTAGTATTTGTAAGCAGCTCAACGGCAACTTTTCTGTACCATTTTATACCCTTTCTTACAGTTGTACTGTAAGACCATCTGATCAGAAACGTCAATGATTTAACACTATTGTATTCCAGAATCGTAGACGGTTTTTTATTTATTCCACGTCGAGTTATGACCTCAGTCATTACCGGAACATCCTTAGTCGTTAAAAAGAGCATGTCTCTTTTATCTTTCCATTTTGAAATTATAGATTTTGTATTTGACTGTAGTGATTTCATTTCACCTCTTGATAACTTTGCTAAAACAACAGGTTGAGGATTGTGTTTTCGCATTTTGTTTAAAGTCCCAATTAAGTGAGTTAGTTTTTTATTTAGCTGTCAGCTAATTCTACACTAGTATAGAAATTGTCTGTGAAATGGATTCTTCCATAGTTTAGTACAGGCTCAATCAGTTCCATCACAACTGATGTTGAGTGGCTGCCCCTGGAGCCATGAGCAGTGGTTGTTTCCTTCTGGCATAAAGTTTTAAATTCCATGTATAACCATTCTCAATACATAATTTATAGAGTTTCAGGCCATATTTATGCCTTTTGTTGGGGATGTAAACAAGGCCTAAACATATGAAAAACACATATGAGCAGTGCTGCTAACACATGAAAATCACAAAAACCAAATGTGTCATATCAAACTACTAGGCCAAGGCAACAACACAACATATAATATACAATGCTATATGTGCATATATATAATACACAGCCCACTGAAGATTGGTTATTTGGGTATATAGTTTTGATACACATGGCCTGTACAGAACATATCTTTGTGTATCAAACTGATACATGTGGCCTAAATGAATGGACAGTGAAAAGAGGCTTGGCCCTACAATGTAATCAGTAAAAACACCTCTGGCAGTTAAAGTGTTAATGATATATAACATTCAACAGTTATGTAACTACCATCTTATATAAAATGTTATTCATCCATATAGGTTAAAACTTTGACGTGGTTGTAAAACAAAAACATGTAATGTATGTTCAAAAAAATTGCTGCTTTTGAATGTAGTTTGGCAGTAACACGAATGTTTCACTTCTACACTCCTACAAAAATTCAATTGATATACAAAATGGTTTTATAAATTTGCGAGAGTACAGATATTCTTGAAACAGTGTAATACAAAGTGCTACATCAGAGTCAGGGTAGAAATATCTGGATTCTTTAATTACTTTTTTGCCATTTGCATCAGGTGGTCGGGCACAAAATGCACATAGTTTTGTTGGATTCGTTATTTTGGCAGTTTGTGGTAGTATCTCTGAAAAGTGACGCCCTGTTAGCCTAAGGGGTGCTGGGGTTGAGTTAGGACATATAGGCTTGAAGACGAAACAAATTTGGAAACGCGACACAATATCCGGTAACAAAAATTAAACTTTGTGAACTAAGACAAGAATAAACGGTAACTGTCAAGAAGAGTGAAAGAGCTCACTACTGTTAATAAGTAATTGACAAAATGCGTGTATGTCTGAAAATGTGGTATGCATATATTGTAAGCAATGTATAATCTTGTATAAATAGGAAACAAATGATAATGGCAAAAATCTATTACTATCACATAAATCTACGTTAAATTCTTGATTAAAAAGTAATAACATACAATTATTTTTTTCAAAATATTTTCAAAAAATCATGACGTCTAGTCTTGATACATTTTTGGTAAAAAAACGAATTCTTTATAAGAGTACCCTTAAGTAGCTTATTTGATTAAGGATATAAAGATGTATAACATATGACAATTTTGGGTATATATCATGAACATCTTAGGAGATATTCGTGTTTACCAGTTATTGTCATGAAACGATTATTATGTATAAACGTGAATAGATAGAAAATGAATGATAATACCAAAAAACAATTACCTCTGCCTAAATTCTTGATAAAAACTCTTGATATTCTTAATAATATACAATAATTCTTTCCAAAATATGGTATTTATTTCTTGTTCCCATGTGACCGATTTTAGTAAAAATATTTAAACCACGTGATGCAGAAAGGCATTAGGAATACAAAAAAAAAAAATTTTAATTCTGGAAAATTGCAGTTCCTTCCTCTATTTCAAACCTAAAACGTTACAAATTCAAGGTGGTGGCTTTATTTTTTTAATGTAGTAACTCGCAAAATGCCTCGAAATGCAATTAAACTTGTTGGTGACTCCCAAAAAATTACAAATTTTGAAAAAACTCAATTCTAACACTTCAATTGAACATGCTGCATACTAACACGCAAGTAAGTTCTATCACTTTTTGGGGATAGAGATGAAGGGTGTGTAAATGTCCAATGCAATATTTTCTGTTTTGTGTATAGAATAGGATCTATGTGTTTTTGCTTCGTCCTTTTTGAGGAATTCTGCGACTTGCTATCCTCAAAAAATATAAGATGTATGTGAGAGTTTTATAATTCTATAAGGTTTGTGTGCCAGGTGAAACGTGGTGCCGTGGTGGTAATATAGCTTTGTTAAAGTTGATTATTTTTTTTAATTTGTAATTTTTGGGAGTAAACAGCAAATCTAAGTATATTTTGAGGCACTTTGTGAGTTATTAAGTCAAAAAATTATTAATATTTTATTAAAATTACTAACATTTTACGTGTCCTGTGGAGGGGGGGGAGTTTCTATTTTCAAACATTTTTAATTTTTAGGGCATGGTCGAGGGTTATTATAATTTGTTTCATATTTCTGATGACTTTCTGGATCATTCCATATAATTTTTTTTTTTTTTTTTAATTGATTACGTGAGAACGGGAAATAAATACCCAAAATACGAGGTCTGTTCAAAAAATACGCGGACTGAGGTCTTAAAAAAAATGTACTTTATTTGGAAGTTACACGTCCGGGTCTCCTTCAAAGTACTCTCCTCCCCAACGCACACACTTATCCCAACGGTGTTTCCACTTGTTAAAACAGTCCTGGTACGCTTCTTTTGTGATGGCGTCCAGCTCCTTCGTCGCATTTGCCTTAATCTCCGAAATCATTTCAAATCTTCTTCCTTTGAGGGGTTTTTTGAGTTTTGGGAATAAGAAAAAGTCACAAGGAGCAAGATCAAGTGAACGGGGGGGGGGGGGACAGTGATCAAGTGTTTGGCCAAAAACTCATGAGTTCTGAGTGAGCTGGAGCGTTGTCATGATGGAAAAACCAGTTATCACTTCTCCACAGTTCTGACCTTTTGCGTCGGACGGCATCCCTCAGACGTTTCAGTACTTCAATGTAGGTAATCTGGTTGACTGCAGAGCCTTCAGGGAGGTACTCGTAGTGAACATCGCCCTTAGAATTAAAAAAAAACTGTCAGCATCACCTTGACATTCGACCGAACTTGGTGAGCTTTTTTGGGTCTTGGGGACGTTTGACCTCATGATTCATCACTGGTTATAATTCTTGGCAAAAAGTTATCATCTTCATTTGAATGATCAAGCAGTACCCGACAAACCCGGATGCGATTTGCTTTTTGGTCGTCGGTCATCAGGCGTGGCACAAATTTTGCAGCGACAAGGCGCATCTTCAATTTTTCAGTCAAAATCTCGTAACAAGATCCAACTGATATCCTACACTCTTCAGAAAGCTCCCTAATGGAGTCAGACGTCGATTTTCACGCACCAGGGTGTTGATTTTTGTCAACGTGTGGGCCGTCAGTTGACATTGAAGGACGTCCAGGACGCTCATCGTCATCAATCGACTGTCGGCCACCCTTGAAACGTTCATGCCACTTGAAACATGCAGTACGCTTCATGGCAACATCGCCGTAGGCCGTGTTAAGCATGGCAAATGTTTCTGTTGCAGATTTCCCTAGTTTTACACAAAATTTCACAGCAATTCGTTGCTCCTTCAGGCTGTCCATTTTACAATCGGACAAACGAAAAAAACACTCTTTACTAAACTGCGTGTATGAAGCTTTACTAAACTCATCAACAAATGAAAATATCTGCAACTGAAATACCGCGTTTTAATCAGCTGATTTATACGAACCTAGCGACACCAAGCGGATTCTCCTGAAAATAACGTGAGCCGCGAAATTCAAACAGTCCGTGTATTTTTCAACAGACCTCGTATATATATATATTTTTTTAATCATGACATACATCCTTAATACATTTTTGGTGAAGAAAACAAATTCTTTAAAAGAGTATCTTTATATACCTTATTCGATTCAGGAGGTAAAGATGTATAACTATTATTGTGCATAATGAAATATTATGAAAATATTATTATGCATAAACGTGAATATATAGAAAACGACCGATAACACCAAAAATACCACATAAAACTACATCAATTTTGGATAAAAAGCAGTAATCAAATAAAATATTTTTTTTCAAACAATCATCACCTATAACAACTAAAACTTTAAAACAGTCAAGAATAAATCTTTATCAATAATAATAAATGTTATATTTTATAGGGGAATTCAAAAATAAAACAATGCAAGCAATTACGATTGAAAGAGTTATCACACAGATAATGACTAAAATTGAAGGTATATTGAGAAAGTGTTAATGATTAAAAAGCTCACTTGTTGTACATGTTGAAATCCCAAACGAGGTACAATATTTCTGTAAATAGTGCAAGGACAAGTAATAACTTCACTGCAACAAATATTTTGAGGATTTTCATATCAAATTGGAATATGTCTGATAAAGGTATTTGGTCGGACAGCACTTATTTTTCTGAAGTTACTGAATTGTAATGTAATATTTAAAATATAAATTAAGTCATATTTTTATAAGTATATGCCGTAATTTAAAAGCATCAATTTTTTAGCAGTTTCATTTATAATAATTTTGTAGCATTTTATTAGTAAAATAACTCAACACATTTTTCTTCAAAATGTTTTCAAGGGATGGTTGGACGTTGAAACCATCTATGTTTTTCCCTTCCATGAAAAACAGGTTCATTTTTTTTATCCACTTTTACTGATGCTGTTATTTAATTATTTTTCGCTGCCCTTCAATTATTAAATAAAAAGAATTATTGAAAATATTATACATTAAGAATGATTGCATAAATTCATCACCTGTTAAGACACTGGAATTCTTCAACACTACGGCAACCTTGTATTGCTGGCAAGTATGGGGGCAATGTATCTTTTGTTAATTCTATATCTTCATCAACATCATGGTTAACAGTGGTAACCTGAGGTGACTCTTCCCCTCCATCATCTCCACTATCCTCCTCCCCGCTCTCTCCTGCAATGATAGTTGATAGTAACCAACTTATTGAAATCTTTAAAACTCATTTATACTTTCATTTTCCCAAAAATATTACTGTAATGAAATAATTTAATATAAAGCAAAATATTGAGAGTTCTTTCTTTGTCACACAATACTGATTTAAAATTTAAATAAAACAATTAGCATATTAAAAAAAATATTAGGTGACAGGAGTTTTTAGATAATGTAAACAAGTTCTAAAGGTTACAAAATAGTTATTATTAATGGGCCACTTACATTAAACTATGTCTGGTCAGTGCACTGGCGGCTCGTTGTTGGTCATTTAGCGTTACCCAGGGAACACGTGTGGTGTGAAGACCACATTTAACAGTGTCTCTCACGAATTATGACGGACAAATTGCTACAATACACGAGGCAGCAAAAAGGCTAACAAACTTGGAACAGAACCAAAATACTGTATTTCTGACAGACTGCCAGGCTGGGATAATTATACTCTCAAACAGCAAGTACACCGATTGCAAGAAAACAACTGCATGCCGATTGAGACTCTCCATCTTAATAGAAAGGGGCTAGACTTTACACCTGCTGTGGATCCCAAGCCATGATGGTGAGTAAGAAAATGAAAACGCTGATATTCTCGCGAAAAATGGCACTGCTCTCCAGCAACCATTTTGCGCTCAGTCCTACTCTTCTGTAAAGACCATAAACAAGCAAGCGGTAAACAACTGGACCAGGACAAGCAACAGGCAAGCTAGCATAGGGAACAATTGGGCTAAGCTGATAGATTCTCCGAAACTTGCCTAGAGATATAGCAGTAGCTGAGTTCAGTACTACCGCTTCCCACAACTACCTGGCAGCCCATCTTCACCGCATCTGGTTAAGAGCAGATGAGGCTTGTATGCTGAGCCAAAACCCCAGTGTCCGGCCCCAGCAGCCAACCCTGTAGACAAAGAAGAAGACAACTACAGGTAGATACTACTGAGGTACTGAGGTGTCTCTACTGCCGACGGTGGCCGTTTGATAGTAAGTAAGCACTTACATTAATCTGTTATTACTAAATTTGCAATAGCATTTCACTTTGGTATTGCATAATACTAAGTTCAAATGTAATGTCTAAACAATATGTGTTGTTTATATTCAAAAGAATGGAATATAATTTGAAATGTTTTAAAATAGTATTTACTAAAAACTATCAAAAAAAATTACAAAATGTAAAAGATTTGAGACAATAATCTTATAACTTTCTCCAACTCAACATTCTCGGATTAAGGTCTCACAAAATAAATGAATTTCACATGGAGAATACATTGAAAATCTTCAGTTTATTTATCTAGTTAAATTTTCAGGCAAATAATGATTTGAAAATTTAGAAAATAAATCTAGTTTACACAATAACAAGTAAGTCGATCAATCAGGTTCTATAAACCATTTAGTGGTCGAAACTCCCAAAGGAAAGTAGGTTATGCTACACTACTAAGATTTTTCATGGTTCCTACAGACTAATGGCGATCAACTACTCTCTAAGCCATTATAACCCTGAATGTATAATAAAACACAAGCACATAATAAGAAAAAAAATACAATTAAAATACACAAATGAATAATATTTAGTTCTTACTTCTTCACACAGGCATCCAGCTTCAAGAGTACCCGATAGCCCAAAGTCTATGGAATATGATGATAATATTTATTTAGTAAAAATACAAATTCTACCAGTCTAAACTAAAACAAAACCACTACGACAATTCAGTATTGAAGTCAAATACCCTATGCTTAATACAATTTGCATTAGCCCACGACCATTTTAAAAAACCTAAGTACTTAAATCACAAATATTCAAACTTATAACATAAGCCTATATATAACAGTCACAACATCTCAATCAATAAATATGCCACTTTATCAATTAAATCACTGACTATTTTTATAATGGAAGGTTTTATCGGTTCACAGAGGAATGATAGATCTATCACAGCCCTTGCTGAGAAATGACTAAAAACATGTACATGCCCGTGTAGTCTAGCCTCTTATAGAAATAATGCTCAATGCTTTGCCATCTCTTGGAATTAAAAAAGAAAAACTATTCTGTAAAGTTTTAAGAGCTATATACTCCAATATAGTATTTCCTAGTGGTTTTCAACCTTTTACAGCTGCCGACCTGCTTTTCCTTATCGGAATATTTTGATGAAACTACTGTCCATGGCGGAGTAAAAAACAATATTTGTATCGTATTCCTTCTTTATAAATATATGATATGTTGTCACGTGATGTTTTAAATGTTTGTACGCTTTATTTTTTATTGCTCTACAGAACTATATCCTAAGAATATTGCTAAAAAAATATGATTGAAATACAGTTAGACTTTGGTTAATTAGAGCTTAGCTAGAGAGAACTATTCACGACTGAATGTATTACATCATCTGGTCTAATTGTTGACATTATATTGAAAATTATAAGAACATACAAAACAAAAACTTGCATATTATTGATAGTTACATTGGTACTGATATTGATAATTCTGAAATTTATAATTTTGATTATAGTGAAAATGGATATCACGAAAAAATGAAGTCATTGAAGGATAAATCATTTCATTGTAATTTTTTAAATTTTAGATATAAGAGTGATATTTGTATGTGTATATAAATATATATCATGAAATTATCATAATATATCAGTATATCGAAATATATCGTGATATTTCACAACCATTATTTTTCCGTTGCACTGACTTTATGAATTTATTATTATTATTATTTGTAAACAATTTTTTCCACCACTAAGTGCAATAAGTTTACCTTATGTGATTAGGCACCTTTTGGTCAATTGACTATTGTCGAATTACTGAATTAATTTTCTCTATTTTTCTGGTGTGGTTGTTCGGTCCATGATGTTGGTATTTGTTGATGGCATACGTGTTTCTTCTTGAGCCGCGTGTATTATGTTTTTGAATAATTCGTCATGTGCATATGTTGTCTGTAGGTTCATTAAACTGTTGTGAATGTTTTTATAGATGTGGTATTTTTCTAGTGAGTTTAGTTCTATTGGGTTATTATTTATTTCAAGTATGGTTAGGTTATTTTCGTAATTTGTTATTTCATGTTTAAGTGATATTACGTGTGCTACATTTGATGATTTTCTAATATTATTTTTGAATGCTCTGTAATGTTCTTCAAATCTTATTTTAAATGATCTGGTTGTTTTTCCTATATAAAATGCGTTTGTCCTTTACATATAATTTTGTAGATTAATGATAGAATTTTGATGATTAATGATATGTTTTTTCTGTATTTGTTTGTGGTTTGTGTTAAAACTAAAAAAACAAAACAATATACAAACAAAAAAGAAATTATGGAACTCAAAGAAAAACTAAAAAATAACGACTACATAATATTAAAATCAGATAAAATAAACACACCAGTAATAATTGAAAATACTAAATACATCAATTCAATGACAAACCACATAAAAAATACGAACAAATCCTAGACCCAATTAATAAATACCTTAACACAATAAAAAACCTAATACGAGGTGTGGCTAGAAAAAAACCAAACTGATGCTATAAAAAAATTTTATTTTCCATTATTTACAATTTGATGTTATCTCCTTCAATGTACTCTCCTCCTCGGTCTATACACCGCTCCATACGAATTTTCCACTGTTCATAGCAATGCTGCAGATCATTTTCGGTCAGTCCATACATTACTTCCGTCGCTTTTTCTTTTACTGCTTCAACACTCTCAAATCTAGTTCCTTTCAAAGCTGACTTGACTTTAGGGAAAAGAAAAAAATCCCAGGGGACCAAATCAGGTGAGTAGGGTGGATGGTCTAAGATGGGAATGTTGTAATTGGCTAAAAACGTCTTCACTGACAACGCATTGTGAGCTGGGGCATTGTCTTGGTGTAGGATCCATGTCTTTTTTTTCCACAAATCGTTCCGTTTTCTCTGTACTCGCTCACGTAGGGTAGTCAGGACGCTAATGTAGTAATGCTGATTCACTGTTTGTCCCTCTGGTACCCAATCAATGTGTACAATCCCTTTGACATAAAAAAAACAATCATCATTGCCTTGAATTTCGATTTTGACATTCGTGCTTTTTTTTGTCGTGGAGAATCAGGAGATTTCCAATGCATCGATTGACGTTTGGTTTCGGGATCGTAAGTAAAAATGATTCATCACAAGTAATAACATTTTGTAAAAATGTAAACCTGTACTAAACACACAATATTTCACTATGGACAAGGTATGTAGACGATATACTTGTAATATACCAACCTAACATTCACAACGAACACATCATAATATTAAACAAACTAAATACATACAACGAAAACATACAATTCACCGTTGAAACAGAAACAAATAGAACAATCAACTATCTCGACATCACTTTAAATATAAATGATAATAAAATAGAAACTACAGTATACAGGAAACCTACTTCCAACAACACCACAATACTCTACAAATCTAACCACCCCTGGACACACAAAATTAACACTTACAGTAACATGATAAATAAAGCAATAAAATACACACAGGATAACAAACAAAAATTAAATGAAGAATTAGATAACATTACAACAATAGCAATAGAAAATGGATACAACAAACACATTATGAAAAATATATACAATAAATTCACAAAAAAACCTAACCTCAACACAACTCTACAACCGGAACACAAAAATAATAAAAATAAAAAAATCTACCTAAAATATAAATACACCAATAACAAAATAGAAAAAATAACAAATATATACAACAAAGAATACTACACTCCAACATACAAACCAAACAACAAAATAATAAAATATCTTAATAACACAAACCACAAAACAAATTCAGAAAAACATAACCTATCAGGAATTTACAAAATTACATGTAACAACTGTAACGCATTTTACATAAGGAAAACAACCAGATCATTTAAAATAAGATTTGAAGAACATTATAGAGCATTCAAAAACAAAAATTCAAAAGTATCAAATGTTGCAGCACACCTAATATCACATAAACATGAAATAACAAATTACGAAAATAACCTAACCATACTTGAAATAAATAATAACTCAATAGAACTAAACGCACTAGAAAAATACAACATTTATAAAAACATACACAACAATTTAATGAATCTACAAACAACATATACAGAAGACATACTATATAAAAACATCATAGACGCAGATCAAGAGAAAATGCGTGTAACGTCAACAAATACCAATATCATAGACCGAACATCTACACCAGAAAAATATCAGTGATTCGACAATGGTCAAGTGACCGAAAGGTGCCTCATCACTCAAGGTAAAATTATTGCACTTAATGGTGGATAAAATTACTTACAATAGTAATATATTAACTTCATATATATATATATATATATATATATATATATATATATATATATATATATATATATATATATAGATTTTTTGGACTAGGAGACTGACAGACTTACCTTGGTAAGAGTCCACACTGTAGTCTTGAAATAGAAACACATAAAAGCACTTAAACAATGATATATTTCAACCACACAGTGGTCTTTAAAAAAAAAAAAAAAAAAAATATATATATATATATATATATATATATATATATATATATATATATATATATATGAAGTTAATATATTACTATTTTTGAGTAATTTTATCCACCATTAAGTGCAATAATTTTACCTTGAGTGATGAGGCACCTTTCGGTCTTTGACCATTGTCGAATCACTTGAGTGATTCGACAATGGTCAAAGACCGAAAGGTGCCTCATCACTCAAGGTAAAATTATTGCACTTAATGGTGGATAAAATTACTCAAAAATAGTAATATATTAACTTCATAAAGTCAGTGCAACGGAAAAACAATGGATAATATTAAATATCAAGAATATATATATATATATATATATATATATATAGATAGATAGATAGATAGATTTTTTGGACTAGGAGACTGACAGACTTACCTTGGTAAGAGTCAAGCAATCAGGGGTAAGAGAATCTGTTCGAATGATAGGGAATTGGAAGATTTTAATAGAAAGATATCAACAGCCTTCCAGAGAAGAGGATACCCAAAAAGACTCAATGAAAACCAAATTCATTCAGCACAATCCTCGGTTCACCATAAACCACAAACAAAATAAACTGTCTTTAATAACAGACTACCATCCTGGTCTACATAAACTCAACAAGATATTGAGAGATGGCTTCAAAATTCTTCAAGCTTCCATCCACACCAAAAATCTTTTCACCGATCCACCGAAAATTTGGTACAAGCAACCTCCCAACTTGAAAAAGAACCTAGTACATCCTAAGCTACCAGACCCTGATGCAGAGAAACCACACAAACTTCCTCATGGCTCCTTCCCATGCAATAGACCTAGATACAAGACGTGTCCAATACACTCCTCAGCAAATAGTTTCAACAGCCAAACAACAAAAATGGTCTTCAAAATACAGGGTCATCATAATTGTACATCGAAAAATGTCATATACCAGCTACAATGTAAACTTTGCTCAGCACAGTACATAGGCCTGACCACGGATGGTCTGAATATCAGAATGAATGGCCACAGTCATGATGTTAAAATTATGAATATGGATAGGCCAACAGCTCAACATGCTGCGAGTCACAACATCACAACTTTTGATGACTGCTATACCACAAAAATAATTAAATCACTCCCCCCTGGTTGCAATCCCTCAGAACTGAGAAGATGGGAACTATCATACCAGTGGTATACCAAGTCCAGAGAATCCCCTAACCTCAACATCAGATAAATCCATTCATATTTTTTATTTTTTAAAAATTTTTTCCCCCCCCTAATAGCCTCAGACGTCTCCAATCTCTTTTCGCCTGACAGACTTATATAAACTATAATCACTCATATGCTCATGGAAACAATATATATATCTTTAATCTGTCCATCTGTGACATCTGATTTCTAATCTACACAATCTGTGATTACAATTTAGAATTATTTTATTTCATTCTCTCATATTTCTTTTTGTGTTTTCTCTTTGATTGACAAAAACCACTGTGTGGTTTAAATATATCATTGTTTAAGTGCTTTTATGTGTTTCTATTTCAAGACTACAGAGTGGACTCTTACCAAGGTAAGTCTGTCAGTCTCCTAGTCCAAAAAATCTAAATAATCTTTACCAACAAAAACTAACCTAAATATATATATATATATATATATATATATATATATATTAAATATGGTGATATGTTTTCTTGTATATATAGTTAATAAGTTAAAAATATTTCAAAAACAAGAATACTTTTAATGAATATATTTATTCAAAGCTTTTTGCCGATAAAATAGTATCAGCATCTTCAGGAAAATAATTATCTAATAAAAAAAATATTATTATTTTTCTAATCTAAGATTTTTTTTATTAGATAATTATTTTCCTGATGATGCTGATACTATTTTATCGGCAAAAAGCTTTGAATAAATATATTCATTAAAAGTATTCTTGTTTTTGAAATATTTTAAATTTATTAAATATATATATACACACACACACTCACAAGTCTTGATATTAATAAAGACGGTTGACAATAACATTTATTTTCAAAATAACCGATGTTCCGACAGCTAGTTTACCATCTTCACAGGCTGTTTGACTGCAAACACTTGTCAAATTTTCAAATTTGTGTTGGAAATTATGAGATATGTTATGATCTCCAGATGTATTTGGAGATAAACCCTTTTCAGTCTTTCCAGTTATCTGTTTTAAAGCAGAGAGCAGTGTTCACTTTTTCTGAGAAACTTTTGTCTAGAAGTCTAACTACATAGATATTTATCAATTATTCTGTAAATATACATATGATTTTTATAAAATCTGAATCATACTGAAAGTTCGACCTAAAGTGAATGAGGGTGAAATAGTCAGTAATTTCAATTCTAATAAAACCTTAAGGCGTCACAGTTCTATATTCACTAACAACCTTTTGGATTTACTCTTCTTAGCTCAATCAAATCATACTTTTTGGTTTAATACATCTTTCTAATTTATCCGAAAGAAAGTAACAATTTTTACTAATAAAATTGAAGTATCTCCAACACAGGTGTTTTTGTCTATATCTAAATATTTCAAATGTTTTCTAAATATTGGTTGAATCAATATCTTAATGACAAAGTGTATTTATATTGTGTTGATAATCTTTTATAATGTTTCATTAAATGGTTTGAATTGTTTTCAAATAATAATAAGTGTGTATGCCAAATATTCTCCCATTTGTTGCATTTTCATAAAACAATTAAGGAAAGTATACAATTAATGTTTTCATATTACATTTCAAACGGAAACATATTGGATATAATTCTATTAAATTTAGAAACTATTAATTACCTAATCTGTTATAACAAACTTCTTAGAATTTATCATTTACCATTATTATTGAACATTATAGTATAGTACCTTGTCCAGACTCGGTGCTACTGTCAGAATCATCTTCACTTGATTCTTCCTCTACACTTGCTTCAGATTCCTCTTTTTCCACTTCATTTTCTTCAACAATTTCTCCCATTTCTAATGCCATTGGAGACTGTGATTCATCTGAGACAACAACCAGGCCGGCTTCTTTCAGTTCTCTTTCTTTAAATTCTTTAGCCTCTTCTTCAGCAACTAGTAAAAAATGACAAGAATTACTATAAAGTAAAAATATCTTACAAAAATATGTTAAAATCCGGTTCATTCTTGTAACTAACTTACTATTTTTTTTGCCAAAAACATAAGTAATGCACTAATAGCACAGTAATCTACTAGCCGACAATAAAAAAATTAACTTTTGTTTTCTTAAAGTTTATCAGCACTAACTTTTTTCTTTACTAAATGAAACTGATTCTTCAGAAACAAAGATTGTGAGAAGCAATGCTCTTTGCTGTTTTTACTTCAAATAAATACTACTTTTGGATTATAGTGAATGAAATTGTTAGAATTTCATCAATTTGTTACCTAAAGGGTAAAGTACAAGTAGTCTAGGTCTGTACAAGCAATTTAAGTTCTCAATATGTTTTACTGTAAAATGAAGTTGACATGTGCGGCAGGTATGGTGGATTTTATATTTTCATTTCTTTAAATATATTTGATTTGTTTAAAGAAATCGCACAAGATTAAAAAAAGGAACAATGGATATTCCAAAGTCAGATCGTTCATATTTAAAACTACCATTTGTTTTGTAAATAAAAACTTACAGAAGTCAATGTTACTGTTTTTTGATAGTTACCCAATTTTCTTTCTCTACTGCGACTTCGTTCCCTATCTTGTCGCCTTAATCTCCTCTCCTCAATATCTTTTCGGTAGGCTTCTTTTACTCTTTCTGCTTCCAAAAGTCTCTCCTTCCTCAAATCTCTTTCTTGCCTTTCTTTTTCACGCTGTGGGCCATTTTTCTTTCTTTCTCTTAACTCAGCTTCAACTCTTTTTCTTAGTATTTCTTCTTCTTGTCTTAATTTTTCTTCTCTTATTCGTTCTTCCCGAAATCTTTCTTCTCGTAATCTCTCCTCTCTCAACCTTTCTTCTTTATTCTTTTCTTCTTTACGAATATCAAAAACATCTTTACTCTTATGACGAGATTCTTCTTTACGGCTCATGCTAGATTCATCTTTCATTAAACCTCGTTCTCTGTAGACAAAAGATAAAAACATACTTATTGAAATCATAAAATAAGTTATACCTAAAATTGTTAGAACTAAAACATACCGTGTTTTATTTAATGATTATTTTTGTTTTGTTTTAGACAAAAACATTACATGAGGCCTAATCACAAAATTTCTAGAACTGACACAGCTATTTGATTTAACTGTACAAGTTGGCTGGCTCGCATCAGATAGCAACATCAAGTATGCAAATATATAGTGTTCTTACACTGAGACTTTTGGTTACATTTCTACAACAGTCGATCCATTTGAGCTAAGTTTGTATTAACTTTTGTTATAAACTTAGTAAATCATTAAGAAACACTTTTGCATTAATTTGTGAGGGTTTCTGAGAACCTCACCAGTGTAACACATTAACAAGGGCCGAGCAGAATCAACATTCAACAAAAAATGATGTAGTGCAACGATCCACAATTTGTGATGTAGTTCATGCCAATCACTACTACAAGGTATCTACTAACATATGTATCACTGGTTTCAAGGTATCTACTAACCTTGGAAACAGGCTGGATGTCTAATTCAATTGTAAAGAAAACTACTTTTAACTGAATTAAACTACCGCCATTAATAGCATGGCTGACATAATTACATTAAGTGTAGTGTAAAAATTTTTTAACTGCATCTATTATAGTTGTATAGTAAATTTTTACACTTGTTTTTATTAAAAAAGGCTTTCATAAATTATCTTAAGTGGCTTGTTGTAATCATTTTAAATTCACTGAATAAATTATAGGTATACAACTATTCTTTGAGCTTAGCTTGTGAGGTTATGTTTAAACAAATAAAAGGCATACAAAAAACTCATAAATTAATCATTTATTAACTCATACGAGTTTCAATAACAAAGTCATTATCATCAGTGAGTATTACTACTATAAACTCTAACTTACAACTAAGAAGAAAGTCAGTCAGTTAGAGAATGAAAGGGTTTAGTGGCCTCCGAGATTTTGCAGCGTCTGTCACGCGGCACTGGCTGCGGGTAGGAATATGGGATCTGGGCTTTTTGGTTAGGGCTGGATCTGAGGAGGGGTTTCTGCACGGCAGGACGTTTTATTGGGTGGGACAGACCCGGGTTTTATGCTGGGAGACGTTTATTTACTAAGTTTAGGACTGGCCGACTGATATTTTTTTTAATGACATTTTCATTTTTGCACATGCTGTAAACATGTGTGTGAAATGGATGTTGTGACATAAGAGTGTAATAATGTGTATAATAGCTTAGAAGAATGGAGTGAAGTAAAAGAGAGGAGGGGGAAGGAGAAAGTGAGGTCTGTGATCATTTACCCACTCACCCACTTGTCAAAACAAGTATCGTTAAGTTATTAACAGTTGTTTTGACAGGTAAGCGTCACAACCTACACAGTATAAATATAGAAGTGTACCATACTCTCACTTTAGTTGTAAGTTAGAGTTTGTAGTAGCAACACTCACTGATGGTGATGACTTTGTCATTGAAACGCGTATGAGTCAATAAATGATTAATTTGTGAGTTTTATGTATGCCTTATTTGTTTTAAATCACAAGTAACTATTTGAGTAACTGAATAAAAACTATTAACTTACTTGCTAATGCATTTTGAAACAATTGTTTCATTAACAAAGTCAACCCGCTAATGGCAGTGAAGTGTAGCGGGTTGGGTTCGTTAATGAAACAATTGTTTCAAAATGTGTCAGCAAGTAAGTTAATAGTTTCCCGGCAAGCTGGCCTGAGCAACCGGGCGGGTCCACAGGTGGCAGATAGTGGGACGGCCTACAGAAATGTAGGTTACCTGTAAATAAGGATTCCGGAAGGTTTCTGAATATGCAAGCCTGGACCAAGGCTATGGTTCAAAGGTGAGGAATTATCCCTCCTCGTCAGTCAACCGGTTGGGCGTGGTAGAAATAACTGCTCTGACCGGGGAGACTGGGGTAGTTGGGAATTAAGTCCTCACAATGCTACTCTCACCTCCCGGGTGAACCAAGGGCAATGCGACAGTGAAGTATGGGCGGGAAACTACCCTAACGACACAGTCGTAAAAAAGAGAGTAAAGCAGGCTGTTCGCTCCATGAGCAACAGTTAATAATGTCCTGAACTTGGGGTGTGCTTCAAGGTCAGTGACTGAATACCCAATCCAAGGTGGAAGGCATCGTGCCGAAGGATGAATGGCTGCAGGGTATAAAATGCAGTCGCACACGATCCCCTTGAGGAACCAGACAAAACCTCATTGTATGTTGTCTTGCCAGGGCAGTGGGGGCTCTGCTCTGGTCGACCTTTATTTCCCCCATACTCTTGGGACGTTTATGGACCAGAATAATACAAAAAATAATTTTGAGACTGCACAGACGGACGGAGCCAATGAGTTGGCAAACCGTGGGTCTGTAGCAGAGATGCCAACGGCAACCATCACTGGGGGTGCGGGGGCGACTGTCAAGCTGCCGACTGCAGAAACCGGTGAAGTGGCTGCAGAGTTGAGCACGCTCTCTTTACGGAGAAAGCGAATGAGTGGAGCGGCCAAAAGGCGGCTCCGAAAACAACAGGTGAGAGCAGCGGGAGGGCCAACAACCCTGAAAAAACGAAGGGGAGGCCAAAACCGAGCTGAGTCTGTCAAAGTCCAGGGCTTGGATGTTGTGAGGAGGGAGGTGAAACAGGGAAGAAATCAACCAAGAGCACCAAACCCCAGCACGTCAAAAAGGCCTAGGAGTGAGACGTCCAATCCTTCTCCAGTGGAGGGAGGAATGAAGAAAGTGAAGCTGGGACAAGGGGGGGATGCTGGAGTGTCTTCGGGCACATACGGCGATACCCTCAGGCAAAAGCTAGCAATTGTCCCAGTTAGTTACCCTGAGAGACAACTCTCGGAAGAGATGGCGTTGGAGCTGGAGGAGCTGTTCTTCTCGGAACTGCTGTCCGTTGAGGCGGAGAGTGGGGATAGAGGATTCAGGACAGCATACTTAGAGAGGGGAGCTCTAAATGTCGTATGCTCCTCACGGGAGAGCCTGGAGTGGGTCCTTCGAGTCCTGCCAAGCTTCACCCTGAGTGAGGGGGTAAAGTTGAGAACAGGGCCACCCAAGGAGATCTTTTGCATTGCAAAGGTGTCAATGTGGGTGCCCAAACCCTACAATGACAAGGAGCCGGAAGAGATCCTGAAGGTGGTCAAAACCCAGAACCCTGGGGTAGTTCAGGATACTTGGAAGGTGATTGCTAGGAAAAGGGAGGATGCAGGTCTTACCCTGATCTTGTATATAGGAGAGGGCTCCCTCAGGGCACTGTGGAACAACAACCTGAGGGTGAACATGGGGCTGAGACAGGCCACGTTCAAGGTGCTCTTAGTCCTGGGGCTACGCTGCGAACCCAGGCAACTGCAGAGTAAGCAGGAAAATGATCAAGATCCTCCAAGTGAACCTACAGCATAGCAGGGCGGCCAGTGCTGTCGTGTGTAGGATGCTGGACAGGATGGTGGACTTGGTGCTCATCCAGGAACCATGGATTTCTGGAGGAAGAATATGCGGGCTGGCGACATCTGGAGGTAAGTTGTTGTATGATAAGGACTCCGGTGTTCCCAGGACGTGTATCCTGGTTAGGAGGGGGTTGAGTGCTTTTGTACTAACGAACTTCTGCTGCAGGGACTTGTTAGCAGTGACGGTGGAGCTGCGGGCGGAGGGGAGGATGAAGAGGCTGAACCTGGCCACGGCATATCTTCCCTTTGACCACGCGGGGGCTCTACCAACACAAGAGCTGAGGAGCCTGGTCGAGCACTGCGGGGCTGTGGATGAGGAGCTGCTGGTGGGGATGGATGCTAACTCCCATCACACTTTGTGGGGAAGTACAGGTACCAACACTAGAGGTGAGGAACTTTTAGCTTATCTTAGCTCTAAGAATTTACTAGTCTTAAATCAGGAGGAAGAGCCGACGTTTGTCACTAAGGCCAGACAGGAGGTCCTGGACATTACGGTGGCATCGAACCAGATGGCTAGGTATGTACTAAATTGGTATATGTCGGATGAACCATCTTCTTCTGATCACAGACATATTAGGTATGATATCTCTCTAAATCCAGCCATGCTTCGCCCAACCAGGGATCCAAGAAGAACAGATGGGACTCCTACAGGAGGGACCTGGGTGTTCGGACTGAGGAGGCTGGATTGGAGTATGGTGGGAGGAGAAAGCTAGAAGACTCTGCCACATTGGTTGGCGAGGCTATAATAGAATCCTTTACTGATTCTCCCTCTCAGTGAGAGGAGGAAAGTAGGGGATCCGTCATGGTGGAACAAGAAGCTAGCCAAACTTCGGAAGACCACCAGGAGACTCTTTAATAGAGCAAAAAAGAACGGGGAGTGGGACCTGTATAGGAAAACACTAACCGAATACAACAGGGCAATTAGAGAAGCGCGCAGGAAGTCCTGGAAGGAGTTTTGTCATGAGATTGACAAAACTCGGGAAGGGGCACGACTGTATAAAGTGCTCTCTAAGGACCCAGTTAACCCGGTGGGGATGCTAAGAACCCCACTGAGAAATATAACAAAAACGGCAGGGGAAACTGTGGAAGAATTAATCAGAACACATTTCCCTTCCAGTACCCTGAAAGAAGGTACCCTGAGGAAACTTGGGGGTGCAGACACTGAACCAGTTACCAAACTCTCCACAAGACGTGGTAAGAGGGAGGACTGGGAAGTGGTAAGGAGGATAGTAACTCCACAAAGGGTAAGATGGGCTATTGGCACATTTAAACCCTACAAATCTCCAGGTCCAGATGGGATCTATCCTGTGCTGCTGCAGCAGGGAATGGATATGCTGGTGCTGGTACTTACTAAATTATACAGGCTAAGGATTGCTCTAGGGCATGTGCCGGCAGCCTGGAAATCTAGTAAGGTGGTCTTTATACCTAAGCCCACCGGTAACCAATCGGAAGGGAAAGGATACAGACCTATTACACTCATGTCCTTTGTTCTCAAGGGACTTGGGCGGAGACAAGTCTGGGCTGTGCACAGGGGGGGGGGGGGGTTCTTTCTCCTCTGTTGTGGTGCCTAGTGGTTGACAACCTTATTGAACTCCTGAATGAACAGGGGTACTTCTGTCTAGGATATGCGGACGACATAGTTGTCCTGATCCTCGGCAGATTCCCTGATACAGTCCTTGAGGTAATCAGAAATCCTCTACGACTGATTGAAGAGTGGTGTAAAAAAGGAGAACCTTAGGGTAAATCCAAAAAAGACTGCTCTCATTAACTTCACCAGACAGCGAAAAGATCTGAAGACCAGGATGCCCCGCTTGTTTGGTGAATACCTTGAGTTTGTGGGGGAGGTGAAGTACCTGGGAGTTACTCTGGACAGGAAACTCACCTGGAACTCACATCTTGAGAGGACAGTTAACAGGGCCAAAAGGGCACTGATGACTGTGAGAAGAATGGTGGGTAAGAAATGGGGACTGAAGCCATCAATGATGCACTGGATGTATCTGAGGGTGATAAGACCTATGATTACCTATGGAGCTCTGGTGTGGTAGACAAAGGCCAACCAGGCACAGACAAGAGCTAAACTGAGCTCTATCCAGAGATTGGTCTGTCTGTGCACACTGGGAGCGATGTCAACTACACCAGGTGCAGCAATGGAAGTAATGCTTAACCTCCCTCCCCTTGAGCTTGTCCTTAGGGGAGAGGCAAGGCTGGCGGCATGGAGATTGCGCAACTCGAGCAACTGGGCTAACCTCCCAGATGTCTCGGGACATATGAGTATCGAGTGCGTGGTCAAAGAACCCGTCTTGGAGATGGGCAGCGACCACATTACTCGAACGTTTGCACCTGACCAGGTCCACCAAACTATGATGGAATGGTCAGGGACATTAACATCGGGAGCTCAGATCTGGTACACAGATGGCTCCAAGATGGTCTTCGGCACTGGAGCGGGGGTGTATTGTAAAAACCCAAGGGTAGAACTAGTTTTTTCCTTGGGGAGGCATACCTCTGTCTTTCAGGCCGAAGTATATGCTATAAATGCCTGTCTGGGAGAGATAGCGAGAAGGGAAACATACGGGACCCGGATTGCTATTTTCTCCGACAGTCAGGCAGCAATTAAGGCACTAAACGGACATGTGGCCACCTCGGCCATAGTCAGGGAGTGCCTAAATATCCTACAAGCCCTGGCAAGGTCCAATCAAATCAGGATAGGTTGGGTGCCAGGGCATAGGGGAATACTTGGAAATGAAGCCGCAGATGCGCTGGCCAGGGAGGGGTCTTCTACTCCCCTGATTGGACCGGAGCCTGCGGTAGGTATTTCCAAATCCATGGTCAAGATGACAGTGCGAAGGTGGATGGCTGAAAGACACTGTGAGCACTGGATCAGGGCTGAAGGGATGAGACACAGTAAGCCAACCCTTAGGAAACCTTCCTTGGGGCTGCAGAAGAGTCTCATCTATCTGTCTAGGCAGGCATTGAGGGTAGCCACAGGTCTACTTACGGGACACTGTGGTCTAAGGAAACATTTGCATAAAATGGGTGTCTACAAAGATGAACCAGTGTGCAGATTATGCGGGCAGGAACTGGAGACTGCCACACACATTATTTACAGATGTGAAGTACTTGCTGAGAGGCGCTTCATCCTCTTTGGTGATGGAACGGCTTTGGTGGACGCTGAAGGTAAAACTCTAGTCAGGAAACTCCTAAACCTGGTAAGAGGGAAGGGGTTATTTGACTAGATCAGGGAGGTAAGTACAATATACCTTAAGGTAGCAGTGCTTCGGGCAGTTCAAACCCGCTCCCAAGTTAAAAAAAAAAAAAAAAGTTAATAGTTTTCACTCAGTTACTAAAATATTTATTGACGATAAATTATCTGTTTGGAAGTGGTCTAAAAAGGCTTAAATTGGAGGTCTACCTGAAAGAATAATTTATAGCCTAAACTTTCAAACATATTTCTAAACATTAGTAAGCAGTAAAATTATATTTGAACACTGATTAGGCTACAGCATGTAAATAAAGAGGACTTGATACTTCAAATCTAAATACAGGGTGACACACGGGAGACAGACGGTTTTTAATGAAATAATACTGAGCCAACTTTAAAATTAATGCATGTTTATTTACAGAAAATCAAAGTTCATTATTTGCCATTTTAGTTAACAAAGGTATTTGTGAAAAATAATGTCATTAAGGTGATGTCCATCATTTCGAATCCAGGACTCAAGTCTCTTCTCAAAATCCTCCATCACACGGACTAAAATATCTGCAGGGACGGCAGCAATTTCTTGAATGATTGCATTCTTCAACTCGTCCAAATTTCGTGGTTTGTGGTTATAAACACAGTTCTTAAGGTACCCCCACAGAAAAAAGTCACATACTGACAAGTCGGGAGACCTGGGAGGCCAAGGAACATTTCCAAAACGTGAGATAATCCGGCCAAGAAACATGCATCTAAGAACTGTCATTGAAGTGTCTCGGGCCAGGATGCTTCTTAGCCAGTATGCTTCCAGTTGATCTGAAGTTTTCCACCTATCTGAGGATTGTGTTACGGCTCAGAACATCTCCATGTCGACCGACATTAAACCATGCACGAAACAATCGCTGCGTAGCAATAATAGACTCACCACTTTTCACGAAACTGTCATAGACAAACACTTGACGTTGCAAGTCCCACTGCTCCATAGTGACTGAGTAAATGAAACGGCATGTTGTATGGATCAGAACTATCCCCACCACGACCACCTCCCACCACAGCGCCCTTAGTATTACGCAGTTCAAAACCGTCCGTCTCCCGTGTGTCACCATGTATTTCTAGATCTAAAATTCACTATTTCTGAAATGAACATAAATAAATACAAATTACTTATACAAAATATTGGTGTTTACACATAAGCTGGCACTTGATCAATCGTCTGTACTAGTCTAGAAAAACTGTCTGCCATCATACAAGTTGCATCAATTGTCGTTGCAAGGCGCTCCAGTAGATGAAATACAAAATGTTATAAGTGATGTATGTCTACATCTGCAGAATTGTTTTTGCCTAGTGCATTGCCAACTTACAAGTCAACACCTACTGCCTGTTGCAGCAGCGAATGGTGAACTGTTCACGTGAACATAACGATTTCGGCAACCCTATTGGCTGAGTGACCACATGACAAAACTGAATTGTCCTGCCGCCCGATTAACAGTTAGTCTGGAAACGTCCAGGGTTACATTTGCTCGACTGTTTATTGTGCCTGACATTTTCTAGTTGTGAGTGTATCACAGACATCGTGCAGAAAGTAGTGATATCTGCAAGAGTTTCTGCTCGAAGTGTTTTTTCAATCGTAAAAGAAAAAAAAGAAACGGGTACGCTCAAGTCTCCTGCCAAAAGGAAACTCGAAACCAAAACTATTTTTAATAATATGGATGACTTTTTAAAAACAGCTGTAAGGAGAAAAGTGCATGAGTTATTTAAAAAAAAATGAACTTCCAACTTTAAATAAAGTACTACACTTAGTTAATACCGACAGTTAAGCTTACTTAACCTAAGACGAACCACTTTGTTTCACATATTAAAAAAATTTAATTTCAGGTATGAGAAACGTAACTGTAAAAGTATACTGTTACACAAAGAAGATATTGTTCTATGAAGAAAAGATTACTTGAGAAAAATAAAAGCCTATCGTAAGGAAGGTTGTACGATTTAGTATTTGGACGAAACATAGGCCAATGCAGGCCATACGAAATCAAAGGTTTGGACAGATAAATCAGTCTGTTCCAGTGAAGATGCCTTTTTGAGGGGTCTGTCGGTGGGTTTATAATGCCCAACTGGAAAGGGTAAGAGACTTAATTATTGTCACTCTTATTGGGTCACTAAAAGGTTTTGTAGAAGATGGACTATTGATTTTCGAATTAAAATCAGATACTGACTACCATTCAGAAATGAATGGTGAAACCATTTAAAGAATGGTTTTCCGCGATAATACAGAAATTGGACAACAACTGCGTTATCGCAATGGACAACGCTACATATCATTCTGTACAAGTAGAATGCTTACCTACGATCCGTTGGAATAAGCAACAAATTCGAAAGTGGTTGACAGACAAAGGGTTTTTTTTTAGATAAAATCATGTTGAATTACTAAAACTCGTGTCCTATCATAGGCCAAAATACAAAAAATACGTCATCGATGAAATTGCTATAGAAACATATAAAATAGTTTTGAGAACCCCTCCTTATCACTGCGAATTAAACCCAATAGAAATGGTATGGGCTGAGGTTAAAGGTTATGTTCCGTTTAACAATGCAACTTAAAGAGGTGCACAGACTGTTAACCGAAGGAGTCTCGCGTGTTACACCTGATAAGTGGGAAAAGTATGTGAAACATGTGGTGACCGTTAAAGAGCCAAATATGTGGAATTTAGACAATATAATTATGAAGACATCGAGCCATTCGTCATAGCTGTTGATGACAGTTCCTCGTAGTCATCGGAATCGGATTTTGCAGACCCCTTGGACGTGGCATAATAACATGGTAAGTTAGAAACTTGTAGCATAAATTATTGAATAGTCTTATTACTTTCATTTGTCTACAATTCTCTATTTTGAATGATCAAGTATACCAGTGTAAGACGTAGCCCTAATTGCCAATGCATGATTGTGAACCGGACTCATAGCTTACCGCCCCATGGTCGTGTTCGCCTCGTGATAGTGTTTACATCTCCTGCAAACACATTCTGAACCGACTTTATACTGAGTATAACTGTTGATACATGTTAAAATAATAATCTAATAACAATCTATTATAAAACCAACATATTAAATAAATGACAAAGATAATGAAGAAAAAATATGTAATACCTGTGGTGCCTTCGCCTCTCTTCTCTGTGTGACCTTGAATGGTGATGTCCTTTCCTGTGCCCTGCTCCTGCAGATGTCTGAAATTTTATTTGTTTTGTTAATAAATTTGAATCATTCACGTCTTTTAATTTTAAAAGAATAAGGAGTTATAAAATATATAATCTTGTAGAAATAAAATGACTGGTATGCGAATCAAGCATTCTCATTCATAAATTTAGTGGCGATAACATATTCATTACCATCTTCAGGTGTCGGTACTAATTCTATTCTTGAAATTTGTAGTCTATTACGTTCGGTAAAACTTAATTAATCCTTTAACATTAGTTTACGACTATCCGAACTTTAAATTTTTTTCAAAAGTTACTGAGACAGGACATTTTTTATCGCTATGTGGCGATCTTCATCAGTGTCTTCTGCTTGGAGTTGTTAGGTTAAGCTGTGGCGGTTTTAAAAGCAGGTTTTTGATAGTATCAAAGAGTATGTGTGATTTGTATTGGGTTTGTTTGTTTAATATGTTTGTACTTTATGTGTTTGAAAATTTCATATTGTTCTAGTGTCTTGAGATGTGGTCCTTTTTTATTGATGCGTAAGATTTCTAGGTAATTGTAAATGTCTGTATATTTGTGTCCTGTTTCTTGTATGTGATTGTAAAATGCTGACTTGGTGTTTTGTTTGTGTTCCTTGACTCTTTGTTTAAAGCTGCAACCTGTTTCCCCAATGTAGAATTTGTTGCAGTTTAATTTGTATATGCCTGGTGCTTGACGTTTGTCTTTGTTGCATGTGTTGTGTTCTATTTTGTATTGTAAATTGTTATTAGTTTTGTATGCTATTTTGATTAACTAATTCTAGTAATTTTTTTTCCTGGCGAAAAACCAACTGTGGTTATCTAAAGAGATTCCATACAGATTATGATCCAAACGCAATGCACTGCAACCAGCTGTGCTCAAATAAATATATTACAAGTAAATTAGGTCTATATTAAGAACTGTCCTATACAATTACCATAAATAACAATGTAGTGTTTCCAAAATGTTTCTAGAATTTATACTAATTTTTATTAGATACATTTCTATACATGTTTAAAAGAATCCAATAAATGTATATTTGGGAAAGATAAGGACTTTATTTCTTATAATTGTGTAATGTCTTGTAGATGTTGAGACTATACACAGTTATTTTAAACCTTTGAGCCCAATCATCAGCCCAAAGTCAAAATGCAAATTCAAAGCACTGAAATGAATCTGTTAACCCGGATTTTTGTAACATGCTTTGCTTCCCCACTTGTAATTAAATTGGGACAAATTCCTCACCTGCAGGTTGCATTATTGTTTATGTAAAACTTTGTTTTCTCTTACATGATTTTAGTAAACTAAGCTATTTTTATTCACTAATACTGCATACATGATTTTATTATCTTATTTGTAGTTTTGCAGAGTATGATATCTTTGAAAACAGTCTTCCGGATGAAGTCCTGGTTTTCTGCCGCATGTTTTGTAGTAAAAAACTGTTTCCCTTCTACCTCCTTTTATCTTCCTGTTATTGCAAACTACACAATCCTTAGAAGTATTTTTATCACTGGAAAAGATTAAATGTAATTTCCCATTCAGTCTTTCTTCTTTGTCAGTAGTTGATGGCCGACCCCTCTTACTATACGGGTTATTCCTGATATCACCAATGTGTTCCCTCACCAAGTTTTAGCAAAACTATTTTTTTTAACAGGATTTTCTCTCATTTCCTTTTTTTTGTTATTATAGATAATAAAATTATTTACTACAGCTACATCTAATAGCCAGAAAAACATTGTCCTCCACCATTTATTTGTTCGTTTCGTTAAACTGCAAGGTTCATTATAATGAACAGCTAAATCTATACCACCCATAAACTGGTTATATTTACAAATACCTGTTGGTTTAGTTATTTTGTTTATGAAACTGAACTACATTCTAATAAATCAGGATCAAATAAAAGATCAGGAATTTCAGAATCACTAATTGCACGTGAAGCCATGGCAAACTACGAGTAAACAAATAACCGGCAAAACTGTAACCTACTTGCAGCTTACAACGTATCGGCAAACTAGATTTTGTGATGACTCACTTATTCCTAGGCATTTTCAACTTAGTTCACATTATTTTCAATAGAGTGTAGCACCAAACGGTAAAAGATTGAATGTCGTGGGCTTTGCCGCAGACGAGTTATAGGTATTTGAAAATCGTGTCGGGTGACCCCTGACATAAACTGCAATATACGCTTGGCAGGGCTTCCCCGACAGTCGAGTGCTAAGGGTTAAAGCACAGTGGTAACATTTGTTGGCAAAATGTGTTTATAACTTAAAATATTTTGCATATTACTTGGTTGCTTATTTAATTTATATATTCAACTTAACATTAATGCCAAACATAATTATTAAGTTTTGTGTAATTCAGGCCGTTCATTCACTAATTCTGTACACACAGTTATACGAACTGACTTCAAACTTCAGCAGCTCTGATGGTCAAATCTTTTGGATAACCAAACACAATAAATATTTCAATATGCAGTAAATCAATGGTGTGCTTTAAAAAATAATAATAAAGGCTAACATTCTCTAAACTGAAAACATTTTAATGCAACGTAATCTAAAACCTACATAACAAAAATTTTAGAAGTTGAATAAGTTGTTGTGTAATACATAGTACATTTAAAAGTAGAGTAATACCTCTACATTTAGTGCCAATGAATAGTCAACATTTAGCACAGTTGCATAGTCTTAACATTTAAGAACAACACATATTCCCAATACAACTGTTGTATTTTTTAAATACCTCTGAAGATGATTGCTGGGCAATTGAAATGTACATAAGGTTTAAATAAATTTTATTTGTGGTTTAGAGGTTTTATTTATTTAAAAAAAAAAAGTATATTTTGGTTCAATTTTGTCCTTATTGATGATTTGGATAACAGAAATTCAAATAACTGATACTCTACTGATCTCTGAGACATTTAGCTGTAGCTAAAACTGCTTACTAAGTACAACACTGTGTAAAGATATTAACACAACTTCGAATGGAATTTAAGTTTATACAGATAGTCAAAGATGTTATATATATTACTACATATAACACGTTAACAAATTAAATTTACCCACAAAAAGTTTTTTAAGATCAAAATAAGATATCTACTATGTTTAACAAGTATAGAATAGAAACATATTTTCTCAACTAACATGTGATCGCCTTGATGATGATGAATGTTTATCTCTGCGACTTATAGATCTTGATTTTTGTATATGTGCCTGAGGTGGTTTTATTTCCAATGAATCAGCAGTGTCTTCTTCAGATATACTAGAAATAAATTAAAACGTTAGTGTGGAAAAGAAAATTAACCAGATTTTAATTTCATTAAAAACATTAACAAACCATGGTATTTTTATTGGGTGCTGCTGGGAGTTCTTTTTGTAGGACTACAAAAAATTTTTCTAAATACAAATATATCGTATTAGCTAAAAAAAGGTTTATAGAAATTAACCTTCAAATATTTTTAGGTTTATACTGTAATAGAAATGTAAAATATGTAATGTATGTGTAGACTATATATTTATATGACAAAACCTGATTAAATGTGTAGAACATGTGTTTTACTTACAACTTATCCTGGCATGAAGCCAGGATTTTAATCTATCGTTTTACTATATTTAATTCTTGAATTTTGTAGTCCATTACGTTCGGTGAATTTTATTAATCACTTAAACAATAGTTTATGACTATCCGAACTTTAAATTTAGTAAATTTGTTAAAACTTACTGAGACAGAACGTTTTCGATCGCTATGTGCCGATCTTCATAAGTGTCTTCTGCTTGGAGATGTTGGGTCAAGGGGTGACGGTTTTAAAGGTAGGTTATCGATAGTATCTAAGAGTAAGTGTAACATCTCTAAGCAGAAGACACTGATGAAGATCGGCACATAACGATTGAAAACGTTCTGTCTCAGTAAGTTTTAACAAATTTAATAAATTTAAAATTCGGATAGTCATAAACTATTGTTTAAGTGATTAATAATATTTACTATAACATTATTTCATTTGGGTTGAAAAATTTATTAGAAGATTTTTTTTGAGAGGGCCTAAACCAATGCTCTGTTTAAGCACATACAAACTACAAAATGTTATTCCCTATGAAAAAAAAAAGAATGGTAAATATGCACCATGCCAAATTTGGTTCTCGACACACAAATTTTATTGCCCATGAACAATTTTTACATTCAGACATGAAGGCATAACATAACAAACAATTTAAACTTCATCACAAACCTTAAACAAACACCCTAATCTTGAATAAACAAAACGTCAGCTTTGGATCAGTTAGTAAAGTAATACATCTAACAAAAAGGCTGTCCTCATTTACAAACAGTGTTGTATAAAAAACATTTGTATGAGTCAATATATGTTGAAGTGTATCAGAAAAAATTTTAAGTAAAAAATGTTCATGATGAGGAAGAGAAAAAATTCTTTTAATGAAATATTAAAATAGCGGTTTGATGAATTCAATATTTTGTTTGCTGTATTATGGGAAAAAATGGTTTTCCTTTCCTCATGTAATCGATATTAAAATAATATACCGAGCAATGCAGAAAGTCATCAGAAACACATAGAAAACTTCTGGTTACAACCCAAAAATAACAAAATTTGAAAAGAAAATTATGTATCACCAAAAATCTAGGGCAAGGCATGTATGGTTTGAGGTGTACCATGAACAGTAATAGCTTACTGTTAGCCTATCACCTTTAATATTTATTATAAAGGTATATTAAAATATACTTCAAAGTATGCAGATATGCTTCATTTGGTGATGAAAAAAAAAGAAATGGACTTTAGGAACACAAGGTAACCTATAAACAAGCAGAAGTTGATAAATTTTGGTATAGCCTACATTTTTGAATCACGGCACAGAGAAAGAAGGCAGTTTCAAAAAAAGATATGAATTTACTTCATACCAAGGTAGATTGATAATTATTTTTTTATAACAATCAAATCTATCATAACTCAATGCTTTACAGTCATATTTTAATGTTGTTAAATACCAATTGTAAATATTAACAAAGTTTATCTTAAAGTAAGGTTGTTTGGCATTATATACCAACACCAATAATATTAAAAACTAGCGCTTTTATATGGGTACTTAATGAACTAAGAATAATTATCTCCTGAAATATAAAATATTTGAGTTATCAGATTTCTTTATTCTTCCAAGACTAAAAGAATTTTCAGTTTGAGGTATCAGGACTGTGTAGTGTACAACAGCCAAGTACAAGTTGTTTTTGCAAAATAGATTACGTATTAATATCCGATAATTACCAAATCCATATCTGAAAAGGACTGATTTGCACTTCAACTGTTGTTGGTTTCAACACTTATGAATGCTAGATGAGATTCTGACAAAATGTACGAACTGTGATTTTAATCATTACTAAATGAATGAAAGTACTCCAGCATTAACTATTCTTCTTGTCGTCATCATCATCATCATCATCATCATCCTGTGTATATATACATGGGCGCCCATATATAATTTTATAGGGGGGGGCCAAATCTGATACCTGGGGGGATGGGATTCCCTCTATGAGAAGGGGGATCTGGGGGAATTTTGAAAAATTAGGGTTAAAATGGTGAGTTTTAAGGCACTTTAGAAGATTCAAAACTTCTAATTTTTACGGGCTTTTTTGTATCGATTAATTTATTTTTTTATAGAATGTGTGAATCTTTATTCATTAAAATACTAAAAAATATAATAAAAAGCTCTGAGATAAAAGGAAATGCCCCTATAGTATGGCTATATTAGTAGAATATGAATGTATGGGTATAAATGGGTTGAAATAATATTGGAGGGTATAAAGTTAAATTATAGTACTATGCAAATCCTTGTATTAGATTAATTATTAATAGGCCTACTTCATAAATGGTTTGTTTGTTCCCTTGTTTTGTTTTGTTATGAATAAAGAAGTAGCAAAGTAAAAGTTTTTCAATGGCATAGGCATTAGTATGAGTCCTATAGTAGAACAAAAGGGCGGTAGTGTAGGGTGTAGGCTACATCTTTTAAACTTAAACAAACAAGAAAAACAATAAGTTGAAAATATATAAGTAAGTATAATAAATAAGTAAGAAAAAATATATAGGTTGAACAAACAAGAACTGTTCCAGTTGAAACAAACATGTATCACGAAACTATTCAAGTAATCAAATAGAGAATATAATAACAAAAGTTGTTTAAACGTACTTGACGTTTGACGTTTGTTATGTTTCGTTGTTAGAAAATGTTTTCACTTACCAATTAGGCTAATAATTTATCAATTTTGTAAATCGTAACACGGTACCGTACACTATATTCAATATATAATCTCCCTGCGTCCTACTTGCACCCAATACAGTACTACAATGTCGAACCCAGATGACATGCAACAGAGAAGAAATGCAGCGTCAGTTGCAAGGGCCTAGGTTGTCCTTCTTGTCACGTTTTCCTTATCATTGGGATAGCTGGCTCGCTGCATCAGCATCTAGGATATTAGTCGTGTCCTGTTTAACTGTTTTTTTTTTAATTGATGCAACCATTTACTGGTCCACATTGACAAAATCACATAATATGGATATTCGATAGTTTCTGACTTTAAAACCTACTTCATTCAGTCATGGTGTTAATATAGCAGAATCGCATAAATATAGTATTTATATTGTTAATACTGTGAAAATTTATTATAATTAAAATATAGTTCTTCCACATCAGCTGAAAATAAAAAAGAAATATTTGTACGAAAGTCTTAATAATTTTAATTTGTATTTTTCTGGGAGTTAGGGGGCACGGCCCCACCCTGCCCGTGTGTATGGGCGCCCATGTATATATATGAGTGAAACATTTGTTAAATGGACACATGCGGTTCTCGATATTTTGTTCACCCATGAAAGGTGTCCTTTTAGTGGAGGGATGTTGAGAAGCAGAATTTTAAAAATGATTACAGTATTTATTCACTACACACTCATTTCTAACGCAATACGTAATAGGCTACAGTATTTAACTAATAATGTAGGCTACCTATTTATAAATACAGTATACAGAACAATAAATACTGTACTGTACTGTTATTAAACATAAATTCAAAAACCAATTTTAAAAAATACTGAAACAATACACTAGTGCAGTACTATACATTAATTTAATTTGTGAATTTCTGTAGAGCGTAGCCTATGAATAACTGTAGAGCCTAGCCTTTGAAATACTGTAAAACCTAGCCTATGAATTGATGTAGAACCTAGTGTATGAATTACTCTAGAGCCTAGCTTATGAATTTTTAAAACATAGATTAATCGTCGTGATGAACAATCGGACTGTACAACAGTTAGCCGCTCTTTTGAAAATTTCCCCCAACACACGTTTTGTTTTTAAAACACATCGTTTTTCCGGATAAACAGTCGGGTTTCATTGATATTGAAGACATCTTCACATGCATTGATTTGATAATTCCTGGAAATTCGTTTTTCCATTCATTCACTGTATTTCTATCTACCAAAGTACTTTCATTCGGAATTGATTTCAAATAAATCATATGTCATGTATTTTTTCGAGCCATCCATTAGATGCCTTGAAATCGTCTATCCCGAGTTCATTCCTAACTTCTAATCCTTTATTTGGATCATGGCCCTGGAAGTTGGAATTTTTTTAGCTCTGGTTATAATTTTATTCAACCTATAATCTATCTGCCTATATTAGATATACCTATGAAGAATTCAGTCAGGGTAGTTTTGGTTATAGTTTTATACGACATTACTATATACCTACATTAAAATATACTTATGAAGTATCAAGTCAGGATAGATTTGATTATAATTTTATTATCATTATTATCTACCTATATTAAAGTATACCTATGAAGTATCCAGTCATGATGGTTTTGTTTATAATTTTATACAACATTACTATCTAAATATATTAAAATATACCTATGACGTATCCAGTCAAGATAGATTTGGTTGTAATTTTCTACATCGGCAAGCAGTCTAAATATTTACCAAAATTACAACCAAATCCATCCTGACTGGATACTTCATAGGTATACTTTAATATAAAGAGATAGTAATGTTGAATAAAATCATGAAAAAATCTATCCTGACTGAATACTTTGTAAGTATATTTTAATATAGGTAGATAGCAATATTGAATAAAAATATAACCAAATCTATCCTGACTGGACACTTCGTAGGTATATTTTAATATAGGTATATAGTAATATAGGTCTATATTAAAGAGGTATAGGTATAAAATTACAACCAAATCTAGATGTAGTGCCGTATGCTGTAGATACTGCATGCCCGGTTCATGCTATAGGCCTACATGCCATTACAGCCTAACATTTAAAATGTGAAAAAAAGTAACAGTAACTTTCCATATTTTCTGAAATTTTTCAGAAACTTCTTTACTTTTTCTGCAAAAAAATAGTAGATATTCATATTCTACATATTAAAGCAAGTAATTTAGAAACAACAAAAATTTTAAAAAGACCAACGTCATTAAGACTATATTTTCACCAAGTTAGGTTATATATATTTTTTTTAAAATGTTTGCAGTAAAACAAACTTGAGATTCGTGTTCAGCAAGGTCAAATTGATCAGGAAAACAAACATTTCGTCGATCGGAGCCGTAGTCGCTGATCTTAATAATTACCAACATTAAATTAGTAGCGTGTGCTATGTAGTAGGGATTTTTATTTTCCACAATTTTTAATATTTGGAGTGTGAGCGTAAGTTTTTATAATTTTTATTTCATTTCTGATAATTGCCTGCATTGCTAGATACAATATTTTTGCTAGGTAAAATCGATTACATGGGAATGGGAAATTAATACCGAAAACATATCACACACACACGTGTGTGTGTGTGTGAGTGTGAGTGTGTGTGTGTGTGTGTGTGTGTGTGTGTGTTGTAGAAATTTACATTTGAGAACCAATTAAGATTTTTTTAAATTTGGTAATTATATTAACGTGTGACTACCGACATTTTCGTGAAATTTTTTTACTTTCCTTATATCCTAGACACGAATCCAACATTACTTTTTATCGCTGGTGCAGTTTTTTTAAAATATACTTGAAAAATCATAATCTAAACTAACCTACCGCTATTTTCGTCATAAGCTTTTTCTTTTCTCATGTACTTTTACGTCCTAGACACGAATCCATCATTATTTTTTGTCGTCTACGTCGTATCGTCATTATTATTTTATTATTAAACGTCTAGATTTTGTTTTAATTTTATACAACATTACTATATAGAAATACACCTACGAAGTATTCAGTCAGGATAGATTTGGTTATAGTTTTATACAACATTACTATATACCTACATTAAAATATACCTATGAAGTATCAAGTCAGGATAGATTTGGTTATAATTTTATTTTCAACATTACTATCTACCTATATTAAAGTATACCTACGAAGTTTCCAGTCAGGGTAGATTTGGTTATAATTTTAAACAACATTACTATCCTATACTAAAATATACCTATGAAGTATCCAGTCAGAATAGATTTGGTTTAATTTCTTGCATCGGCAATAAGTCTAAATATTTACCAAAATTACAACCAAATCTATCCTGGTTGAATACTTCATAGCTATACTTTAATAAAGGTAGATAGTAATGTTGTATAAAATTATTACCAAATCTATCCTGACTGGATACTTTGTAGGTATATTTTAATGTAGGTATTCAGTAATGTGGTAAAAACATTTCACGAAAATATCGGTAGTCGTACGCAATTTAATTACCAAAAACAAATAATCTTTGAGCTTGGCTTGTGAGGTTATGTTAAAAACAAATAAAAACATACACAAAACTCACAAATATTTAGTTGTAAGTTAAGGTTTGGGTTGAAATTTATTACGGCGGCCCCACTCCATATTTTGGATTATTGTTCAAAAGCACGAAAAGGTACGATATCCACAAAAAAAAAATTTTTTTCCTTTGAGCAAAGTTACTTTTTTCGACTTTAAAGTAGGGCAAATTTTTTTAGTAGTAACACTCACTGATGATGATGTTGACTTGGTAATTAAAACGCGTATGAGTAAATAAATGATTAATTTGTGAGTTTTGTGTATGATTTTATTTGTTTATAATTACCAAACATTCAATATGTGTGCCTATTTTTACTGAGGCTGAAAGGCACATTTTGTCTAATTGGGGCTCAGAGTGTAAAATTCAGTTCCTATTATTATCTAATATTTGATTAGATTTCGTCTTCAATTAACACTTTAGAAATACGTCTACTTTAATACAAACAATACTTCTCTACACCTGGTAGAAGAATCAGACTGATCTTTTCCTTTCATTGGAGAACTTTTTTTAATTTCGCCATCTTCACAAAGATCTTCCATTTCAATGTCGGAATCTCCATTGTCAGACATTATAAAACAAGTAATTATATAAAAGCACACTTCCTTAAATAAAAATCGTAATGAAACTTTTAAACATCTATTACTTGACTTGTAAGTTTTGACAAAAACGATAATGACCATTGAATAACTAACATTTAGTAGAGTTATATAGAAGAGGGTTTATAAGTTATTTATAATTCGTGAACTACCCGTATGAAAGCGCTAGCTTATAAAATTCTATGTTTGGGTCGTTGACACTTAACAACATTATTTTACTAAATAATTATAAATATTTATAAACTTGCCTATAGTAGCACTTACTTATATTTGTTGAGGACAGCCGTTTCGGGAGATGTGTCCCATTGTCATCTCAGACCGTTACGATCTTAGTTTGTAAATATTTACAAGTGATTAGTATATGACTATCTGAATTTTAAATTTTTTTAAAACTTACTGAGATAGAACGTTTTTTTTTCTTTTTTACCCGGCTAGCTGGCTTGAGCAACCGGCCGGGTCCACAGGTGGCGGATAGTGGGACGGCCTACAGAAATGTAGGTTACCTGTGAATAAGGATTCCGGAAGGTTTCTGAATATGCAGGCCTGGACCAAGGCAATGGTTCAAAGGTGAGGAATTATCCCTCCTCGTCAGTCAACCGGTTGGGTGTGGTAGAAATAACTGCTCTGACTGGGGAGACTGGGGTAGTTGGGAATTAAGTCCTCACAATGCTACTCTCACCTCCCGGGTAAACCAAGGGCAATGCGTCAGTGAAGTATGGGCGGGAAACTACCCTAACGACACAGTTGTAAAAAAGAGAGTAAAGCAGGCTGTTCGCGCCATGAGCAACAGTTAATAATGTCCTGAACTTGGGGTGTGCTTCAAGGTCAGTGACTGAATACCCAATCCAAGGTGGAAGGCATCGTGCCGAAGGATGAATGGCTGCAGGGTATAAAATGCAGTCGCACACGATCCCCTTGAGGAACCAGACAAAACCTCATTGTATGTTGTCTTGCCAGGGCAGAGGGGGCTCTGCTCTGGTCGACCGTTATTTCCCCCATACTCGTGGGACGTTAATGGACCAAGTAAGTAAAAGAATTGATTTTGAGACTGCACAAACAGTGGGAGCTAATGAGACGGCAAACCGTGAGTCTGTAGCAGATGTGTCTCACTGGGGGTGCGGGGGCGGCTGTCAAGCTGCCGACTGCAGAAACCAGGGAAGTGGCTGTAGAGTTGAGCACGATGTCTAGTCCTGGGGCTGCTCTGCGGACCCAGTCAACTGCGAAGTAAGCAGAACAATGATCAAGATCCTCCAAGTGAACCTACAGCATAGCAGGGCGGCTAGTGTTGTCGTATGTAGGATGCTGGACAGGGGAGAGGTGGACATGGTTCTCATCCAGGAGTCATGGATTTCTGGAGCACGAATTTGCGCGCTGGCGACATCTCTCCGTAAGTTGTTGTACGATAAGGACTCCGGTGTTCCCAGGACGTGTATCCTGGTTAGGAGGGGGTTGAGTGCTCTGGTACTAACGGACTTCTGCTGCAAGGACTTGATAGCAGTGAAGGTGGAGCTGCGGGCGGAGGGGGGGGGGGGTGAAGAGGCTGAACCTGGTCACTGCATATCTCCCCTTTGACTACGCGGGGGTTCTACTAACACAAGAGCTGAGGAGGCTGGTCGAGCACTGCGGGGCTGTGGATGAGGAGCTGCTGGTGTGGATGAATGCTAACTCCCATCACACTTCGAGGGGAAGTACAGGTACCAACACTAAAGGCGAGGAACTTTTAGCTTATCTTAGCTCTAAGAATTTACTAGTCTTAAATCAGGGGGATCTGCCGACGTTTGTCACTAGGGCCAGACAGGAGGTCCTGGACAGTACGGTGGCATCGAACCAGATGGCTAGGTATGTACTAAACTGGCATGTGTCGGATGAACCATCTTCTTCTGACCACAGACATATTAGGTATGATATCTCCCTAAATCCAGCCATGCTTCGGCCAACCAGGGATCCAAGAAGAACAGACTAGGACTCCTACAGGAGGGACCTGGGTGTTCGGATTGAGGAGGCTGGATTGGAGTATGGTGGGAGGAGAGAGCTAGAAGACTCTGCCACATTGGTTGGCGAGGCTATAGTAGAATCCTTTACTGATAACTGCCCTCTCAGTGAAGGGAGAAAAGTAGGGGATCCGTCATGGTGGAACAAGAAGCTAACCAAACTTCGGAAGACCACCAGGAGACTCTTTAATAGAGCAAAAAAGAACGGGGAGTGGAACCAGTATAGGAAAACACTAACCGAATACAACAGGGCAATTAGAGAAGCACGCAGGAAGTCCTGGAAGGAGTTTTGTCAAGAGATTGACAAAACTCGGGAAGGGGCACGACTGTATAAAGAGAGATAGCGAGAAGGGGAACACACGGGACCCGGATTGCTATTTTCTCCGACAGTCAGGCAGCAATTAAGGCACTAAACGGACATGTGGTCACCTCGGCCATAGTCAGGGAGTGCTTAAATAACCTACAAGCCCTGGCAAGACACAATCAAATCAAGATAGGTTGGGGTCCAGGGCATAGGGGAATACTTGGAAATGAAGCCGCAGATGCGCTGGCCAGAGAGGGGTCTTCGACTCCCCTGATTGGACCGGAGCCTGCGGTAGGTATTTCCAAATCCATGGTCAAGATGGCAGTGAGAAAGTGGATGGCTGAAAGCAACTGTGAGCACTGGATCAGGGCTGAAGGGATGAGACACAGTAAGCTAACCCTTAGGAAACCTTCCTTGGGGCTGCAGAAGAGTCGCATCTATCTGTCTAGGCAGGAACTGAGGATAGCCACAGGTCTACTCACGGGACACGGTGGACTAAAGAAACATCTGCGTAAAATGGGTATCTACAAAGATGAACCAGTGTGCAGATTATGCGGGCAAGAACTGGAGACCGCCACACACGTCATTTATAGATGTGAAGCACTTGCCGAGAGGCGCTTCAACCTCTTTGGAGATAGCACAGCTCTAAAAGAGGATGCTGAAGGTAAAACACTAGTCAGAAAACTCCTAAACCTGGTAAGAGGGAAGGGGCTATTTGACTAGATCAGGGAGGTAAGTACAATATACCAAGGTAGCAGTGCTTTGGGCAGGTTAAAACCCGCTCCCAAGTTAAGAAAAAAAATGAACGTTTTTGATCTTCATCGATGTCTCTATATTTATATGTTGAACAGACATTATTAGTCAGATTAGTATATATATGTATATTGTAACAGTTATAGAATGGGCTATATAATGTTGTTTAAGAATTGGAAGAATAGATTAGAAAGAACTCACACAAAATGTGAAATCGGAGAAATTCATTAGGAGATTGGTTAGATTAAATTAAAACTAATTTGAGGTGAAAGCCTAAAAGAAATTTTAACATATAAAAAAACGATTCTGAACTGGAAAGAATGCATTAGGAAATTTGTTGGATCAAATAACCTAACAAATAAAACTAGAACAAGATAATCTAATAATAATAAAATAAAAAAATTGTAAACTTTGTTAACATAGGGTAATAATAGAGAACTACATAGGGTAGTAATTACTTGAAAGAGAAGGTAAAACACAATTGTAAACAATGAAATGAGATAGGGGTTAGGTTTGCATTAACCCATGCCAAACACACACATTTCGGAATTATTACAAAAGAAAAAAAACAAAGACACTGCACACACAAATAATAGTAATTAAATAAACACTGAAAGGTTTGTTGGGGATGGAATAGGTGAAGCAGTATGTTAAACAAAATTAAAACGGTTGAAAACAATTTCGTTAGTTGGTCAAATTTAATCCAAGGAAGTAGGTCAGTGTTACAGTTGACTCTAGTGGGAGAAAAAGGAACTTCATTACATGAAAGCAAAGGTTTATGGATAATTAATATGGAATTGGAGAAGGAGTCCGCGCCATGTTTAAAAAAAAGAAACGACGCGTTAGTCTGGCTTGGGCAGCCGAACAAAGCGAAGCCATTTTTATAAGTCAAAATCCCGTTTGGAGCATATCATCAAAATTATACGAATTTTTGAAGAAACGTGGCCAAAATAAAACGAAAATAAGTTAATTTAAAACTTATAATACAGTTTATTATAATTAAAGTAATCAATAAGAATTTAATTGTGTATGAAACCTAAATCTTAGAGAACTGAATCCTATATGAACAACCAGCAAAACTCCGAAAATCGATAAGTACATAGCGCTAGAAAAATAAACCTTTAGTGAACTTTTAAAGTTATAAAAAGAAAATTATAAGAAAATCTAAAATTGTAAATTATTAGCATATCTTGAAATAATATAATAGTTTAGTAGTAAGAAAGCCTAATCCAGTTCAAACAGGTTAGGGATCTTTTTCTTATTCCTAATTTAAGATTTTACATCAGGAAGCTAATTATTAAAACTATTTTTAAAAACTTATTTTATTTATTAAAATTTATTTAATTAACCAAAGAGTTAGAAGATATAGCCCATGCATAAAACCCTGAGATAATAAGAGATCTTAGAAAATAGCCTAGGTTATAAAATCTTGTAACTAACATAGTAAGAGTTGAGTTCTGTCTATTTTGTTAAAACTTGTTTAAGTTTTTTTTCCTGTTTATTGTTTAAATAAAAAAAGTGTTAAAATTAAAAGAATTTAAATTATTCCTGAGTATTTGTTTTAAATTTAATAGATATTAAATTATTCATTCATTCAATAATAAATAATTCTTTAAAAAAACATTATATATATATATATATATATATATATATATATATATATATATATATACTGTATAAAACAATTGTGGCGTAATGTTTAACATAAATAAATGAAACCTCTATACCACAAATTGACTTTTTTCTTTTATTTAAAACCTTATCTACATTTCGATTACATAGCAATCATCCTCAGAGGTGATTTACAATAAAAATTATATATATATATATATATATATATATATATATATATATATATACATACACAATTACTTTAAATATAATTTCTAAATCTTGTTGATGTTCATGATGAGTTGGTTGTTAATTATTTATTACACTTTTAATATAACTTGCGACCAGACTTTTGAACCAAGTGTAAATTAACAATTTAAACACTTTTTGTTAACAAAGTCTGGTCGCAAGTAATAGCAAAAGTGTAATAAGTCTACACAAAATTATAAAGCTATTAGGTATCAACACAAAATGTCATGGACAACAAAATTCAACGATAAAAATAAATTACTGGAGGTCCAATTCATTTTGTTACCCAAATGATTTTAAAAAAAATCAAACGTGATATGCTATCATATTGTGATGTGTAAGGTCATTGGTAAATAATATTTCTTTGCAAGTAAAGCAATCTTTAATCCACTTGACTATAATTGAGAACTGAGAGTGTGCTCCGTGTATTATAAATGAAAATTTGATGTTGAGTTTTGATAGTTTTCATGGTTAATCTACTTTAGTATGCAATTTTCTCACCTAAGTAAAACTACTAAAATTGGACTTGGATGGTAATTTTTCAATATTCAAAATTTACATAATTTAATATATTTAAATATGTGGTAGCTGGGAAGTATTTGAGTTTGTAATAATTTGCCCAACTTTTTGCTAGTAATTTCATGTTTTAGTTTTGGTAGTAAATATAATAGTTGAGTTAATAATTTTGTATTACCAAATCTGTTTTAACTGATTAAGAATTTTTTTTTTTTTCACTAATTTAAATCAACTGTTGGTATTTATTTCCCGTGCCCACGTGTACGATTTTAGCGAAACAAATTATACCGGCTGATACAAAAAAAATTATTACAACTCTCTCTTACGCCCCAAATATTAAAAATTTTGGAAAATTGTAATTTCCCCCATATGTGGTGCTAATAGTGCTGTTAAAAATGCTAATTTCCCACCACTAATACAATGCATATAAAATGATTCAAAAACATGTTCTGAAGTTTATTGTTTATTATTGCCACGGAATGTTAATTTTACATACCAATGAAGTATCCAGTGAGGATAGATTTGGTTATAATTTTCTACGTTTAACCAAATGTACACATGTAAGGCTAGATTAGAGATCTTGTGATGTCACTAGGCAAAATGTATTACTCTGCGGATGTAGTTGTTTAATTAGGCTTTGTATAAAATTACAACCAATTTTATCCTGACTTTATACTCTACAGGTATATTTTAATAAAGGTATATAGTAATGTATAAAATTACAACAAAACCTATCCTAACTGGAGACTATAGGTATATTTAAATATATGTACACTAAGTATTACGTGTACGTAGTACTTGATACTACTCCGCATGGAATGTTTTTACCCAACTGTAATTTGATAAAATGATATTTATTTCCCTGAGCGAGAGTTTTTGTATCTCTGATGACTTTCTGTGTCGCCTGGTATAATTTTTTTGCTAAAATCACACGTGGGCTCGGGAAATAAATACTCAACTGTTTTTTCTTAAGAACGGTCTCCGAAGTATAATAATATGTAATAAACAGTTTTTTGTATGTTCTTACGTTGAGGTTATGTTTTTACAATATGCAAGTTTTAAAGGATTTTGCTCCATCTAAAATCGACTTCTTTTGTATAGAACTTATACTTGAGTATCTTTTGTGAAAATTCAAGTTGATGCCCATTTTTTTAAAGTTATATAAAAAGGGATTATAATCTATATGAAGGATATACAGGCTAAGATAGCACTGTACAAGAATTTTACAGTTTGATAAAAACTTAGTTAATTTAGGGAAGTGGCTTGTTCTTTGATTTCCTACAAAGTTTACGTATCATAATCGATACAGTATACTAGAACTCTATACTGTCTCATTTTGGACTGGAGATATGGTCGAGGTGAATATGTACATTGCCCACCACCTAGGAAGAAAGTATAAAATTGTACAAAAATATCTCCTAAAACTATATTGATATAATTATTATTTTTGTTATTGCCATGAAAGGTTAATTTTATGTACCTATAAATTATTCATTTAGGGTAAATCTGGTTGTAATTTTATACATTTAACAAAACAAATGATCATATATAAGGCTAGAATAGAGATCACATGATGTCACCTGTCAAATATATTACTCTATGGGTGTAGACATCTAACTAGGTATTGTATAAAATTACAACTAAATCTACCCTGACTGGACATTTTTAGGTATATAGTAATGTATAAAATTACAACCAAACCTATCCTAATTGCAGATTTTATAGGTATATTTAAATAAACTTGTACTTCGTATGGCGCTCTGTTGATACGTGGGTATAGTACTTCTTACTACTCTGCATTGAATTTTTTACCAAACTTTAATATGATAAAAAAAACTTCTATGTAAAAAAAATCCTATAGATATGCTTTTAGGACATGTTTTTGAACAATTTTATATTTTTTTCTCAGGTGGTGCCGAATGTGCATTTTAACCATGGTCGGAATGCAAAAAGCTGGGTCTATCAAAAAATTCAAACAAATAATGAAAAAAAAAACAATCTTTGAATTTAAGAATTACTAAATTATTCCCTGCAGTAAAAACATTATATTGAATTGCACAAATAGGGAATAAGATCATTAAATACTGTATTATTTACTGTAGTATACATAGAGCTCTGTAAAATTACTTTAAACAATATTAGTTATTGTATTTTTTTATAGGAGAAAGATAATTTTATGTCTCCTCTCACTAAATCCTCCTCAGATGAATGTGATGGGGATATATCCAACAGTAATAAACAAATTTTAAATAAAGAAAACCTTTTGAACTTCAAACACTTTTTATTTATGTCTTATAGTAATTTTCTCCAAAAATGATTGCTTTTCAATCGAAATGTACACAAGGATGTAAATAACATTTTTTTCTGGTTTAAGAGGTTTTATTTATAATTAAAGATTACTCCACAGTTGCCCTAAGTTGTTACTCGAATAGAAGGTTTTTTTTAAAAGATTGTAGCTCATTAAAGCCGATTCTTAAATGCTGTAATAAATTGGCAAGATGAGTTTATATTTTTGAACGCCCTAGGCTTATTCCATTTGTCAGTAATGAACAGGGGCAGCTTCAGTGGGACCATCAGCATTACTGTAAGGATCAATGGTTAACCTATCTTTTAAAAGTTTTGTTCCTGCTTTAATATCATTTGATGCAGTGTATGTTCTTTTTGGCAACATTATATAGATTAGGCCAGTCTTGTCTATATTATAGATTTGCTAAGGTAAAAGTTCACCTTTTTTTCTTCGACAATTTCTTTAAACTCCATAAAAAATCCCTTAGGAGCCTCAGCATCAGCAGATAGTTTTTCACCAAAAATGGATGCTAGGTTTTTTAAAACGTTATCAATTCAGCCTTCACTGGCAAAACACTTCGAAGTCTTAGCATTTTATACTAAGTTATTACCTTTTCTTTTATAATTGGCCGAGATATCGGGGTTCCTTGTGTATTTTTTTTGGCCGAACCACATCCACAATGTGTTTAAAGCATTTAAGTTTAGGCTTTTCCAATTCTTAAGAGCATGTTCACCATCTATAGTCACTATCTATAGTCACTTTCCAATTGGAAATTTTCAACAATTTTCCAATTTCTTCTCTAATCTTTTATTGTAACAACACATATAGTTCCTTGCCTATTTTTTAGAGTGATTTTCCTTTTTCCAGTCAGTTTTTTATTTATTGAAAGATGTAATGTGTTTACGTTTGACTTGTGGGTTTTTTTTTTTTTTAAATTAAACATTGTACATCCCCATGTAAAACAAATACACATTTTGTGTGTAACAAACACAAAATTGTGTGTGTAATACACAATGTACTGTAACAAACACAGTGGGGGAGCGTACCAGATGATTGTGTTAGTGTAACAGCCCTCTCTGCTATACTAATCGGTTTGTCAAAACCACTGTTAGTATAACGAAAAGTAAGTTCCTGAAGTTGCAAGACCACAGTTGAATTAACTAGAGAGATAGACAAGAGGAGTGCTTTAGACCAGGAGTGGTATGAGGAAAGATTTCAGGTGGTACATGTCACGTGGCCTCATCAGGAAGCTCACCAAATGAGTTAGAACTGCAAGAAAAATTTATCGATTCAACAGAAGGCAGTACCATAATGTTTTTAAAGAGAAATCATTCATAGATTTCTGGATTGTGTGCAAATCCGAGTATATAATGCTCTTCCTGAAATCTATGCTGTTTTTGATGCCATTTGTCACTAGTTATTTGAGAGTGGTTTTCTGAACTGTTGTGTATAAGAAATTAATATAGAAACAAACTAACAAACGTTGAAGAGGACTTATGATTAACATTAAGTTCAATTACTCCTGCCATTGACTGTTTACTGACAGGCAAACAGCAACAAGGCTTCACAATAATCAAAATACACATTGACCTTCATTGATCATTGTTGATTTGTACGTTTTTTAGCCGTTCTTTTTTACCAATAGTATAACATGTTTTTCAATAGATATGAGTATTAAATAATTGTAATATGCGTAATTGTTTATATTTTATTTTATTGTCTTATTGCTATTCAAAATTAATGGAAAAGTGAATGATTAATTAAATAGTTTTATTACTTATTTAATAAAAATAAAATAAATAGTGGGTATATTTCTGATGTTAAGATAGTGTTCCCATTAAAAACCTTTGTTGTAATTTAAACCCCTGGTTTTATTTACTGAAAGTATTGTTCAATAAAAAATTTAGGAACATTCTTATGTTTATTCAAGTAACAACAGTCTGGTAATCTAGGCACACCTTGAATGTTTCACCATTATTAAAAATGAAAAGGCTGTTTAAGTACTCTTATTTCTACTAGAAATTAGCCACAACTAGTTTATTATTTCTTTTTATATTAACATAACTGTTATTTTATGATTTCTTAAATTTCACAACATTCTTTCTTCTCATCACCTGTTTACACTCACTGAGATTACTGTTTAAATAAATGCGGTTGATTTGCGAGTAAAGTACAAATATTTATTTAAACATGCATCGTTTCCATAATAGCTACATTATCGTCATAAGGCTTTATTCCTCCTAAAAAAGTTTTTAAAGGAAAAAATGTTTTCTTTACATTTTGTAATTTTTTTTTCTGTTAAATAGTTGATCAACACCTTTACGAATAGTGTAAGATTTAAATCAGTGTTTTTAATATTTTTTTTGGTTTTAGGGCAGTAGCTGTTTTTGGCGGCATTTACAGTTTTGTTCTCTCTAAAAGGTACATTGACAGAACGAGGTATGAAAGTATGAAAGTTAGAGAACGTATCCGCCAGGCAAATTTAGCAGAATATAAACCAGTAAGAAATTTCCCTACCGAATAATTTAGATTTAATAGAAACAATATGGAGAATTTAGGTCAAATGGATCTGGCAAAACTGCAGTTGGTCCAAGACTTGGAAATTGAGATGATGGCTGATATGTACAGTAGGATGACAGCTGCATGCCATAAAAAATGTATTCCTCCAAAATATAAAGATGCGGAATTAGGGAAAGGGGAATCTGTGTGTATAGATAGGTGTGTTGCAAAGTACATGGATATTCATGAAAGAGTTGGCAAGAAACTAACACAAATGTCTGTTCAAGATGAAGATTTTATGAAAAAAGTACAAAGTGAACAACCAAAAGCTTCATAATATTTATGTTAAATAAAGATAAAATTGAAGTCAACAGTGTTAGTTACCTTAGCGCTCCTAGGTATAGTTTTACATTTTGTATTCATAGAATTGTTTAACCTTAATAAAGAGGTTGTGTCTTGACAAAGAATAATTTGTAATGTTTACCTGAATTAACAGTATTCATATTGCAGGGAAAGATTGTGTTTTACGAACGAGGGAAACTTATTGTTTTAAGCATTTAGAATTGATACAGCATTTTATCTACAAAAAAACTTGTATCTTGATTTCTCTTTGATATTTAAATTCATTACAGAGTATAAATTATATTCAGAAGCATTTACACCTATATTTTAGCCCTAAAATAAATTTCCAAGTCCCAATTCCTTTATACCTCTAAACAATCACTTAAACAATAGTTTATGACTATCCGAACTTTAAAATTTTGTAAAACTTACTGAGACAGAACGTTTTCAATTGCTATGTGCTGATCTTCATCAGTGTCTTCTGCTTGGACATGACAGATCAAGCGATGACGGTTTTAAAGGTAGGTTTTCGATAGTATCAAAGAGTATGTTGTGATTTGTATTGTGTTTGTTGGTTTAATATGTTTGTGCTTTGTGTTTTTGTGTGTCTGTAAATTTCATATTGTTCTAGTGTGTTGGAATGTTCTCCTTTTTGATTAGCCCGCTACATAGCGGTTGTGCTTGAGGAATGGTTTCCAGTATCAATCAGCGCAGACACAAGGAAATTCACACACCCGGCCTCCAAAGTAGCTTGGATTACAGGAATACGCCACGATTCCCAGCCAAACACCAGGAACCTATTCTTTATCTTGATGGTACGCGGCTTCAAACCGTAATGTGAGATTTTTGGGTCTTTTATTGGATAAAAGACTTTCATGGAATCCGCATGTGCGTGATTTGAGGACCCGGTGCAGCAAGATATTGGATATGTTGAGAGTTCTAAGTGGTACAAATTGGGGAGCAGACAGAACCTGTATGCTCCGTTTCTATCGCGCATAGATTACGGCTGTATAGCCTATTCATCTGCTCGACCTACAGTTCTGAAACTCCTGGATTCAATACATCATGCTGGCCTTAGACTTTCTACTGGTGCTTTTAGATCAAGCCCAATCTCCAGCCTTCTAGTTGAAGCCGGAGAACCATCTCTCTCAATGCGACGTCAAATGCTACAAATTTCATATTACACTGGTCTTCGAAGTAAACCTAAACATCCGGCATTCAAAGCAGTTTTTGATAACTATCTCGAGGATCGTTACAATGTGCGTCAACGTTCAACTGCTCCCTTTGGAATAAGAACGTTGCGCATTTTTAGCAATCTAAATTTAGAACATCCACCTATATTCGAACGAACATCATGCTACATCCCTCCATGGACAATACAAAAGCCAAAATGTGACTTCTCATTGTCCATGTACCTAAAACACAATACTCCTGACGTTATTTATCGTCAGGAGTTTTTGCAGATTCAACAAACTCACCAACATACTGTGACTATATTCACAGACGGTTCAAAACTAGACAATGGGATAGGTTGTGCATTTTATATGGAAGGACAAACTTTCACTTACGGATTGCCCTCAGCCTGTAGCATTTTTACTGCAGAACTTTATGCAATTTTCCAAGCTTTAAGATCAATTCCGCCTGCAAAATCTAAATATCTTGTGTGTTGTGATTCCAAAAGTGCTCTCCAGGCTATTCAGGAAATGTACACTAAGAACCCTTTAGTTGGAGACATCTTGTGCTCTATACACAGGCTCCAATTATGAGGTGTCATTTCTCTGGGTGCCTGGTCACTGTGGAATATTCGGAAACACTAAAGCAGATGAAGGTGCAAAATTAGCTACAGGTATGTTGCCATCGACACAACGTGTGATGGCATCAGATTTTGTTAGCAAAGTTAAAACTACACTATTTTCTGTTTGGAATGAAGAATGGCAAAATGTAAATAGAAACAAGCTGAGGGACATCAAAAATACCGTCCGACCATGGAGGACATCTGTTTGTTCGAATCGTAGGGAGGAAGTGGTGGTTACTCGACTTCGCATCGGCCACTCTTTGTTAACGCATGGATGGTTGATGCGACATGAGGATCCACCACTATGTCCGTTTTGTAGAAATAATATTACAATCAAGCATATCCTGCTTGATTGTGATAAGTTGGAAAATTTGTATATACGTTACGATCTTCGAGGTAGTTTAAATATGGTTTTAAGGGACGATGTCACGGCTATCGACTGTGTCATCGCTTTCTTACGCCACCTGAATCTATTTAATAATATTTAAATTATATATAATTTTAGTTTCTTTCTTTTTAGTTACATTTAGTATTAAACATTTATTTTATTTTGTTTAGTTGGTCAGTTTTATTTTGAAATAATTATTTAAAATAAAATTTTAGTTAGGCGATGATAACCTCGATAGGGTTTTCGCCTGGAAAAAAAAAAAATCTTTTTTTTTGTTTATATGTAGGATTTCTAGGTTATGGTAAATGTCTGTGTATTTGTGTCATGTTTCTTTTATGTGATTGTAAAATGTTGAGTTGGTGTTAGTCGACTCTTTGTTTAAAGTTGTGACCTGTTTGTCCAATGTAAAATTTGTCACATTCGTTGCAGTTCAGTTTGTATACGCCTGGTGCTTGTAGTTTATCTTTGTTGTTGGTGTTGTGTTGTAACTTATTAGTTTTGTATGGTAATGTGATATATTTGTTTTCCCTGTCTGTAGTGTTAATTTTAATATTTTGTACCATAGTTTGTGGTGTTGTATCCATTTGTGTATGCTAAATATTTAATTGTGTCTGGTTCTTTGTTCATGTTTTCTGTGGTCATTGGGACTTCTTTAAGTTTATGGAGCATGGATCTGAAGGCAGCGTGTTTTTGTTGGCTAGGATGGTTTGAGGTTTTGTTGATAAGTGTGTCTGTCGTTATGGGTTTCCTGTAAATGTTGAAGCTGTGTTTTTGTGTGTAGCTTTTTGTTATGGTTAGGTTGAGGAAGTTTATAATTTCTGGTGACTCAGCCTGGTTGTTTCTGGTTTATTTTATTTTGATCAAAATCACACAATATTGCGTTTACACTTTTAAAATGTTTAAAACTTGCCTATAGTAGCGCTTACTTTGCTTGTTGAGGACGGCCGTTTCGGGAGATGTGTCCCTTTGTCAACTCAGACCGTAACTGATCTCAAGGTTTACGTAGGTTAGGGTGGGAGTTGGATATTTTGGTGGTGTGGGTGTATTTTGTGTGTATTAGGAGTTATGATGTCAAAAAGTGAGTGTGAGTTGTAATGTAATTGTGTATTGAGTATGTGTGTAGGGTGTAGTTTGAAGTGCCTATATATTTCATATTGTTCGGTTGTGTAGCGTTGGTTATTTCTGTTGTTTATGAAGAATTTGTAGGTTAGATGTTATGTCTATGTAGTCACATTTTGTGGAGTTGAGATGATCGGCGAAGTTTGATTGGTAGTTATTAACTAGGGTTGAGTTAACCAGAGTCAACTAGAGTTGTCTGAGTTGACAAAGGGTCACATCTCCCGAAACGTTCATCCTCAACAAGCAAAGTAAGGGCTACTATAGGCAAGTTTTAAACATTTTAAAAGTGTGATTAATAGTAGCTCACGCGAAGATGGAATCAACAAATGTTAATATTGTGTTATTTTCTTACATTTCGTTTTTCAATCATGTCTCTCAGACGTATGACAAGATGGGTTCACACCAAACATGTCCACAGCAGAAACCCCAAAACTCCTTCGAGCAGAGCAAAATGTTTGTGGGGTGCACATAGATGTTCAAAAAATGCTTATATGGTAGTTGTTACAATTGTGATTTAACCAACTTAGTTCTTATAAATGCTACTTGGAAATAAATTCTAAATAAGAATAGTGATTTTAACTGTCACAAACCATTAGTGGTTAAAATATGGAAGAACACAAACATAATCCCAAAATCCACTGAACAAACTGTATAAGGTGAATGATTTTTTTAAAAAACATAGTAATATTGTATATTACAATTAATTAATATTAAAATTTACTTTTTTTTGCAACCTAACACTAAAGTATTCAGTTAGCTTTCATGAAATTACCAGATAGAGTATGTTTCTAAGATTGTTTTAATGGTGGATAAGTACTGTAAGTTTATATCACTATTTATAATTTGCAACATTTAAAAGTATATTTTTCAATATACTTTTGAATAGCATATGCAAAAGTGAAATTAGACCACCATTTTATAATCTTTTTAATGGTACATTGTCCCAATCATTTACAGCACAATAGATTGTATCCCGTATTCCTTTGGAAATTTTGTCGTAATACAATTTTTCTTGTACAAAAAACAAAACACTTAAAACAGTAACTCCTGTTGTCCTTGCAATTTATAGAGCAACCAGACCATTTTCCATAAGCTGGATGAGTGAAATACAACTGGAAGGCAAGCGTGTCACTACTACATTAGATTTGGAGAGACGTTAAGTAGGGTGTGGGCCATGCAGTTGTAGCACTATTTTGGCATCCTTCAATAGTCCAATGGGACATCAGTGGTTTGAGCTTTTGGAAGAAATTTGCCAATGGACGATGTTGCTGTTAGCCCATTGCTGATTAAATAATTCCAGCGGACATGAATTAATTCCTCTTGTCTATTGAGATGTATATTGTGACAAAAATATTCTCACTTATACAGCACTAAATATATAATATTCCATACAGGTGGAATTATTTTTTACCTTAGTTTATTATTTATAATACTTAGTAAAAACAAAAGTTATTTACAGTTTGAAGTTTGCATTAGATTCTAGATTATTGTTCATTTCATATACACTCAAAAATACATTAATTTCACATGCTGGCACAGTATGACAACAAATATTAGCTACTAACTTGACACAGTAAAAACTTCACTTACTGAGGAAGTCCACTTTATTTTGTTCGCAGGATACAATAGGTCAGCGGTTCTCAACCTGGGGGGTGCACCCCCCTGGGGAGGCGTGGAATAATTCCAGGAGAGGCATCAACAAATTTTTTAAAAAATTGAATTTGATGTGGGACACAATCATTGAAATTTCTTTATAGCTTAATAGAGCTATAAAATGTAAGTGAGCGTCCGTCCAGACGTGAGAAACTAGCTGTGACTCAGCATAGCAGGGTTTTTGTTTATTAATAGCGCGGCGGGGGGGGGGGGTAGTGGGCATGTCTGCCACAGTCCCACTCCTGTCCACCACAAGCGCTACTTGTCACACAGAATCCAGTTGTGCATTTTCCTCTGCCTGTGAATGTAGCTTTATTGTAATTATTATAGCGATTGTGTTGTTGTCATCGCCATAACTTGACAAATATTGTGTTTTAGTGGTTAGTTGCTATTAAAATGAATAAATCAGTACCAAAGAAAAGACTCTACAGAGATGACTATATTAAATACGGGTTTACATTTATTGAGAAAAACTGTAGTCATTTACCTCAGTGTGTAATTTGTCATGTAGTTCTGAGTAATGATGCAATGCGACCTGGATGTTTGGAACGCCATTTGATTACAAATCACGCTGCCTTGAAGGACAAACCTGAATTTTTCGTTTCTAGGAAAAGTTGCCTTAAGAGAATGAAACTTGATTCCAGTGGAAGTTTTCGAATGGAAATTGAAAAGGCCGTTAAGGCTTCTTACAAAATTGCCTTGTTGATAGCTAAAGACAAGAAACCCCACACAATCGGTGAGTCACTCATAAAACCTTGTTTGCTTACTGCTTGTAGTACTGTGCTCGGTGAAGACAGCTACAATAAAGTTGCCAAAATTTCTTTATCTAACGATACAGTCAAACGTAGAATTGATGACATGGCTATTGATTTGAAAAATCAACTGGTGCAAAAGCTAAAAAACTCCTCATTCTTTGCGTTGCAGTGCGATGAAACAACAGACATTTCAAAACAAGCGCAGTTGTTGTTTCACTGTAGATATATAGATGAAAAGAAATTTCTTGAAGAAATACTATTTTAAAAAAAATCTTGAAACAACAACTAAAGCAATGGATATATTTTCTGCTCTTCAAACATTTTTTGAATCTAATGAACTTCCCTGGGAGAGAGTTATTGGAATATATACTGATGGAGTTCAAGCGTTGACAGGTTGTCGATCAGGATTTATTGAATTGGCTAAGAAAAAAAACCCTAAAATAATTGGATCCCATTGTATCATCCACAGACAAGCTTTGGCTTGCCAGACTCTCCCTGAATCACTTAACGCTGCTTTGAACTTAACAGTTAAAATAGTGAATCATGTCAAATCCAGTGCTTTGAACACCAGACTTTTTCGAGTGTTGTGTCAAGAACTGAACAGTGATCAAGAAACACTTTTCTTTCACACCGAAGTTCGTTGGTTGTCCAAAGGTAATATGCTTGCAAGATTGTTCAACTTGAAATCAGAAGTTGAAATCTTTTTGATGAGTTCAAGTGAAGAACTGTACAAGAAATTTACAGATTACAAATTTATCTTTTACCTGGCATATTTGTCAGACTTTTTCGAAACAATAAATCTTCTGCACCAAAAGCTACAAGGTCAGAAAAGTACTTTGAAGAACCATGATTCAATTAAGAGTTTTGCTGAGAAGATGGCTCTTTGGCAATGCCGCCTGCACATTTCGCAGCCGAACTTTTCTTCCTTTCCAAAATTAAACAACCTCCTTGATGATACCCAAAGTCTTCCAAAAGACCTAGTAAATGAAATGAAGGACCTAATATCTGAGCATTTGTTGTCTCTGAAGAACAAATTCGGAGCCTATTTCCCAGATATAAGCTCGGAAAACTGGGAATTCAAGTTAACAAGTGACCCCATTCAAAAAAACATTGATATACTTCCTGATCACATTCAAGAACAAACAATTGACTTGCAATGTGATTCCAAAGCTAAATTGGATTTCCCAAACATGGATCTCGAAGATTTCTGGCTACTATATCTTCCTGTTTACCCAGAAGTAGCAATGGAGGCAGTCAAGTTGCTTGTACAATTTTCATCAACTTATCTATGCGAGATAGGATTTTCAGCCCTGGCTAATATAAAATCTAAATATCGAGCCAGACTAGATGTGGAAAGTGACCTGCGGTGTTCTTTGTCAAAATTTCATCCAAACATACAAAAATAGTTAACGAGAAACAGTGCCAGCCCTCACACTAGCAGTACAAAAGTAGCAAACATTTTTCTGGTTACATTATTGATATTTTGTTGTGATTTTTTCAATGATTTGTGTAAATAAAATTTGTATTTGAGCAAATACGATTTTATATTCCTTACCCTTACTAGAGTATGTCTAGCCTAAGTTCAAAGTCATTTTACTTAAACATAAAGTAAGTAAATTTATCATATATAAGTCTAAATTAACTTAATCCATAAAGGGAGGCGTGACCTCACACCAAAGTGTTAAGGGGGTGTTAAGGAGCCTAAAAGGTTGAGAACCCCTGCAATAGGTTAATTCTTGGGCAATCCAAGAACGTTGTTAGAAATGAACAGCCTCTTTAAACCCACTAATCTTTTATTGTAACAACACATTGAGTTCCTTGCCTATTTTGTAGAGTACTTTTCCCAACCACCATATGCATAAAACGGTGAGCACCTGAGGCATTAGCACATACCAATTCAGTTAAAACACTCTTTAATTCATTTTTACCATATTGGTTTCAAATCAACCGGTAAAATGATTTGATGTCCAAATTTTAGAGGTCATATTGTATAAAATTTTAGTTATCAAAATCATTTTAGTATCTATAATTTAGATATCGAGTAGTTGTTGAGTAGGCTCTCTGAATGAGTTTTCACTTGCTAAATTTTAATCACTATTGTGTTGTACTGTATTGTTACGACCATAACACTTGATGGTTTCATGCAGAAATAGGTAGTGTATGTGTCTTCCATTGGCACAATTTGATAGTTACCATAAATTTGCTTATGGGCTGTTTTCTGTTTTCGTTACTACTTACATGAGTGCGAAAACATTCTCCAAAATGAAGTACGTAGAGAATATTAACAGATCTAAGTTAACTGATGAGAATCTTAAATTTCTCTTAACACGTTCAGCACGGCTAGCATACTGACACGCTCTGGATTCCCTTACTAGGCACTGAGAGCGTGCTGGTGCTTCTGAGTTTTATTAAAACTTCTCTAGCGTCGATAAGTGTTTGTATAAAGATTTTATTGTTATGCCAGTGCTTCAGAAGAGTATGCAGAACATTGTGTCTGAGTCATTTTTAAATCCGACAATCCCAAGTTAACTTTTTGATACTTCAACTGAAACAACGAATCAGGGAGTTTTATGATCAGATTTAATTTGGTTTATTTTTTATATTTTAATGTTTTTTTTTAGTGTTAACCACTCAATGCTTTCTGAACTAACGCAAGTATAAACGATAACTGCCCTATTAGAGTGAATAAACCTACTCGAGGTGGGATCAGACTACTGTAAATACGAGTCATTTGCAAAATCCTTGGAACCCGTAAACCTAATGTGTCATCAATAACCCTGCATATGTTAGAAATAAAATTATTGAGATGAAAACAACGAGCACGATAGTTAGATGCTATGACAAGCTATGCAACCCGCATAGCATTAGGCTGCCGTCAGAGGTGGAAGTTATCGAAAAAACAAACAGTAGTTTGATGAGATCACCAATATCGCCACCGCGCTGGATGTATTAAGTGACTTCAGTTTATACTAAGTGGTAAAAATAGAGATTATCATAAAAAATTTAAACACCAAACCGTTTTCCTAATTGTTTATTTAAAAAGAGTCACATACGTAAGTAATTCAGGGCCTGTCTTCTACAAACATAAAAATTTACCAACACATATTCATGTGTTACTTGAACATTATCTGCCTGTAAATTAGTAGTATTGATTATGTAAAAGTACCTGGTTGTGAATTCACTTGACCTGTTTACAAAAACAATTGCTTTATATAATTAGTAGGCTGCATTCACAATTAGATACCTTGCTACTAGGGATGATTAGAATTAAAGAGAAACAAAAAGAGACAAAAGGTTTAAAACCAATGGTATTAGACACACACAAAATCAATTCTATTGATAACTTTTGATAACTCTATAACTTTTGATACTTCAACTAAAACAATGCTTCAGGGAGTTTTATGAACAGATTTAATTTGGTTTAACTTTTATATTTTAATGGTTTTCTTAGTTTGAACCACTAAACTCGGCAAAACAACCCAGTAAAAACGATCATAAAAATAAACTAAGCTTTCTGAACTAAATCAAGAATAAACGATAACTGTCCTATTAGAGTGAATGAACCAACTCGAGGTGGAAACAGACTATTGTAAATATGAGTCATTGACAAAATGCTTGGAAGCTCGAAAACCTAATGTGTCATGATAAGATTGTAGTAAACAAATATCAGCTAATCTCAGCTATAGTCTCGGATGTGACATGCTTTATCTATGTCTGTGTTTACATTATCGATCTCTATCGCTTTGTGAAACACATGACATAAAACAAACATTCCGAGTTAGAAGTAATTTTTAGTATGTAGTATATTTTAGTAGTAGGTACTTTGGATTTTTATGTAAATTATCTTTTTTTCTTTGTCTTTTTTATTGAGTTTTATTATTTGTCATTCAGTATTTTATCACTTGCATTTCTTTTTTTTAATTGTGACCCGATAAATAAAACAATATTTTAATGTCTAATACACTGTTTTGATGTCCCCCAATAAACCTGTATATGGAAGAAATAAAATTATTGAGATGAAAATAATGGACACGATAATTAGATGCAACGAAAAACTAGCCCCACACAGCATTTCAATAATTCCACTGCCGTCATGTGGATGTTAATGAAAAACAGACAGTAGTTTGACGAGATCTCCAATATTACCGCTGAATGTGTTAATAATTGGTCAACAACTATTGGGCAGTAGAAAATCACAACTACATTATTCAAATTAGTATTTTATATGTGTTATAATGTTTATATATATTTATAATGTAAATGGAAATAATTTCAACTATTTATTAGTCATTAAGTTTACTTTGCAAGTAAATAAAACCGAATTATTATCATTCTGTGTTTTTCTATCCAACTTATTTCAACAACAATAAACCACCATCTGTCACAGCTGTAGTTTTTAGATCCCTACTCTAGTCCATTACTTTTCTTGCATCCTAATACTGCTGACAAAATTTATTTGAATAAAATAAGGTTATCTGATTTATATTTGTGTGGAAAAGTATTTGTTCATTGTTAAAACTAAAGAATCTTTCCACACTATATTAGGATGGATTATTTGCTATTGGCAGGAAATGGTAATGTTTTGTGACACAACAAAATTTATTTATTTATTTAACTTTTATTTCACACAAATCAATATTCAATAAATTAAAACACAAAACATATTCAAATTAAATTCAAACATCATTGCAACAACATTCTAATAACTTACATTAAATTTTAATCATCTTTAAAAGAAAATCACTGCAAAATATGGAATTAAGTATTTTTAATTTGTTAAATACTATAAGAGCACATTAAATACTATAAAATATCAAATACTTTTGCTTTAAAATATTTTAACAAAATTACATTTTACTATAACTTAGTAATTTAAAAATATAGGCAAAAGTATTTTAAGAGAAAAACTGATGGCAGTCACCACGGTTTTCTTTAGTTTTTAATAGTTAATTTTTTCAATTTAATATTTTTAACATGGGTTACCTTTACAGCCATTTCAAAAGATATTGTTCATGGTGTTTTATAGTGTTTGCAAAATAGATATATAGTCTTAGAATAAAGTAATTTAACTATAAATTTATATTCTGAGAACAGATGGTTCAATGCTGTAATAAACAAAGACTGACTTATTTGCAAAAAATTATGGCACCCATGATCTTAATAAGAAAGCAGCCAATTATTGTACAACACAGTTCTAGTCTATCACTTTAATTCAAAATTACTTTTATTTTGTATAGTTTTATAAAATATTTAAATACATGGGTTGATTATACTACATAAGATAAAAACCCAATTGGTCTTAAAATTTTTTTTTTTTAATATATATAGAAAGTAGTTTCTGGAAGATTTAGAAAAAATAAATAAACAAAGAGTCCAAATACAAAGAATAACTGCACATTCGCCCAGTGGACTATGGTTGTTACCCAAATACCAAGAAACTAATAAAACTTTATAAAACTTAAAACAGTTTTGTAATATAAAAGTATAAAAATTTTAATTGTAATTTTAAAAAAACTTTAAAAATAGTAATGTTTAATAATTTTTATTAAAGAAATAAACCAGTAAACTAAGGTTTAAAAATGGTATTGTCTTGGAATTCTTTTTAGTGTTGTAATAAAGTATTTGTGGGGAAGTTGAAGTTTGATTTATCGTTGAAAATATAGTACTTTTGATTTTCTTTCAAAGCCACAACTACACCAAACATGATCACTTGGCTAGAAGAACAGTGTGTTGGCCACCACTGGATACTTGAACTACTTTTTTGGATTCTAGTTGTTTTCCTAAAATTTCATTTGGCTCGTACACATCATCTTCACTACCATTTCCTAATTGACCATTGGTACCCATTCCCCAGCTGTAAACCTTACCTAAAAAAATGTTGTTTAATAAAATAAATGTTTTAATGACATTTTTCATTTGATAGTTAATGTATTGAAAAATGTTAATTTCTTAAAAATAGTTATATAATGCTTATTCTGTATACTATTAACCAAAGGCTTCGGAATTCAAATAAATAAGACCTTGTTTTTAATCAACTCACCTTTTTGAAAACATATTAGGCCATTTTAAAGGTGAACAACCGAACACTATTAATGTCTTAAAAATCTGAATTAAAAGAACTAAAGTTATAAACAAGAACCATCTTAAAACTACATAAGAACTTAATTTTGAAATGTAATTACAAAAAAGGATATACAAAAAGAAACATAACATTGTAGTTATCTAAAACCTGTGCAACAAAAGACCATCAACAAGGATTGAAGAACCTGCTGATTAACAAATTAGCTAATCTGAATTTAACATTGCTACAGCAATGTTTACAAAATAACTATTGGTATAGACAATCTGACTCACATAAGCGCCGTAAGGTCTTTCTTCCTGGACTGACGGCTTATATTTGTGACACTGTTTGTTTGTTAATTTTATTCCTTTGACAAATCAATGGTTAATTTTAACAACTAGATATATTCGTATCTGTCTAAAGGCAGGTCTGACGTTAATGTGGGATAAGTAGTTATCTCAGTTATCAAGGTCAATGATGTCAAAATACAGTTGACCCCTTGTTTATTCCTTTGTGCCACTGAGAGAGTTTTTGTTTTGAATTATCACGTTTTTCTAGGCCTTGGCTTTTAGACAGAGCTCTTTTTCTCGCTCCTGTGATGTGCTGTATCTGAAAACTCATTTACAGCAGTATAGTTTTACTAGGTTTACTCTAAATCACATTTATTGCTAAAGATGTAAACGTGTCACAAGTGAAGTGTGCGTAATATTCTGTACTGTATATGGAACTCATATGTAAATATATTTTGTCTGTTACAATAATATTTATATTGTCTATATTTTTTGGATATATAAGCAATCTGTCTAGCATGACTAGCCAATACGAGTTATTTGGGTGTTTGTTGACATAAGTCTTTGCAGTTGCTCTTACGTGGGACGCTCGGTCTACAATAGGATTTTCGTGCTATAGACCGACCGGCTAATATGTGTTATCCCAAAAAAACAGCAACTGATTTTTCCACGTATTTACAGATCGTTTCGAAGTTTGTGTGGTATTTTACAATGAATAGCCGACTGAATAATGAAGAAGTTCTTTTGTGTCTTAAGTCTATGGTTTTTCCCACGTGTTTATAGATTGTTTCGTTCGAAGTTTGTGCAATATTTCACAATAAAAAAGTTTTTACAAAAAAAAAGAATAACATATGATTTTTAGCAAAGATATTGTTAGTAAACATAAGGTGAAGTTTAGTTAACATAACAAAATAAATAAATAAATAAAAAATATTAACAAATGTTAATATAATTTAAAAATTAGAGAAAAATAAAAACAAAAAATATAAAAAAGGAAAACTGTAAAAATCTTTCAAAATTATGTTGCTCTCAGGCCTATCAAGATAGGCACATGTTAATCAAAGGGTTAAATCAACAAATATATATATATATATATATATATATATATTTTTTTTTTATTTTAGTTTTATTTTATTTTATAATTACAATTAATATAAACACGTATATACATATGTCAGAATAACAATATTAAGTGGCAAATTAGAAAGCTAATTTCCTTATTATTTTCCTTTTTATGTATGGTGTTGGACTATTATTTTTGTTTCTCACTATTTAACGCTTTCTTTTTTTTGTCAGTTGCATGGTGTTTCTTTTCGCTTTCCTCTTGCATTGTCTGTTAGTGAAGCAAGGTTTGATACCGTTAATCCAGTTTGTTTATTTTATTCTTTTCATTCATTTTTAATCCTAGAGCATTATCTATGATATTGTGTGGTAACCATGGCAACAATTTAAGGTTGTGCAATGAAGATTTCAATGACAACCAGGTTAGGCCAAAAGAAAATTTCATATATATCTTTGAGAAATAAATTTATAGCTGTGGGAAAGTTGGCTCAGAGCCAAAACGCTAGGCTTCGAACATGAAGGTACTCTTTTATAAATTAATTATTGAATAAATATTTGTAAAAACTGTATTAACATCAAGTGTCATCAACTAAAGGTAAAAAATATGTATTTGAATGTGATTGAATGAATGAAAGTGTAATTGATTAACAACTGAAAATTTGTACAAGATATATATCAGGAGAGTGTGGGCTAATAGAAGAAATTTTAAAAGATTTATATTTTGAAGGAAATAGCTTCATTAAATTATTGACCAATCTCCAGGTTAACCAAATTAGTTGCCAGGGCATTGCTTAGGCCAGATTAATAAATCATATAATCTGTAAAAATACCAATATATTCTAAATATAAACAAGAAAACTACAAAAAATTAATTCATACTTACCATCTTGCGTAACTGCAAATGATACGGAACTACCACACGCTATATTGACACATTTAATATTTTTAAGCAATGGTATAACAGTTGGTTTTGTAGCATCTGAACAAGATTCTCCTAAACCCAACCGTCCGTACTCTTTTCTACCCAGAGCATACACCGTGCCTGTAAATAAGGAACCATAATCAGTGAAATATAGGCTTCCATTACCTCAAGTAACAATGGTTAGATCACTTAATATGTTGAATGTAAATGTTGATTTTACCAATCCAAATATGAATGATGAAATAGAACTTGTAGTTTTTGTGTTGCACATCTTGAGGTTTTTCTTATAAATTACACTTTTTGTATCACTTGGCAAAAAAACCACTACTTACTGATATTTTTCAGCAGACGAGTTTCACACTAGGTCAGTGCATGTTCAATGCTGTGAATCATGGACAAGACTGTTGCTCATGTATGTTGTGTTGGTGTGAGTCTGTGGTGTATTGGTGTTCTGTAGTGGGTTATTTTTCATAGAGTAGTTGTTGACTATGTGTTCAAATATAGTATTTGAGTGTGTTTTGTCGTTTAGAATGTAGATAGTTTTTGTGGTGTTTGTACTTCTTGTAGTTTTCTGCTGTTTTAAATTTGTTGCTTTTTTATGTAGTGTAGGATTTTTGGATTAGTGTCTATATTGGCGTATCTGTGTAGTCTGTACTGTTTGTGTATGGCGAAGTATGATTTGAGTTGAGTGTGTTTTTTTATGTCTTTTATGTGTCGTTTTTCAAAATACCAAAAGTGTAATTGATGATGTAGATGTTTAAGCTTTCTTATAGGGGGGGGGGGATATCATTCAGCTTATGGGATAAGTTATGTTCAGAGACTCCTAGGGGTAATATATTTAATTCTGCTGCCACACTTTTGTAATATGCAAAAGAGGTATCCAAAAAAATACATTTTTTTTCTTAATATTTATTGTACATTGTAGTTAATTTTTTCTGTATATGGATAATACTAATTAATAAAGGGAAGACAACATAATAAGAATACTGAGCAATTAATAAAAAAAAATCTGATTATTTAAAAAAAAAAACTATTCTATAAATTCTGTGTTTAGATTGGGGATAAAATATACCTGTTTTCATCTACTTACTTTTATAAATTACTAAATGAAGACAGTGTATTTAGAAATTTCTAGGTGTTTTTAAAAGTAATAGTACTTTTAAGTAACACATAGTACTTAAACAATTCTCTCCATACTAACAAAGGAAAATACAACACAGAGAATTACAAATATAAATCACTGCAAATATTCGATTTCTGGACTCTTTAAGGACGATGTGTAGTGCTCTCAGATTGATACATAGTAGGATAAACAACTTAATACACCTTTTCATTGTACACCTATAACCAAAAATTAAATGTGAAACAAAGTCAAGCAATGACAGAAACTTTACAAAAAGACAATTGGATATAACAAACAATATCAGACCCCACAGCAAATCTCTTAACACAAGCAAGATGACAACTCTTCCAATCAAGACTGAACCGCCCAGATTCCTTCCCCCTAATAAAACTTCATAACAATATCAAGCATTTTGCCCATTTTCAAGAAATTCGAGGGTTACCCCTTAAAGGTTAGTGTTTCTTGAAGAACCATTAATTAAGAGATTACATATGCAGATGAAATAGACAAAACTGGGCCAGCTAGATCTTTAGAGCACTTACTTATCTATATATATAAATCAGTTGACACAAAATAAAACATTCATAGAAAAATAGTAGTATACTTTCATTTCAAAAATACTTTATAGGCTATATCAACGGATTGCATTATTACTACTAACCACAAGGAAGCTTATTTCATATAGAACAAAATGGTTCTTTTCTCACACATATACAGTGATGAATGAGGACAATATTTAATTACGGGTGCAAGCATCCTAATGACAGTTTGTTCCTGCTTATGTTTTATTGTTAAAGTCATCTGTTTTGTCATGCATTATAATGATTACATGTACATTTTCTTTATATGCAGTTCATAATTATTTATTATAAGAATATCTTTCAACTTATTTAGTATTATTTTTGTCAAATTCTTATTTGTTTTCTAACTTCGTTTTTCAATGTCGTATTTTCCAGGTACTTGAAAACGATCACAAACTGTATGCAAATGATGTGATAAGAGACTTCATGGGCAATACATCCCAAAACATACTTGTTGAAATTTCATTTAATATATTATAGGATACTCACAGATTTTAGGAAATCATATAGGTAGATAGGTAAATTTCCTACATAGATAAGTAAAGTTTCTAAATAGGGTTATTGTGTAAGAATTGAACGGTGTAGACATAGCAAAATTTAGATTCATATTAATGGTAGCGAATATAGACGAAAATTTCAAAATGTAAGTTTTCATAAATGTAGACAGTTGAAATTCACAACATAAGTAGAGAACCTAATAGTGATGAATGTTTGCAAGTTTCAAGGAATCTACATGGAATTTAAAGAAATACTGCAAAAATTGAAAAATCCATCTCGAGTCTAATTTGACAAAAAAGGATCATCGTCTTAAAAGGGTTAAAAAAATAGTGCCTAACTTAAAACAGCAATAAACCATTCCTAATAGAAAAAAATTATGATACCTAGCACGTAGTATAACAATTAATTCTTTAAATAATAAAGTAATATTTCATGAATTCAATATCTTATGAGAAAACAAAGAAAACTTAACTGTAAGTAAATTAGTACAGAAAATTAACTTAAATACACAAACAAGAAAAGCCTAAATATGAAGCTTGTCCAGAAATTGAAAAATCTGTATAACTAACCTGTTTCTGCTATACCCCATTTAATAAAACTGAATTTAAGGCACTAAATGGAACAGTATTAAACTAAATAGTTTTTTCTGTCAAATACTTTCACTTTGTGTTTATTTTCAATAAAAATAAACAGTTATTGTTATGTGTATATCTAATTAATCTACAAAATGAAAACAATCACACTTAAATAGGAAATATTAATAATTATTTGTTAAATATACAACTTCTAGGCGTAATAGAAATATAAGAAGAATGCTCAACAGGGTGGCCACTCAGGTATAATTTTAAAAATCCCCATAGACCTTCTGATTTTTCCGGCTCAAAATAATAAAATTAGTATACATTTTTTTACTTATGTAAAGTAGGTAACGGATTACAAGGTAAGGTATGTATTTTTAGAATTTTTTAAAATATTATTCATTAATTTTGAATAGATTTTATTTATTTCACTTGTTTAGTTGTCAATAACTACCAACACATAAATACTTAGCCAAAGAACAGTTATTATAAAAATTACTAAACTGTATAAATATAAATTACATGAGTAGGTATTTTTGGATATATATAATTTTTAAAAATAACACTACTTTTAGCCCTATACAATCATGGCAAAATGATCTCTAATTTTCATCCCTTTTTGGATGGATTAGACCACCAAAATTGCCCTTTCACAAACAGATTCTTTCGTCTTGAAAATTCATTCCATCATACCTTTATACAAACTCATGAAATACGTAAGATTTTTCTTTACATTATCTGTCTATAGAAGTATTAACAAATAATTGTATAGGCCTACTTGTATATATATATATATATATATATATTTTTTTTTTTGACTAGGAGACTAACAGACTTACCTTAATAAGAGTCCACTCTGTAGTCTTGAAATAGAAACTCTTAAAAGCACTTAACCAAAGAAATATTTCAACCACACAGTGGTCTTTGTCAATCAAAGAGAAAACACAAAAAGAAATATGAGAGAATGAAATAAAATAAAGTAAAAGTTTTATTTCATTCTCTCATATATCTTTTTGTGTTTTCTCTTTGATTGACAAAGACCACTGTGTGGTTGAAATATTTCATTGGTTAAGTGCTTTTATGTGTTTCTATTTCAAGACTACAGAATGGACTCTTAACAAGGTAGGTCTGTCAGTCTCCTAGTCCAAAACATCTAAATGATCTTTACCAACAAAAACTAACCTAATATATATATATATCTATCTATCTATCTATCTATCTATATATATATATATATATATATGTGTGTGTGTGAAGTTGATAAATTACTATTGTAAATACTTTTTCCACCACTAAGTGCAATCATTTTACCTTGTGATGAGACACCTTTCGGTCACTTGACCATTGTCGAATCACTGATGAAAGGTGCCTCATCACAACAAGGTAAAATTATTGCACTTAGTGGTGGAAAAAGTATTTACAATAGTAATTTGTAAATTTCATAAAGTCAGTGCAACGGAAAAATAATGGACAACGTAAAATATCAATATATATATATATATATATATATATATATATATATATATATATATATATATATATATATATATATATATATATTTTTTTAGGTTAGTTTTGGTTGGTAAAGATTATTTAGATTTTTTGGACTAGGAGACTGACAGACTTATCTTGGTAAGAGTCCACTCTGTAGTCTTGAAATAGAAACACATAAAAGCACTTAAACAATGATATATTTCAACCACACAGCGGTCTTTGTCAATCGAAGAGAAAACACAAAAAGAAATATGAGAGAATGAAATAAAATAATTGTAATCACAGATTGTGTAGAGTAGAAATCAGATGTCACAGATTAAAGATATATATATATATATATATATATATATATATATATATATATATCTTTAATCTGTGCATCTGTGACATCTGATTTCTACTCTACACAATCTGTGGTTACAATTATTTTATTTCATTCTCTCATATTTCATTTTGTGTTTTCTCTTCGATTGACAAAGACCACTGTGTGGTTGAAATATATCATTGTTTAAGTGCTTTTATGTGTTTCTATTTCAAGACTACAGAGTGGACTCTTACCAAGGTAAGTCTGTCAGTCTCCTAGTCCAAAAAATCTAAATAATCTTTACCAACCAAAACTAACCTAAAATATATATATATATATATATATATATATATATCATGATATTTCACGTCCATTATTTTTTTGTTGCACTGACCATATGCAGTTATTATTATTAATTGTAAACAATTTTTTCACCTCCAAGTGCAATAATTTTACCTTATGCGATGAGGCACCTTTCGGTCACTTGACCATTGTCGAATCACTAGCAGTGATTCTGACCGAAAGGTGCCTCATTACATAAGGTAAAGTTATTGCACTTGGTAGTGGAAAAAATTGTTTACAATTAATAATAATACCTTCATATATATATATATATATATATATATATATATATATATATATATATATATATTCTTGATATTTTACGTTATCCATTGTTTTTCCGTTGCACTAACTTTATGAAGTTAATATATTACTATTGTAAGTAATTTTATCCACCATTAAGTGCAATGATTTTACCTTGAGTGATGAGGTGCCTTTCGGTCACTTGACCATTGTCGAATCACTGATTACTTTTTCTTAATTTTTCTGGTGCGGATGTTCGGTCCGTCGTGTTGGTAATTGTTGATGTCATATACGTTTCCTCTTGAGTCTTGTGTATTATGTTTTTGAATAGTATGTCTTCTGTATATATTGTTTGTAGATTCATTAAATTGTTCTGTATGTTTTTATAAATGTGGTATTTTTCTAGTGAGTTTAGTTCTATTGGGTTATTATTTATTTCAAGTATGGTTAGGTTATTTTCGTAATTTGTTATTTCATGTTTATGTGATATTAGATGTGCTGCAACATTTGATACTTTTGAATTTTTGTTTTTGAATGCTTTATAATGTTCTTCAAATCTTATTTTAAATGATCTGGTTGTTTTCCCTATGTAAAATGCGTTACAGTTGTTACATATAATTTTGTAAATTCCTGATAGGTTATGTTTTTCTGAATTTGTTTTGTGGTTTGTGTTATTAAGATATTTTATTATTTTGTTGTTTGGTTTGTATGTTGGAGTGTAGTATTCTTTGTTGTATATATTTGTTATTTTTACTATTTTGTTATTGGTGTATTTATATTTTAGGTAGATTTTTTTAATTTTTGTGTTCCGGTTGTAGTGTTGTGTTGAGGTTAGGTTTTTTGTGAATTTATTGTATATATTTTTTATAAGGTGTTTGTTGTATCCAGTTTCTATTGCTATTTCTGTAATGTTATCTAATTCTTCATTTAATTTTTGTTTGTTATCCCGTGTGTATTTTATTGCTTTATTTATCATGTTATTGTAAGTGTTAATTTTGTGTGTCCAGGAGTGGTTAGATTTGTAGTGTATTGTGGTGTTGTTGGAAGTAGGTTTCCTGTATACTGTAGTACATGCAAACCATGTGCACCAATATTATCAGACATACCTAAAATCCACAAACCCGACACACCATTTAGACCACTAATAAATTTCACAACAGCACCATCTTACATAATCGCAAAAATATTAGACAAAATAATAAGATCTAAAATACATATCAACAACACATACAATATAAAAAATGGATACGAATTAATTAATAAAATAAAAACCATAAAAACAAACAGCAACACAAAAATAATAAGTTATGACATAACTAACATGTACCCTAGCATCCCAATAGAAGAAACCATAGAAATAATAAAAAACAAACTAATACACAATAACGAAAAAAGAAAAACAATAGATAGTATCATTACGCTAACCAAACACATATGTAACCAAAATTAAGTCCAATTTAACAATAAATACTATAAACAAACAACTGGACTCCTCATGGGATCATCCATATCATCAGTCATGTCAGAAATATATTTACAACACTTTGAACAAATAATAATTAAACCTATACTAAACATACACAATATTTCACTATGGACAAGGTATGTAGACAATATACTTGTAATATACCAACATACCAATCACAACGAACACATCATAATATTAAACAAACTAAATACATACAATGAAAACATACAATTCACCGTTGAAACAGAAACAAATAGAACAATTAACTATCTCAACATCACATTAAATATAAATGATAATAAAATAGAAACTACAGTATACAGCAAACCTACTTCCAACAACACCACAATACACTACAAATCTAACCACCCCTGGACACACAAAATTAACACTTACAGTAACATGATAAATAAAGCAATAAAATACACACAGGATAACAAAAAAATTAAATGAAGAATTAGGTAACATTACAAAAATAGCAATAGAAAATGGATACAACAAACACCTTATAAAAATATATATACAATAAATTCACAAAAAAACCTAACCTCAACACAACACTACAACTGGAACACAAAAATTAAAAAAATCTACCTAAAATATAAATACACCAATAACAAAATAGAAAAAATAAATATATACAACAAAGAATACTACACTCCAACATACAAACCAAACAACAAAATAATAAAATATCTTAATAACACAAACCACAAAACAAATTCAGAAAAACATAACCTATCAGGAATTTACAAAATTATATGTAACAACTGTAACGCATTTTACATAGGGAAAACAACCAGATCATTTAAAATAAGATTTGAAGAACATTATAAAGCATTCAAAAACAAAAATTCAAAAGTATCAAATGTTGCAGCACATCTAATATCACATAAACATGAAATAACTAATTACGAAAATAACCTAACCCTACTTAAAATAAATAATAACCCAATAGAACTAAACTCACTAGACAAATACCACATTTATAAAAACATACACAACAATTTAATGAATCTACAAACAATATATACAGAAGACATACTATTCAAAAACATAATACACAAGACTCAAGAGGAAACGTATATGACGTCTACAATTACCAACACGACGGACCGAATATCCGCACCAGAAAAGTTAAGAAAAAGTAATCAGTGATTCGACAATGGTCAAGTGACCAAAAGGCGCCTCATCACTCTAGGTAAAATCATTGCACTTAATGGTGGATAAAATTACTTACAATAGTAATATATTAACTTTATATATATATATATATATATATATATATATATATATATATATATATATATATATATATATAGATTTTTTGGACTAGGAGACTGACAGACTTACCTTGGTAAGAGTCCACACTGTAGTCTTGAAATAGAAACACATAGAAGCACTTAAACAATGATATATTTCAACCACACAGTGGTCTTTATCAATCGAAGAGAATGAAATAAAATAAATTCTCTTCGATTGATAAAGACCACTGTGTGGTTGAAATATATCATTGTTTAAGTGCTTTTATGTGTTTCTATTTCAAGACTACAGTGTGGACTCTTACCAAGGTAAGTCTGTCAGTCTCCTAGTCCAAAAAATCTAAATAATCTTTACCAACCAAAACTAACCTAAATATGTATATATATATATATATATATATATATATATATATATATATATTCACAGTATGCTCTAAAGACGACTTTTAGGTGACTCAGCGAACTTATGCCTATGCCGGATATTGGGAAAGGTCGCCAGTACAAGCATCCTTATCATTATGCTTGATTTTTGTTAAATAAATTAGCTATATTTTGCATTTTGTTCCCAAAACCCTAACGAGATTACAAAAATTCTCTTATAATATTTATACTTTCCCCAGTGCTAATAACTCCTGTATGAATCCTGAAATTTCATTTTTTCCCGGTTGGTGGCCTCCCTGAGCAATATTAAAAAATGTTTTACCATTGCTATCCAGTGCTAGAATGTGATGCTGCCCGCCACATATTTCTAACCACGTTTTGTTACAAAACCCTTTTGCAAGAACAGGATGGAAGTGAGTCTTTGTATCTTCAATACCTAAATAACACAAAACACAATAGTCAACACCTATCATAAAACAAAGTTTTCTTCTTACTACCAGACTAAATTACATAATAGTTTATTTATCAACCAACAGGATATAAATTAGGTTTATTCCATCCCTAAAATTAATTTTAAAAACTCATTCATTTTGTTCTTCACAAGGTTTGGCAATTCTTTTACCTTGAAAGTTTGTGCATTATAACAACAAAAATAAACTTATATTAAAATGCTATCTGTGGCACTAATGAGTCACACCCAACCTAGAGTGTTGTGGGTGCACAAAAGTATAATCAAACAGTTATTGTCAATAACCAGATATCAGTAAAACTGTTGCAGAAATTCCCACTATGACTAATTTTGCTCAATTGATCTCTGCTTCCATAAAGTGAAGTTGATTTTCTAAGAATTGTTTGCTTTTACTACCTAAAGCAAAACAAAAAACTTCACTGCTCTTTATCAGTAACTAAATTTTTTCCAGTAAAACTACATCCTATAACTAAGTTAACATTTACCAATTAGTTTAGTATACAATATCAAGAGCACAGTGGTACAATATATTACAATGAAAACATTGGAAAGAACCCCAATACCACAAAAATAATCAAACAACAAATAAAACAAGTTACTCAAGATTAAACCCTTATGTACATTTCGATGACCATGTCATCATCATCAGAGGGTCTTATTACAAAAAGACAATCAAACCCTTATGTACATTTCGATGACCATGTCATCATCATCAGAGGGTCTTATTACAAAAAGACAATCTGGCCAACAAGAAGTTACAAACTATAGTGATCACTCTAGTTTGTAACTTCTTGTTTGGTAGATTGTATTTTTGTAATAAGACCCTCTGATGATGATGACATAGACATCGAAATGTACATTAGGGTTTAATCTTAAGTAACTTGTTTTATTTGTTATTTTTGATTATTTTTGTGGTATTGGGGTTCTTTTCAATATTTTCATTGTAATTAGTTTTGTAGTAAAAACTCATTAAACCAGGATTTCCTAATGTTACTACTATTAACACTCCAAACTCTAAACAAATGTACTCTGGTATCATAGTAAAACCTAATTTGGTATTAGCTATCATCAACCTAAATGCTCTTGGGCGTATTATACACCAAAGCCGAGCCGAGGTGAGCGGGCCAAAGCGATGCAATGCCAAGCTGACTAAGATCTGCTATGCGTTCGCACTGAAGTCGATTTGACCTTAATAGGTTTTCTAGCCTTGTAGGGAGAGGTGCTTTCTTCCAATCAGTCTCAGTTGCAACACAGTGTAATAATAATATCATCAACTTTGATGATGTTATTGAATAGTTCCTCACTTGATGATGAATGTGTGGGAGAAAGAAGGCGATACTGGACTCAAAATCAATAAAGATCATGAGAGACTTGTGGACATTTTGTAACTATATATGAGAAACTCCGAGAAGATGAAGAAAGGTTTTGGAGATATTTCAGAAGGAGTACTATTCATTTTTGATTATGTAGTGGAGTCCGCAAGTAGTAGTTTTTTTGCCAAGTTAATACAAAATGTGTAATTTACAGTTATTGTTATTGAAACTTTTAAAAAGTACTACTTTGAAGACAATGAAACACTGTAAAAGCAAAGAAAAATTGTGTACTCTAGATTGGCACTAAACCATGTTATGAAAGTGAATAAACTGAAAACGGACAACCTCTTTTAAAGAACTGTGCTCTGTTTATTATGTTGTAAGATTATTCATGTAATATTTTTGTGTAAGTGTAAATATGTTTTTAGTGTTTTATTTATAATGTTAAAGACATTTAATGTATAATAACAGTGTTTTGTATTATGCAAATATCTCAAAGTTATAATGTTATTTGTACCCTTTGTTCTATGATTATAACAAAACTTTTATTTCTAACACACTGTTCAAAGGTGTAACAATAATATTTGTTTCTTATATATCAATCATTAGTATAAAAATACAACGCTCAAAGTTTTTATATTATATAAATCTGGCTGTTTCAGGGTGTATAAATCAATTTTATTTTCTAAACAATGAGTCATGATTTATACTTCGCATTTATAGGTTAGACTATAACTATTTATACCTACTTTGTTCACTACAACTCATTTTTCAGGTCTCATTATACAGTAGAGTCTTGATAATTCAAGGTAAATGGGACTGAGAACCCCTCAAATTACAGAAAACTCGGATTATACAGAAATATGTTCCTGTGCATTAGAAAAAATGGAGGTTTTAATGAACCCTAATACAGTACTGACATTAGAAATGCACAAAATATGTTTATAAAACTTTATATTAACATTTCTTGGAAGCCTGAAATATCATTTTTTTTCAAACAGGTTAAATAGGCTCAAACTTAATGGAAGCTCGAAAAATCGGGACTTGGAATTTCAAGACTCTACTGTAACTAAAATTTTCTACTTATAGTCCACACGTAGAGAAAATTATAGAAAACTATGCATACCCAACTAAAATTTTCTACTTATAGTCCACATGTATAGAAAATTATAGAAAACTATGCATATCCTTTATTTTTAAGTTGTTTAGTGATTTTTCAAAAAACATTTTTTATTTACTTAAAATATTTATGTTTATCTATATAAAACAATATGTTTTAGGGTACAAAACTTACCTTTTTAATAATAAACCAACTGTTTACTATTTATTATGTTATAAATAATTTTATTTTATTTTCCAAACTGAGTTTTTTGTATTTTGACTACCTATTACACGATCACAAAATATAATACCGTACCTTTGCAAATATTTCAAAGAAATTTCTCAAACAAAAAAACTGACAACTACACTCTTTTTCTTTCTTGCTAAACCATCAAGACATTTTCTTATTATACATAAACGTTTACATCTTGGCTATCTGGAAATATTTACAAAAATTTCTTATTGCCCCTGATTCAAAGTTGAAATTTTGATATAAATATTTCAACACTTTTCATGAAAATAGATATTTACAATTTTGGTAACGGTATTTGAAAGTACAATTCTTTAGAAGATAAAATATGTGCTATAATGTACATTTAATGCAGGTTTATTATTTTTTTTAAATTCAAAAAAGGGCTTTGCAAATCGAGAAAAATAGATATTACGGTTAAGAGGTTCATTAAAGTTGCAGATATAGGATTAAAGGAATGTGTAGAATGATAGAGCAATCACATTGCCTGTTAATAGAGACAAGAAAAGTTTTGTTATTGGTATGTATGCAGCATTAATAAATAAATAAATAAATACATCTCTTGTTGTTTATGTACCACAACATTCAAGATTATTCATTCTTACCTAACTGATTGTAGTTATTGAGACCAAACACATATATATTTCCTTTTGTTTTATCTTTAGCAAACGTACAATAAGCTCCAGTCCAAATGTCATCAAATTCTAATTTGAACCTTCGTGGAAAATTTACCTGAGCCGGTATTAGAAGTTGAGCTACAACAAAAATGCATTTCAAAATTAAGTTACATTGTATTAAGTTAGCACTTTCGCAATGTTATTAAAATCAACTTATTGAGCATTAATTTATTTTTCTCCTTTTAATAAAACGCCATTAATAACTGATAAAATTTTTTAACTATAACTAATGTTTGTTGAATAATACAACAGAAATTTTATAAATCCCAGGAAAATATTGTCAGCATAGCCTTGCACCCTGATCTAGTCCGTACTTCGACAAACTCATTATATTTTTACACGGAAGTTAACAATTCCCTTTGATTTTTAAATCCCTTCTATTAGCTCACACTCTCATATATATCTTGTACAAATTTACAATTGTTAATAAAATATTTTCTCATTCATCTAATAAGGTACAAAAAGTTTTATTTTTTAACCTAGAGTGGATGACAATTGATGTTAATAAAGTTTTTTTAAATATTTATTCCATAATTAATTAATAAAAATTTGGTGGGTCTATCCGGATTCGAACTGAAAATTTTCATGTTCGAGGTCTAGCACGCTTTGGCCCTACACCAATTTTCCAATACCTAGAAATCAGTTTCTCAAAGATGAGAAACATGAGTATCCCTCGCCGAATCTGGTTGTCTTTGAAACCTCCATTGTACAACCCTAAACTGTTGCCATGGATACCACAGAATATCATAAATAGTACTTTATGGTTAAAAATGAAAATAATAAAATAGAAAAACATACTGGAAATAATCAAACATGATAACATTTTTCTTTGGTAACCTCACTAGAAATTTACTTGAATTGTTTTTTTTAAAATTTATATTACTTGTTTTTATTCAATTCTAATTTGGGATATGTTAAGACTAATTTACGTTTTTAGAGTTAAAAACAAGATCCAGTATTTTTATTAAAAAAACTCTTAAAAATTATTCAATTAAACCCTTTAAATATAATTAATTTTCAGAATGAAAATAAAAGCCTGAAGATAATTAATGAAATCTAAATAAGCATTTGATTAAAACTTTGTGATAAATAATTCAGGGAACACTTGCAAGATTTGGTAATACAAAATGAAACACAACTGTTTTGCGAGTCATGTACATTTTATTTTACTTTGATGAGGTTTCGATAAGTAAATTGTTATTATTATCAGGCCTTAAGATGCTCAGAACCTCAGCAGACTGAGTTTTTTTTCATTGACCTTGAAAATTTTCTCATACACCATTTCTAGTAATGATAAAAGCAGATTATTTACAGTAAAGAAACTTTTGTAAACACCATTTCACAAAATATATTTCTGGAATTCTAACTTTACACCTCACAATATAAAGGCCTAAATTCATTTACACCCTTTTAATTTTTTTTAGAGGGCTTGTCATATCTGTCAGTTGATCTAAAGTCCTATTAGAAATTTGTCAGTACCTTTAGGAACGAAAAATCCAGATAAGCTCCCTTGATTTTTTTTTTATAGATCATTCACCCCCATTTTTAGTTGATGTATGTGAGGCTACTTTATCACGCTCTCACTGCTAAACGCAATAAGCACAATCAACCTCTTGCTTGGTTTTAAATGTCAACATCATATAATTTCATTATTAAATAAATTAATAAAAACTATAATAAAATTATAATAAATATTCACTAATTGTTATGAAACAAAACAAATGAAACTGTGCCGAATATTGCCGGGAGATGAGAAAAAACAAAACACTTGAAGTTTTACAACTTCTTTTTGTTTTAAGAAAAATATTTTCATCATATAGTTTCAATAATCACTATTAAACAAACAAATAAAATATAATATGATTAATATGCACTAAATCTCTTATTACGATACGAAACACCTGCAAAACATCGCCGAATGTGAGGAGCATGTTAATTTTTGCCGCATCGGGTGTAATATTGCATTCATGTGAAGCTGAGCTGCTCTGCGCTGCCGAATTGAGAACATGATACACTACTGTAGTTGCAAGAAAATAATAACAGACAACTAGATATGAATTTTAACCTATCGGTCCATTTCTTAAACTTTAGTTTTCTTTTATTCAGAAACAGTTTATAAATTCTTCTCATTAAGGAAACAAATTATTGAAAGAAATTGTGGAAACTATTTTTTCCCAGTAACAGACAACTAGATATGAATTTTAACCTATCGGTCCATTTCTTAAACTTTAGTTTTCTTTTATTCAGAAACAGTTTACAAATTCTTCTCATTAAGGAAACAAATTATTGAAAGAAATTGTGGAAACTATTTTTTCCCAGAAACCCAAGAATTTCCCTGAGATTTCCCCTGATCCTAGATTGCCGAATCAAACATATTCTGCACCCTTGCAATACATTACATTTATTTCTTAATTTTCCCCTGTTAATAATTATAGATAGGTTTAAAAACAAAATAATGCATCATTATAAAGAAATGACCACTATAGATAGTTTTTTAGTGCTGAAATAAAATTTTTTAAATATTGATTTGGGAAACTAAAGCATTTGTTGATTGAAAATGGAGGTGTTTGTGTTCTCTCTTCTAGGCTGAATAAATATTGCAACCAAAGAGAAGATAATAGCAGCCCTACTAGCACACCAAAGAAACCTTACGTATGGAAGACCTTACATAACCTTATGTAATTGAACTACTGTTCAGCTAGTCTTCGAACACAATTTTTATTCAATTTGGTATTATGGAGGTTGTTAATAATTGGGTTCAAAAGGGTGAAAGATCTGGAAAATCTACACTAATCGCCTTTCAATAAAATTTTTTAGGTAACAATTTGAAATATTATTGAGTGTTGAAGCTCTTGGACTTTGCATGCATATTCATAAAGCTTCATTGATGCCATACACTAAATTTATCCTAACTTTGAAAAAAATTATCAGACATGTGGAAAACAAACGTATGTTGTATTAATCAAACCTGTATGTAGGTACATGATTTTAATTCCTTCATCTTCTTGAACTGTTTAAGATACTTGACAAAAGCCACTGAAATATTAAAAATATGTCCACAAACTAAAGAAATCTTTAGTTTTTGTACACTTATCATCCAAAACAATTCAAAATGCATTAAGAATAGTAAGATATCGTTCAGTTTCAACGCTCATTAGTCAATTTGTTTCGAATCCTTTCTTCAAGGTTTTAGAATTGGACTATATACGACATAAGTAGTTTAATATGCAACACATGAAACAACCAAACAATAGGAAAGGAAGCTTAGATATTACACTTCGTACTCCTATTATGTTCAGTACTATCAAGTTCAGCACAATTTGTTAATTTCTTAATAAATTAAAAAGTACAAAACCAAAATGATTTTTATGTTGTTTTTTTCGAATGAGAATTGCAATAAAATATGGGCCATTGGGTTAACTTATGACAAAGAGAAATGAAAGAAGATGAATTCATCTGTATATTTCAAGGTAGATTTTAGGCATGTACAAGGATTTTGTGAACTAAATACAAATGGTAAGGAAAATGTTTTGACATCAACAATAATTTTATTTGTGATAGACAATACAAAATAATTGTCACAAGAAATTTAAACAGCTATGATTGTAAGAGATCAAGACATTCCCATCATGTTAATTTATTAGCCACATAACCTATTAAGTAGTTTTAAATAAATAATTTTAATTGTAGATGACTAAAGTATGCCTATGAATTGAGAATTTTAGTTGATTATTCTTACACTTTAAATAAGAATTAATGAATTCTTTCTCTAATAATTGTTCCTATCTTTGTTGATGCGGAGTTTTTCTCCGCACGTATCATTATTTGTTGAGAAAACGTCTTTCCAGTTGTCAGAAGTTTATTTCCGGCTTGTTACTCCACAACCTGCATTCTAGGAATCGGCCCAACCTATTATTGTTCATTTTTTCCTCGTATCGTTCATGTGAATTTAATCTTTGTCTCCTTCAGTCAGATTGCGATTTCATGTAAGTTATTTGTGCGAAGTTCCTTGTGGTTGTCTATTTATATTACAAAAGACTTTGTGGACTTAAATTGTTACTGTTTTTGTTGTTATTATAATACCATCTGAGGAAGATATAACCAAAGGCCGATGTTACATTTGTGAGCAAAAGAAAAATCGTTCATCTTAAACTCGATGTGGTAATTATAAGTTTTTCATCTGCAAGGAGTATGCAGCACCTGCTTGTTGTGTGAAGCGCATTCAAACTAATGAATTCGCAGAACTTAGTGGGGACTAGTGAGTTTAGAAATGAACAATTACAAGTTGTTTTTTCAACAAAAGACTGTAAGTTTCTGCTAGTTTTATTTTACACTAGAACCTGTTGTGTTATAAAGCCAATATGTAGGGTTATATATTTGAAGAAAAACATTCCTAATTTTCACTAAATATTAGAATTACTTTCATATTTTTATATGTACAATCACGATTAAAAGTTGTTTAATGTTTAGTCTATGAATTACTTTATATAATAAATAATAATATTACCTGCAAATGCCTCTCCCGTAATGAAAATAGTGGTCCAGTATACATTTTAACAATTCAAAATATTTTTAGAAATATGACGTTTAGAAATTCCAAATTGTACAATAATGATTTTATAATTTGTTTACAATGTATTTATATAGTATTTAATTGTAAAGTTACCCTAATATAAAAACAAAAACCGTTTCAATTTTAAACGAGTTTGTGTGGAATAAAACTCCATAAGCGTCCTCTCTCGTTTGAAATTCGATGCGCCTTTTCAAAGGTTAAACAAGAATCTTACTTGGTATTCATGCGAGTTAACTTTCAAAGATCTTCATTGTTAAGCATCAACTGTTCTATATATGTATATATACATGAGCCTCAATGGATTCTCGCAAACTAGTTTTCTAGAAAACAATTTTTAAAAATATTAATTTTATTAATTTTACAAGTCGAATTCAACTTCTCTCATTTCAGATTCACCGCAATGCCAGCTTTGTGGCGAAAACGAGGAGAGCTTGAAGCATATATTACTCAATTGTCACTACCCGATTTCTGTAAGGGATATTACAAACCCGAATATCTGCATGGTAGGAAATACTGAAGAATAAACAATACTGGGCTATTGCATCTATCATATAACATGGACATCGGGCTATCGGCTACACCTGAAGCTGTACTCCTTTACAAAGAAGTAAGTAAGTCTGATCTGTGTTAATCCTCAAATTAGGGAGGTCAAAGTGGTCCGATGGTTTGTGTAGTGGTCAGGTCGCACCTGTCTGACAGGAACACATATGAACAAACTATAGAAATAATTGTTAGGTTAGGCTAGGTTAGGTTATTACTCACTCAATATAAAATTCATTGAACACGGTTTCTGCTCACTAGAAACACCCACAGTTACTATAAAGATGAAAACTGGAGTGTGACTGGCAGTGGGGGTGCTGAGGAGTATTTAGGTAACCCTTTTGAGATTTTCTACCTCTACCTGCTTACTAACCATCAACCATGACCCTTTCTTAAGGAACAAAAATATCATTGGAATATTTTGAACATCGGACCAGTTCAGTATCACCAGTATTTACATTCCAAGAAGAACTAGTGCACCCCACTATAATAATCATTTATATTTGTAATAATTATCACACCATCACACCTGAGACAAATATATACCAACATTAGCCATTATACTAAGAGTGACTCCATCAAGTCCAGCTAATTTTGTTTTCAAAATGTTTCAGAACAATTAAAATTATTTCATTTGTGGTTCAAATGCAAAAAAACTATATTGTCACAAAATGACTTTGAGTCAGGGAAAAAATGAAAGATAGTGTTGCCGGTTATCATCAAAATAGTCACAGGAAAAAAGACTTAGTGTGAAAGATTATTAAATCACCATTGTTCAAGATATTTAAGGAGAAAAAATGAGCCTAATGGACAAAATTATACATCTTGTAGAAATGAATGTATGAAACAAACCATGCCTTGTAGAAACAAAATGAAAATTTAAAAATCACTTCATTGTTATATCCATGTTGTTTTTTATGGTTATAAATAGAATTGAGGTTCAGATAAAGCTTGTGAAATACTTTGGCAATCAACCAAAACTCATTGCCCTAATGTAGTTGTCGAAGATGTTGTCAAAGTCTCAACCTCAAAGAGAAATTTTTATAAAATAATTATTCTAACAAGAATGGTATTCTCTCCCTCTTGAAAACGTACTTCCAAAATGCTAAAATAGGTGTTGCTACTGCTACAGATGATGCAGACTTGACTATTGTTAAAGTAGCTCTAAGTCATGTGGAAGACCAAGTATACTTCAGAAGAAATGGATGTGCTTGCACTTCTCCTCATGTATTTGACACCACCTGGACAGAAGATATATTTTCTTAGGCTAGCTAAAGATTTTTAAAAAGAATTTATTTTTCGCCTAGAAGTCCGAGATCTTCTATTTGTTCAAACTTTTACATTATGAAATACAATCTCAAGTTTTTTTTTAAAACAAGTCTTTTGAGAACCAATGAAAGAACAAGAGTTTATAATTTGAAGAAGTAGAGTTACATATCAAACCCTGACATATATTTTCAAAAATTGCTGCATATTTCTGTTACCTCTGTACAGCCCAATCAATGAACTTTATCTTGACAATCAATATACAGCTTTAACACGGTAAAGCTCAGAAAAGTTGTCAATTTTGCCCATTATTTGAAGGTGGCAAACAAAAAGATTTTGGAACCAGAAGATTGAAGTTAGTAAGCAAATGAAAATTAACCTCAGTAAAAATGATAACTACTTTCTTGCTTCAAGTATTTTTTTGGAATTAATTTTTTGTAACTGCAAGATAGACTGTGGAGGGGTGAATTACATTTGCTGAAAAAAGTTGCTTGTTCTGTACTTTTTTTGTCAGTAATTCCTAACAAATTCTTGTAATAATTTTTACAATATTACTGATATATTGGTTGGTGAAATCGATACATATAACATGTCATTGACATATTGGAAGAAGAAATAGATATCAACAATGCTGAATAATATAAAAATAATAATAAACATTTTTCATGCTCATTTATATCCAATGAAATCATTAAATATTTTTTATAAGTAAATCTTTCTCTTGTTTCATAAAATATTAATTTCATTCAAGTTTCTGTCTTGTCAAAGTCCCATCATGAATGATAAATTGGAATAATTTTTTAAAAAATTGGTTTACAAAATCTACAAGCCTAAAATTTAAAAAAAATAAAAATATGAGCTTGTAAGTAAAAGTTTATCATGGAAGCTTGTAGGAATTCAGGAATAGAAAGAACATGAAACACATTTTTGAGCTAGTCCTGAAGCTAGTGTTTATTCAAAAACAGAATTTTGAATTACACTGGGATAAAATAATCTTTTATTTTCAACTAAATTTTTATTATTTTTGTTAAATTAATAATTTTTTTTCAAAAATAAGGGTTATCACAAGTTAAATAGGGCTCCTAACATACGAGGTCTGTTGAAAAAATACGTGCACTGTTTGAATTTCACAGCTCTAGTTAGTTTCAGTATAATCCGCTTGGTGTCGCTAGTTTCGTATAAATCAACTGATTAAAAGGCGTATTTCAGTCGCAGATCATTTGTTGATGAGTTACACGCAGTTTAGTAAAGAGTGTTTTTTTTGTTTGTCGGATTGTAAAATGGACAGCCTGAAGGGGCAACGAATTGCTGTGAAATTTTGTGTAAAACTAGGGAAATCTGCAACAGAATCATTTGCTAAGCTTAACACGGCCTATGGCGATGTTGCCATGAAGCGTACTGTATGTTTCAAGTGGCATGAACATTTCAAGGGTGGCCGACAGTCGATTGATGACGATGAGCTTCCTGGACGTCCTTCAACGTCAACTGACGACCCACACGTTAACAAAATCAAAACCCTGGTGCACGAAAATCGACGTCTGACCATTAGGGAGCTTTCCGAAGAGTGTGGGATATCAGTTGGATCTTGTTACGAGATTTTGACCAAAAAATTGAAGATGCACCGCATCGCTGCGAAATTTGTGCCATGCCTGATGACCGACGACCAAAACGCCAATGGCGCCCGGGTTTGTCGGGAACTGCTTGATCGTTCAAATGAAGATGAGAACTTTTTGTCAAGAATTATAACCGGTGATGAATCATGGGTGTATGGTTACGATATCCCAGATAGCTTGCCTTAGCAACTGGGCGGGGCCACGGGTGGCGGATAGTGGAACGGCCTACAGATATGTAGGTTACTTGTGAATAAGGATTCCGGAAGGTTTCTGAATAAGCAGGCCCGGAGCAAGGCAATGGTTCAAAGGTGAGGAATTATCCCTCCTCGCCAGTCAACTGGTTGGGTGTGGTAGAAATAACTGCTCTGACTGGTGACTGGGGTAGTTGGGGATTAAGTCCTCACAATGCTACTCTCACCTCCCAGGTGAACCAAGGGCAATGCGGCTGTGAAGTATGGGCGGGAAACTACCCTAACGACACAGTTGTGACAAAAGAGAGTAAAGCAGGCTGTTCGCTCCATGAGTAACAGTTAATAATGTCCTGAACTTGGGGTGTGCTTCAAGGTCAATGACTGAATACCCAATCCAAGGTGGAAGGCATCGTGCCGATGGATCAATGGCTGCAGGGTATAAAATGCAGTAGCACATGATCCCCTTGAGGAACCAGACAAAACCTCATTGTATGTTGTCTTGCCAGGGCAGAGGGGGTTCTGCTCTGGTTGACCGTTCTTTCCTCCATACTTGGGAAGCTAATGGACCAAGTAAGTACACAAATTGATCTTGAGTCTGCAGAGACAGCGGGAGCCAATGAGACGGCAAACCGTGAGTCTGTAGCAGATGTGTCAACGGCAAACACCGCTGGGGGTGCGGGGGCGGCTACCAAGCTGCCGACTGCAGAAACCAGTAAAATGGTTGTAGAGTTGAGCACGCTTTCTCTACGGAGAAAGCGTTTCTCTATGGAGAAAGTGTATGGGTGGAGCGGCCAGAAGGCGGCTCCAAAGAGATCAGGCGAGAGCAGCGGGAGGGTCAATAATCCTGAGCACACAACGCAGGGGAGGCCAAAACCGAGCCGAGCATATTAACGTCCAGTGCTTGGATGTTGCGAGGGGTGAGGTGCAACAGGTGGGAAGCAATCAACCACGAGCACCAAACCCCAGCATCGAGATTGCATAACTCGAACAACTGGGCTAATCTCCCAGATATTTCGGGACAAATGAGTAACAAGTGCGTGGTCAAAGAACCTGTCTTGGAGATGGGCAGTGACCACCTTACTCGGATGTTTGCACCTGACCAGGCCCACCAAACTATGATGGAATGGTCAGGGTCAGTAACATCGGGAGCCAAGATCTGGACACAGATGGCTCCAAGATGGACTTCGGCACTGGAGCGGGGGTGTATTGTAAAAACCCAAGGGTAAAACTAGTTTTTTCCTTGGGGAGGCTTACCTCTTTATTTCAGGCCGAAATATATGCTATAAATGCCTGTCTGGGAGAGATAGCGAGAAGGGGAATACACAGGACGCGGATTGCTATTTTCTCTGACAGTCAGGCAGCAATTAAGGCACTAAACGGACATGTGGTCACCTCGGCCATAGTCAGGGAGTGCCTAAATAACCTAGAAGCCCTGGCAAGGCACAATCAAATTAAGATAGGTTGGGTGCCAGGGCATAGGGGAATATTTGGAAATGAAGCCGCAGATGCACTGGCCAGAGAGGGGTCTTCAACTCCCTAATTGGACCGGAGCCAGCGGTAGGTATTTCCAAATCCTTGGTCAAGATTCCAGTTCAAAGGTGGATGGCTGAAAGACACTGTGAGCACTGGATCAGGGCTGAAGGGATGAGACACAGTAAGCTAACCCTTAGGAAAGAAACCTTCCTTGGGGCTGCAGAAGAGTCTCATCTATCTCTCTAGGCAGGAATTGAGGATAGCCACAGCTCTACTCACGGGACACTGTGGACTAAGGAAACATCTGCATAATACGGGTATCTTCAAAGATGAACTAGTGTGCAGATTATGCGGGCAAGAACTGGAGACCGCCACAGACATCATTTATAGATGTGAAGTACTTGCCGAGAGGCGCTTCAACCTTTGGTGATAGCACAGCTCTGGAAGAGGATGTTGAAGATAAAACACTAGTCAGGAAACTTCTAAACCTGGCAAGAGGGAAGGGGCTCTTTGACTAGATCAGGGAGGTAAGTACAATATACCTAAGGTAGCGGTGCTTCGAGCAGTTTAAATACGCGCTCCCAAGTTAATAAAAAAAAAAAAAATGGTTACGACATTGAAACGAAGGTTCAATTATCCCAATGGGTGAGTCAAACGTCCCCAAGACCCAAAAAAGCTCCCCAAGTTCGGTCGAATGTCAAGGTGATGCTGAGAGTTTTTTTTTTATACTAAGGGTGTTGTTCACTATGAGTACCTCCCTGAGGGCTCTACAGTCAACCAGATTACCTACATTGAAGTACTGAAACGTCTGAGGGACGCCGTCCGACTCAAAAGGTCAGAACTATGGAGAAGTGATAACTGGTTTTTCCATCACGACAACGCTCCAGCTCATTCAGCACTCAGAACTCGTAAGTTTTTGGCCAAACACTCGATCACTGTTCTTTCCCCCCCCCCCTACTCACCTGACCTTGCTCCTTGTGACTTTTTCTTATTCCCAAAACTCAAAAAAACTCTTAAAGGAGGAAGATTTGAAACCATTTCGGAGATTAAGGCAAATGCGACGAAGGAGCTGAACGCCATCACAAAAGAAGCGTACCAGGACTGTTTTAACAAGTGGAAACACCGTTGGGATAAGTGTGTGCGTTAGGGAGGAGAGTACTTTGAAGGAGACCCAGACGTGTAACTTCCAAATAAAGCACTTTTTTTTATGACCTCAGTCAGCGTATTTTTTGAACAGACCTCATATTGCAGATGAACCTCATCAAGTTAGAGCGACTAGTACTGCAGCTGATCCGACATTACTAATATGGTTAACAGGGGAATATTAAGAAACAATATACTGAGAATTAATTACTTTATTATATAAAACACATTTACACACACAATAAATGGTGTAAAATATTAAAAAAATACATATGTGTACCGTGTAACATCTATTTCTGTGTAAAGAATCATATTATTTTATCATCCGCTTGAAGTACTATTTATGAGCTGTACAACAAGCTATGGTGAAAGGCAAAATAATATCAATAAAACCTATTTTTCAAGATTTATAAAATAAGCCACAAAAAATAAGTTATGTAAAAAATGCCATATCAATTTTCAGGCCATATTAAGGTAGTTTGAGAGACATGCTTGGTTTGAGAGACATACATGGTTTGAGAGAAAAGGGTACAATTCTTTCTTTGTTATTTTGTGCCTACGTGTTTGGATCAAGTCACTAAAAATTGACAGAATAAAAAAATAATGTCTTAGCCTCTATGTGGTATAATTTTTAATTATAAATAAATAAAACCTCTTAAACAACACATAATTTGTATTTATTTCCTGATGTACATTTCCATTGCAAAACAATCATCTTCAGAAGAAAATACTACAAGAGGTTACTTTGCAATCGAAATCCAAATCAGGACGTAAATAAAAAGTTTTTGTGGCTTAAGAGTTTTTATTTATTTCTATTTTAGAATAAAAAATTTATATTATTTCATCATTACTATCAAATTCCATGAAATAAAGTACCCTTGCTTTTATTTCTGTGCTCTTATTGATTTGAAGACACAAATGCCAAAGGTATGAAAATGTACTCTACTTTCTATGAAATTTAATTATTTTTAAAAGTCTATAATTTTTTGGAAGTCAATAGGATTATATTCTGGATCTGAAAACTTGCTTTGTGTTATTTCAACGAGTGTTACTAATACATGCTTCTATTAGAAAAACATTCTTGATAAAAAATGCACATGCACAAACACACACACATAGATGAATCAGGAATTCAAATAATCAACATTGTACTATTTGGAAATTTCGTTTATAGTATAATTGATATAAGAATCCCAAGTTTTTATCCCGTGTATTTCATGTTTATTATTGTTCTAATTTCTGATATCACCTGAAAAACTCAGCTACATCATTTGGTAGAGCATCTAGTCCAGTGTGTACAAAGAAATTTTGCACACATCACCGTTTCTATTGTTATACTCTTTTATAAACTACAGAAGAAAAGAACTACCATACTAAAGAAATGCACTTTTCTTTTAGAATGGTAGAGTTCAATTCTATGTATAATGCGAACCACATAACCGTGGACTAGGTCTTGTGTGTACTACCATTTCTGAAAACATATTAGAATGTTCGAACATATTACATATTGAGAATGTTCGATACATCCACAGCTTCTGGATGCAATATGGTTATACATATTTCAAGAAAGTTTGTTAATTCATACTGAAGCTAATTTATCTAATATCGAGCGTCTCATGCAAGTCACTGTTTTGACAGTCCTTATCATCCGTTGTCTCTGTAAGTCCTTACAAATTCACGACAAAGCACCTCTCATTGACGCTGTATGTTAATGTTAAAATGAAACATATACTTTAGAAAGAGCCACCAACAGTAACCATTCACTGATACAAATTGCAAATAAAAACTCATTTATGGAACTCTTTACTAATAGAGTTAAGATCTACTACATACTAATTTAGAGTTGCAGTGCTTATCAACCATTCAACAAATGTTGCTATAGTTCACAAAAAAATTCCATAATTTATTGTTTCACATCTGGAATACAATTGATAAACAGAGATGTATTTATTACTTCTTGTTTAAAAATATAGCTCCGATGATGTAAGTGATTTATTTAGAGGCAAAATACTGGACAACTGATTGACGAATTCTTCCTCAAAAATAAGAATAACACATAATGCATTTTGGTTCTATATTCCCAAAATACAAATAAGCCAAAGGAGAGGAACAATTTTGAAGATAGTATTGCAATGGAGTTGGTACACATCTACAGCCCTACACAATCTGCTAGAAAAAAGAATCTGGATTAAGAAAATAGCTTGCACACAAATTTGTACACAGCTTTGGTTTTTTTCATATATATATATATATTTTAGGTTAGTTTTGGTTGGTAAAGATTATTTAGATTTTTTGATCTATTTGAATAAATCTGATTTATTTCATTCTCTCATATTTCTTTTTGTGTTTTCTCTTCGATTGACAAAGACCACTGTGTGGTTGAAATATATCATTGTTTAAGTGCTTTTATGCGTTTCTATTTCAAGACTACAGAGTGGACTCTTACCAAGGTAAGTCTGTCAGTCTCCTAGTCCAAAAAATCTATATATATATATATATATATATATATATATATATATATATATATATATATATATATATTAGTATATGACACTAACTTTATCAAAAATGCTTTTTTTCATTTGCACAAAAGTAAAACAGTTTCTGCGCTTTAATTATTTACAGCTCCTAAACCATGTGACTTAGGTAGAATGTTGAATTATAAAAGTTTACTGATTCAATAGAATAAAAAAATTGTGTATATATTTAACTTATCAACACCGTTTTCTTGTATTCACTCATCACTTACACTTTAATGTACTTAAACAAGAATCTTACTTGGTATATTTGTGTGTCGACTTTCTAGAACTATTAATTATATACTCTCATTCTCAAGCTTTTTAAAACTCACTAACTTCTTAAAGCATGTTAGTCTTTTAGAATAGTCTTCTAAAATGCTTGAAAGTGAGAGCACATAATTAATAGTTCTCAAAAGTCAACTTGCAAATATTCCAAGTAAGATTCTTATAAATATACATATTCATAATTATATAGTCTATATATTATGTAGCTCCATACATATTCATAATCTCATAAAACTGACATAAACATATGTGGATTTCAACAAATATAAAAATATTTTACATTGTACTAAAGATCATTAAAATTCAGATAACAATTCATGTATTTCAAATGGCCACATTTTGAACTTTACAAATATTTGTGTATTTGTTAATATTCACAAAAGTGTGTCAATTTGTATGGAACTTTGAATATGCATAGGTTTATAAAGATAACTAATGTGAAATGTGATTAGGAAAAATTATTATTTTATAATTTTTGGTTCCATATATATGTAAATAGTATGTCAATTAATGATACTGTAAGTGACTCTAAGAAAACTTATATACACTGGGTATCGTATATAACGACATCGCTTAATACGGCGTATCGGCTGTAACGACGAAGATTCCCGGCCCCTTAATTCTGTAGTACCTGTTCAATGCATTTGACATCGCCTATAACGACATCGGGTAAAACGACGGATCGGTTAAAACGACACTCATTTCAAGTCCGTCTAAAAAAAAAAAATCCAGTATAGCGACGGAACATTCTAGAATTTTCCGAACGGTAATCTCTCGATGTAAACACAGCTTTCTAAGAATCACGATCCCCATTCCAATCCTGTTCCACTACAAAAATGATCAGTTCGAACTATGCAGTCAAAAGTGAAACACGTATGTACGTTCGTAAAACGTCAAAAAGAAAATCTGTGTCACTGGAAGAAAAGTTTCACATTTGTTGCCGCCTGGAAAATGGTGAAACGAATAAACAGCTTTATGAAGAACTCGGCGTTAGTCACACTACAATATCCACCATCTGGTCCATAAGGGAGACTATTAGAGCCTTAATCGAAAAGGGACATTCTTTCAAGACTAAAAAAATTAAAAGTGCAACACACGAAGGAATTGAAGTGCCGTTGTTGGAATCGATAATGTAAACGGAGACATAGATAATACATATGTCACGTCCGAGGCTATTTATAGCCGAGATAAGCTGACATTTGTTTACTACAATCTTATGTTGACACATTAGGTTTTTATGATTGTTGTTTTTTGCCGCATTAAATGGGTCAAACTAAAAAAAACATTCAAATATAAAAGTTAAACCAAATTAAATATGTTCATAAAACTACCTGGAATATTATTACAGTTGAAGCATCAAAAGTTAAATTGGGATGGTCGGATTTAAAAACGACTCAGGCACAATATTCTCCAAACTCTTCTGAAGCATTGACGTAAAAATCAAACCTTTGTACAAACGCGTATCGACAGTAGAGAAGTTTCAATTAGCCTGGGAGTGAGCTCGCCATATCTAAGAAAATAAGCTAGGCACGCTCTCTGTACCTCGTAAGACTTTATTATTCAGTCTAAAATTCTCCCCACTCCATCTGGGTTAGTACTGGATATAACGACGACCGGATATAGCGACCTAATTTTCATCCCCCCTTAAAGGTCGTTGTAGACGATACCCAGTGTACTTTAAGATAGATTATTATGTGACATTTTCCTATAGTAGCTTCCCTTTTTGTTTAGTGAGGAAGGCCATTTCAGGAGATGTATCTTAGAAAGTAAGTTTGTAGTTGTATAAATACAAAAAATAGTAGTTCAAGTTGAAGATGTTAACAAACATTAAAATTAATTATATCTATCTAAACTGCTGTTTGTTAAATAATAAAAATATAACTAAAATATTTTATTTTTGAATTCTATGTTCCTAGAATAAATACCCTTAGCTTTCCTTTTTATTGGGAAAATTTTCATCTTGTGTCCTCTCAAGAAAATCTTAGCTCCCCTCTTGTTATTTGTAATATAACTCAATTGTAAGACCTCAGAGAACCAATTAACCAATCATGATTTCAATACTTTTATAAAACACTGGGTATAATATCAACAAAAACGTACTGTAGCTTTACAACTTAATTATATGGAAAATAATGAAAGTACTTACTTATGCCATGCCTTCTACCTCCATCAGCAAACCTTTCTGATACTCGTCCTAGTTGTCCTTGTTCTGCACAACCACAGGTGTAAATCTGACCATCAACTGTTAATATAACTAAGTGATCTGAGCCAGATGCAATTTTTATCACTTTCTGTTCTATAGGCATTATTAATGGAACTTTTTGTATTCCATTTGGAGTCAGACCCATTGTTCCATGAGAATCCTAAACCAAAAACCAATTAGAAAGTTGTTTTTATTCAAAGCTACATAAAAGAAATGTTGTTATTAAATATTCATAAATCATGCAAAATTTCCCCTCATTTATAGTATTTATAATACAATATTCATGATATTATTACATGGTTTAGATTAATTTTAAAAATATAGTACAATAGCCCCTCACTATTTGCGGTTGCCAAAATTATAGGCCATCCCGCTAATATGTATCATATTAAAAAAAAAAGACAAAGAAGTGTAGTTACTGTCCTGTTTGTAGGATGAAATGTTTTTGTCTTATTTATTTCGTATAGCACATGAGTTATTTATCAAAAAGAAATCTAATAATTCTCCAAACATCTGTTATACTGTACCGTACTATGCCTACTACTCAAAAGATAGGGCCTAGTAGTCTACATTATGATTTCTTATGTATAAGGATGAGATTGGATTGTTTAGGAAAAAAATGCCTGTGAAATGTATGTTTAAGGAAACAGTTAGCTGCAGCCGTTACTGAAATTGATCCCTGTTTAAAATGGACATTAAAATTTAATTGAGAGCTGGAAGAAGCACTATCGTAAAGCGGTTCGAAATTCATAAAAAAGTGTATAAAGAACTAGAAAAAAAACACCCAAAGAATAAAATTAAAAGTTTTTTAAAAATAAAATTAACAGTACTCCAAAGATTATTTGTCTAAAATTATGTGCTTAAAAATTTAGTAGATATTGTTTAATAATAAAGAATACGTGTATCTGTGTATGTGAGTGCGTATATTTAATAGAATTTTCGTGTTCTCAGATTGAAGGAAAATAATCAATAAAAATAAGTACAGTAGAGAGTCAATAATCTGGACGTTAAAAATCCAGAGCGCCGCAAATCCGGATCATGGTTTCAGCATGCACGGCACTAGGCGTGAAAAGTGCGAAGCTTAGTACCACTACGATACATACTAAACTAAGTGTTATCTTTAATTACAAATGGAAAAAAGATAAACTAATTCTGAAAAAAATGTGTCACAATGAAATTTAAAACGCAACGTACAGTATATTTAACCATGATTTAAAGTTTTTAGATTTGTATGTTCTACACGCTAATAAATAACGAGTATTGTAACCAATCGGAGAATAACGAGGGAATACTGTAGTTATCATTCCGTTTGGTTTTTCATGCTATACATTATAATAATACTCTGTTATTACCAATTGAGCAAAGTAAGTTTTAATTATAATTTGGAAAACCTAAATGCAAGTTATCAACTTAATAGTGTAAGGTATAAAGAGATATATAACTTGAGTAACATACTCATCTTTACTTATGTTAGGAATGTTTGTATATAATCTAATACATTTATCTGCCTTTCCTAACATTAAAATATTTTCCTTTGTTGATGTGCTTTGACTCCATTTTTAAAACTTATATAGTACTTAAACTATTTAAGTTTTGAAAATGAAATAATTCAGAAATGCGTCAACAAAGGAAAATATTGTAATGATGAGAAAGGCAGAAAATGTACACAGATACATAACTTATATATCTGTAAAGATTCAGGTTTAGAGAAGATAGTGTCTAATAGATAGAAAATAATTTTAAGAGGGAGAGGTGAAAACTCTGAATCCAAAAATAAGCTTTGACATCCAAGCCTAAAACTATTGTTATGATTATACTTTTTGAGGTTTTCGTAGCGGTATTACTGAGGATGTATTATAGTATAAAGATTGCCTGCACTATTAAATAAAGATTGTCACATTATTGTATTATCTTTTTATGGTCCTACTACAAATGATCTTGGTATTTTTATAAATGTTGGTTTTATATTGACCTCAATGATAATATCACATTTTTTTTATTAACACGCTGATTGCCATGGCAGTCACCAGCGACCGACACAGTACTTTTGCATAGGACCGTGACGTGGTCAGCCATGACCGACAATGTAGACTCAACTTTAGATCATCACACAAGGATGTCGGACACATTCACGATGTATTTAACCACATGAGGAGGCTTTGTACACACAAATTGTTCCTGCAATTGGCGTTCAGAAATTATTTTACTTTTTTTTTGCAAGACTATAATTATTGGGAAACTAGAAGTTCAGAATTACAAGGAAATAGATTTTATTTACACTTCTTTGTAGAACTATATTACGTATTAGAATAATGTTACATTTGATTTGATCCTTAAAAAAATTCACCTAAAAACTTCTTTCTCCAATACATACAATCTTATACAATTCGTAAAAACATCTCAATTCAACACATACTTGTATTGAAACAATACAAAAATAAATGTAAGAATAATGTTCAGATTATACCTACATTCTAATTATTTGATAAAAATATTTTCCAACAAAAATAGTTATGCTAAAAATTTAAATTGCCTATCTATGAAATATGTGAAAAAAATCAAGTAGTTATATTTATTGTTTAAAAATATCTATATTGTGAAAATACATTATAGTATATATTTATACTTAGATTTAAATTCAAAATATATTGAAAAAATACAATAAAAATTTAACATTTTACATTCATTCGGAGGATCGGACTTGAACAGGGAACGTGACCGACGCGATGCCTCGTAGTATAATCATTAACGTGCGCCATGGCGGTCACCGGTCTCCAATGATATTATAAAATAAACTAGTTTAAATGAATAAACACACTAGAAGACAAAATGTTCTCGTGTTTTGTCATTAATGAAACAAAAAGTACATACAAAAAATTGTTTTGAAAGTTATCAGTTGGCAGTTAATGTGTTCAAACATTAAAAATTATTACATGTTACTTAGCAGCAATCTTATAATCTTTGCTTTTTTACTTCTTCTTCAAGATTGTGTAGTTCCTTCCAAATTTATTAGTTAAATATTCCTCTGCCATACACTTTTTGTTATTCTTTAACAAATTCTACATTATTAAACATATTACCCTTTCACTGCAAATGCACAAACCTTCTTCTAACACTCTGGAATAAATAATACGGAAACAGCCTTAGCGAGAGACAAATAGGCTTTATTTAACACAAATGATTATTCAGCACATAATAAAAGAAGTTGCTACTTCCTATACAATTTACTACTACTACTACTACTACTACGTAGCGGTACAGCCCGGGGTGGACCTTGACTTCCTTAACAATGTCCCACCATGTACTTCTGTCCTTAGCCTTCTGTTTCCATGCTGTAATGCCGAATACCCTTAAATCTTCCTCAAGGTCCTGAAGCCATAGTTTTCTTGGTTGGCCAACTCTTCTTTTCCTAATCATAGTGCCATGTAAAAGTTTCTTTGGCATTTTTATGATGTGACCTAACCATTCTAGACGTCTATTTAAATAAAATGGTCCACATTTGCATCTTTGTATAAGGAATACAACTCTGCATTAGATAGAAGCTTCCACACATTTGTTTGTACATCGTGAACCGGACCATAAATTTTTCTCAAAAGCTTACGCTCAAACAATGTCAACTGATTTTTCATCGCGGCGGTTAAAGTCCACGTCTCCGCTCCATACGTTAGGACTGGCTGAATTAAGGTAATAGAGACGTACCTTAGTGGTTTGGGACAATAGCCTACTTTAAAAAAGCTTTATATTTGTGAAGTATGCTATATTAGCTGTCATTATTCTTGTTTGGACTTCATTTATTGTTTTATTTTCATCGTTCACTTCTGAGCCCAAGTATGTGAAACTTTTTACTTTTTCAAAGGAATATCCGTCGATATCTATAGTCGTACTGCTACGCCCTCTGCTTGTACTCATATATCTAATCTTTCCCTCATTTATGCAGCGACCTATTTTTTTGCTTTAATTATTGATTATATTAAAAGTTTCTTTGAGTGATGGAATATTCCTAGCAACCAAGCATATATCATCAGCATATGTACATATTTGACTGCATGAATGCATGATATTCCCTGAAACGTTAATCCTCCTCAAAATGCCATGTAATGCCAGAATGAAGAGGGGAGTGGATAGGGCATCGCCTTGTCTCACGCCAGTCAGAATAGGGAATTCGGGACTTATACCGCTGCCTATGACAACTTTGACGTCACTATCACACAATGTCATGTTGATCAGTCTGATCAACTTGTTTGGTACGTTGAACTCCTTTAGAATTTAGAGTAATTTTGCTCTGTTGACACTGTCAAAATCCTGCCGATAATCAATAAAAAGAAAATGAAGGTAAATTTTATATTCCCAACACCTCTCGAGTAACTGTCTTAAAACAAATATCTGATCGGTAGTTTCCCTTCCCTGTCGGAATCCACACTGATAATCTGTTAGGATGTTTTCAGCAAAGACTTTGAGCTTTTTCAGTATTATGTTTGAGAATATTTTCTATGCTACCGTGAGAAGAGATATTCTACGATAATTACTGCATTCCAATTTGTCACCCTTTTTAAAAATAGGACACATGAGACTAGTTCTCCATTTTCTAGGCATGCGCTCTCTTTCCCATATGTCTAGGATCAGGGAATATAATTGTGACTGTACAATTTCCCCACAAATTTTAAAAAATTCAGCTAAAAGTGAGTCTTCACCAGGTGCTCTATTGCTTTTCAATTGACTCCATGAAGTCATCCATGTCCGGTGGCTCAATGTCATCATTATTTGTCAATTCTATTCGGCTCAAGGTATTGTTGTCCGTGTCTATCGTCTGAGCTCCCGCGTTATACAAATCACCAAAGTACTCTGCCCATATGCCAATAGCTTCTGCCTTCCCCTCCACTACTCTACCATCTTTATACTTGCATGAGTCGGTTTTAGGCTGGAAACCTCTATTCATATATTTAACAGCACCATAAAATTTCCTGGATTCGTTATTACTTCTCAGTTCCTCAATTTGCTCTACTTGCTTCCTTAGAAAGGCTTTTTTTTTCACGTATTACCTTTTTTGCTCTTCTACGGCTTAGTTGGTAATCTAAGGTGTTCTGTCTTGTAGCACACTGTAACATTATCAATCTATACGCATTTCTTATTCTTATCACCTCACGACATTCGTCATCGAACCATTCCTCACCACGTTCCCTCATTTTCTCAATAACCACATCACTCGCCGTCTCCTCAATGACTCTGCTAATTTTGGTCCACTTTACTTCTATTCCTGTTTTCTCATTTTCAATGCCCTTTTTAATAACAGTTCTAACATTTTTCTATCACCCAGTTCTCTAAATCCTTCTAATGTGTCCGGATCTTTAAATTTTTCTAGGTTCCAGTGCCTTCTTTTATATAATTTCTCTTGTCGCAAGCATGCCAGTCGTTCTCTATATTTAATTTTCACCAGAAAGTGATCTGAATCACAATTTGGGCCTCTGGCCGTTCTGACATCAGTCACTGAGGAAGAATGGCGTTTTGAAATGAGTACGTGATCAATTTGGGTTAATGTGCCATTTGGTGCTTTCCAAGTTCCAATGTGTATTTTTTTGTGCAGGAAGCAAGTACTTTTTATTATCATGTTGTTTGCTTCAGCAAATTCACACAAGTGTTTACCATTGTTTACCATCTTCATCACTTTCTTCAGTTGGTGAATAGGCAGAAATCAAAGTTGTATTTCTAAATTTTCCCCTCAAGCGCATCTTACACATTCTATCATCAATGGGTTCGATTAGCAATAAAGACACCCAAAAATATTTCTATAGAAAAATAAAGTGTATTCCTTAAAGTTCATTTGTAGAGATGATAGTGCAATTTTACCTGTGCTCTCTTATGATTGGCTTGGGACAGATACAACGATAAAATAACATCATACTCTACAAGGATGATGGAAATATTTAATTCATCATATATGGTTTGATTTGTATGTGGTTATTTATTTTAAATGAGATATTTACATTCAAAATATGAGTGAGGGTTTGCAGAAATAAGTCAACACAGCAAACTGGCAAGTTCTGTAACCACTATATAATTTACAAAGAGGTCTGAAAGAAGCGAGGCTGACAAAAAATCAATGAAAGTATATGACACATGGATAGTTATAAAATTACATATTATGAAAAATTCACTCAAAACAAGTAATATAAAAAAATTTTTAAGCCAATTCCTACTGAGGTTAACAAAAATTTTTTTAATTTTTGTTACCCTACAGCACTATTAATGATATTGTGTGGTAATAATGGCAACAATTCATAAAGTTGTACGATGGATGTTTCGACGACAACCAGAAGGGGGAAAAAATTCATATATATCTTTGAGACATTAATTTCTAGTTATGGAACATATTAGCTCAGCGCCAAAAAGTGGTAGATTTTGAACGTGATGATACTCGGTTCAAATCCGGCTGCACCCCACAAATTTTAAAATTTAATTATGGAATAAATATTTGAAAAATCGGTATTAACATCAATTGTCATCCACAATAGGTTAAAAAAATGTATGTGAACTAGATTGGATGAATAAAAACCTATTTTATTAACAATTGAAAATTTGTCCCTATCTTGCCTGATACAAGTCAACCACCCACACACAACATAATTGAGTAGAACCAATGACAGTGAGAAATCAACCAATTCAGTCGCGACAGCAACATTTTGCCCAATCACAACAGAGACAACCCCCCATCTCTCCTTCAGTCAACGACACTGCATGAGCAGAGTCAGTGACTGTGACAAATAGGCAACCCCATGACTCATTCAGTAAGAGCGACAAATCAACCAATGTCAGCCATTCCATTCAGTGAATGTGACGTTTTGCCCAATCACAACAGAAGTAACTTCCGATCGATCCATTGCCACTGGAACTTGCATTTTCCATATTTTGTCACTGGTACCACAAGCGACAAATGTATATCGGTGAAAAGTCACCATGACAGAAAATAACGACCATACCTAGCTACTACTACTACAGCCAAGGAAAAATACAGACCACCACCTGTTCATCTCAGATTAACTGAATACTATATCATACAGACGTTTTGTAGAAATAAAAAATAGCTACACTGCTACCAAACTAAAAAATAATTCATTTTTAGTTTACAAAACGCCATTTAAACAAAAACACTTGATTTAAACAAAAGGATTATTATTTTTTTATAATAACAACAGGTCCCTAAATATTTTTTCGACTAGTAAAAAATTAAGAAATGAACTTTTTAACCCAAAACCTGTTTTTCTCTATTCAAAACCACAAGTCCATTCCACACAAACCGTATATTAACCATACACAAATTCTGTTAAACATTATATATCTATAAAATTTTAATAGCTTGTTTCAAAAATCATTTCCATTTCCTTGATAAGTTGTAGTACATGGTGCCATACAAAATATTAATAAACATTCTGTTGAAATTACCTCTGAAAAGAAAACCATCAATAAAAAAAGGAATTTTTATATTTTGGTTACCATAGAAGAAACATTTTTAAGAAAATTAATTTAATCAGTCTTTATTTAGTTTTAAGAATATGTGAAAAAAATAATAAAACGAATGCCAATAAAAATGGATTATTTACGACAAAGCTGCAGTAAATCGAGATTTGTATGGGTCAGAAAGGAACAAATGTGTAACAAAATGGAAACATGTCACAATATAAGGGAGGAGATAGAAAGAAGACAATTAGCATGGTTTGGAGAAGTAAACAAGATGGCAGAAGATAGATAGATTCAAAAGGTACTTGAGTGGATTACCCCTAAGAAAATAAAGAGAACGGCTACGAAGAACTTGACATGATGACTGCAAGAAATCTAGAACAGGTGGTAACAACACAGAAGGAATTGGAAATTGGGGACGGAGAGGCAGTGACAGATGATACACATAAATAAAATCATAAGATAAACACATTATAAAAAAGTATCAAAATATTTTTGTTTTAAAAATGATTATATTTTTTGGTAATACACTGATGATTGTGCAAATTAACTTACCCGAAATGCTCCCCACGCAACAACACGTCCATCTTCAAGAAGTGCTGCTGAGTGTGAGTCACCAGCAGATATCTGCACTGCAGCAGTATCTAATTTTACTTCTCCTGGAACCGTTTCTGCCCCTTCTTTACTTGTATCACGCCCTAAGGCACCTTCATCATTACATCCAAATGTAATGACCTTTAAATCATAAAATTAAAACAAAATTAGCTTGCAGCAACTGTGGTGTAATTTTTAATTTCAAATAAATAAAACCTCTTAAAGAGTTAGCCTTGTAGTAAATTTCTTTGAAGATGATAGTTTTGATCATTTTCTCTGATCCAATTGAAATGGAGTTAAGAAGATAAATACAAAGTATTTATGGTTTAAGAGGTTTTATTTATTTTGAATTTTGTAGTTCATTACGTTCGGTGAATCTTATTAATCACTTAAACAATAGTTTATAACTATCCTAACTTTAAATTTTGTAAATTTGTTAAAACTTACTGAGACAGAACGTTTTTGATTGCTATGTAGCAATTTTCATCAGTGTCTTCTGCTTGGAGATGTCGGGTCAAGTGGTGACGGTTTTAAAGGTAGGTTATCGATAGTATCAAAGAGTATGTGTGATTTGTATTGTGTTTGTTCGTTTAATATGTTTGTACTTTGTGTTTTTGTGTGTCTGTAAATTTCATATTGTTCTAGTGTGTTGAGATATGGTCCTTTTTTGTTGATGTGTTGTAACACTCTTAAAAATAAGGTGTTACATATAAATTCATTTAGATATTTAATTTTTATTTAATAATTATATCGTCCCAATATAAAAGAAAATTTTTGTTTTATTGGTGCACATTGTGAAACTAGCGTAGGTAGTAGCATCCCTAGCGGGTAAAAATGTAAAATATCATACGAGTTAGTAACTTAGGGTAATAAGCACATCAAGCCATGTGATGTAAACATGGTCTGATATCGCCTGATCCGATGCACCAATCAAAAAATTGAAAATAATAAGTAAGGGTGGGAAATTCCGTTGGCGTGCCCTTGCAGAAGCCCCTGTCACCCAGAGGTTCCCGAATGGAACAGACGTCATGGCATTTTCGGACATAACCTAGAAATTTATAAGCTTCCAGTATTCAAAATTTAAGATGTCAAGGCCGGTACCAAATTTTATTAACGCAACAAAAGAAGAAGTCAGAAGCTATTATTTATGTGTTTCAAATAAGTAAAGGTTTATATCTTTTTGTTTAAGAGCGCTGATTTGTAAGAGCGATGTGCAGTGATTTGTCTACAAAAGCATTGTGCAGTAATTAATTATATGAGTTAGTGTTTTACAAGTAATGTGCACAACCAGGTACGTTTTAGATAATAATAAAGAAAATGTATTTTAATGTTAACTAAGTTGAATTTTAATTGATAAATGGTTAACACATGAACGATAGAAATTGTCCTTTGAATATTCATTTCTAAAATTGATCTTCTCGATATATATAAATTTTAAAGGTTAATAAGTAGTTAAAATGTATGGAATAATTAGCAGTAATTAACAGTTAATTACTCGACACATTGGTGTCATTTGTTCTTTTGTAATATGTCACTGATTAATAAATTGTATAACTTTGTATTTTAAAACTTTGAATTCTTATTTCACAAGTAACCTAGTTCTAGCTTCAAGATATGAGCAACAACCTAGACAGAAAGTAATTGCCTGAACTGCGGCATAGAACTAGAAGCCCTGGTAAGTAATTAATTATGTTGGTAATTAACAATTAATAATAACACATTTCAAATTTAAGTAAACTTACCCCAGGAAAAAGGGCCTGAGCGTTACAGTGTAGGATTTCTAGGTTATGGTAAATGTCTGTGTATTTGTGTCCTGTTTCTTTTATGTGATTGTAAAATGTTGAGTTGGTGTTCTGTTTATGTTCCTCGACTCTTTGTTTAAAGCTGCGAACCTGTTTGTCCAATGTAGAATTTGTTATATTCGTCGCAGTTCAGTTTGTATACGCCTGGTGCTTGTAGTTTATCTTTGTTGTTGGTGTTGTGTTGTATTTTGTATTGTAACTTATTAATTTTGTATGCTATTTTGTATCCTATTTTTTGAAATTTGCGGGTTATTTTGTTTGTTGTTTTGTTTATGTAAGGTAATGTGATGTATTTGTTTTCCCTGTCGGTAGTGTTAATTTTAGTGTTTTTTTGTATTTTATACAATAGTTTGTCTATTATTGTGGTGTTGTATCTATTTGTGAATGCTACATATTTAATTGTGTCTAGTTCTTTGTTTATGTTTTATGTGGTCATTGGGACTTCTTTAAATCTATGGAGCATGGATCTGAAGGCAGCGTGTTTGTGTTGGATAGGGTGGTTTGAGGTGTTGTGGATAAGTGTGTCCGTTGTTATGGGTTTCCTGTAAATGTGGAAGCTGTGTTTTTGTGAGTGGCTTTTTGTTATGGTTAGGTCGAGAAAGTTTAGGGATCGGTTGGTTTCAATTTCTGAAGTGAAGTGGAGTTTTGGGTATATTTTATTAGTGTAGGTGAGGGAGTTTTTCGCATTGATGGGAGTTGCCTCTGTATAGTGTTATGATATCATCGACATATCTGTGCCAGTAAATGATTTTGTATGTATGTGTGTGTATTGTTTGTGAGTATCTTGGTGTTTTCTATGTGTTGTAGATAAATTTTGCTTAGGAAACTACTGATAGGAATTCCCATGGGTAGAACATCTGGTTGTGAATAGAGGTTTGAGTTGTGGGTGAAATAGTTTTGTTTGGTGATGGTTTGGAGGATGTTTATGATTTTGGTAACGTGGGTTTTAGATATGTTGTTCTGAATGTATTTATAACTAAAAAATTATGTTTTTATAAAACTGTATATATGTACAATGTGGTTCAAAATAGAATAGAGAAATTTTCAGGACTTGCTGATATGTACAGAGAAGTTCCCAAAGAAACTTATGAGATGTCCTGCTGGTGAAAACAAGGAAAAATTTCTTAAGCTCTGTCAGTGGTGCAATTGCAGTAGGTAAAAATTTTGTTTCGGATTCATTATTTTCAGTAAACTGAGATCATACTGAAATTCTTTGGTTTTTAATTGAGAGGTAAATTTAATGGTTTTTTTATGATAATGAGAATTTACAAAAAGAGGTCTTGAACTATCTGAAGTAGTTGCTTGATGTAATCATCTTGAATTCACTAATTAAACTATAATTAAAAATTACTAAACTAAGTGAATACATAGGGCTTGATTGCTGACGCATTTCGAAACAATCGTTTCTTTTACGAAGCAAAGCCTCTACTGGTTAGGTACAAAGGATGTTGGTATGGATTTATGACTGTGGAAGGGATGGGTTATTTTAGTTGTGCACTATGTAATGGAAGAGGGAGTTGTCCTCAAAATGTGTGTGGTCATTTAATGTTTTCTTTTTCTGTTACATAGTATCTTCTTCTTTCTTATCTGTTGTATATCTTGTATTTTTTTAAAGTTGTTAGTTTTTTACTTTGTTTTAATGTGTCGAGTATGTTTAAATTAGTATGTATGTCTGTGTGTGTGTGTTGCGTAGCTGGATTTTGGGTTTGTTTGGTTTCTTTGGGCAATGTGTTCTTCGAAGTGTGTATAAAATGACCTACCGGTTAAGAGAGTATATACAACCCTTTCAAAAACAGAGAAAATACAAACTATCCAGTATTTACAAATTAACATGTAATGATTGTCTTAGCTACTATATCGGCCAAACCGGTAGGTCATTTTAACCAAAATAATTTTGTCACCAAAATAGAAGTAAAAATTAGTAAAGAACTTATTATCCTATTGAATTTATTTATTCTAGTAACAAATACATCACTTACAACTCAGATATGTCTATACAATCAATAAGGAAAACCTTTTATTGCAGGATTACACCATTTTGACCTACAGAGACTATAAGTGTATGCATAATTATATCAAAAAGATCCCATTAGAAAATAAGTAAATAATATCTGACAGAACAACAAATAATAAAAGTGTTCACTCAAAATCTCACTACATACTAAGCTCTAGACTAAGTATTGTTCTCACTAGCTAAGGTCTAAATAACTTAATCTCTGACAGGGTGAGGTGATAGTGATGGGAGCTTCAGACCTCACCTACTAAATAGTTTCAAATAAATCGTACTAAAAGATAGCAACAACGAACAAAATATTACACTGTGTAGGCACATACCTCTGATCCGCAGCAGTACAGCCAATTCATCGTAAGCATGTATTTGACATCCTAGCTTGAATCATTAACAATAATGATTCGAAAAACATTTCTGATAAAACTGGTATTTATATAATTATTTGCATACATTGAAAAAGAATTTTTAAGGAACATGTTTACAATTGGAATTTTAAAGATGATTCAAACTTTTCTTGGTAATAGTTAAGAAATAATTCAGCTTTGATCCAGAAAAAAATCTTAAAGCAATTCACTCCTAGACATAAGAAGACAATTTAATGATTTTTGAATCATACCACCTTTAAAAATTATTAGCTATTAAAAAAAATCTATAACAACAAACTTCTATTAATTCATCTTCATTTCCTAACACTTTAGGTTTATGCCAGTTACAGTTTCTCAGGAACTAGAAAAAACTTTTCATAATTAAAAGCTGCAGAGACAGAGAAACAAGTTGATCTACTATTTTTGGTGATATTAATAGTTATTATGATTTATAAGTAATAAAAATTTCAAATTTAATTGTAAAAAATTAATTTTTTATATAAAAACAATACTGGTTATCACATTCGGTCCTTGGTATAGAGATGGTCCTTGGTAAACTCTAGTAGTTAAACTCTTTCAAAGAGTGAGTGAGTAGTAACGAGTGTGGGGACAGTAACTGCTCTTTATATTTTGGAGTAGTTTTTAATTTCCATAAAATTTATAAATAAAATTATTTATTTAAATTGAAATAGTTTATTTTTACAATTTCTTAAAGATAACATTTTCAATGGCTGCTTTACCTTCCACATTAATTCCTTAAAGAAGTAGTATTTGGTAAAAACAATTTTTATTCTTCAACAACAGTTAAAAAATGTCAGTCAGTAATTCACAAAAGAATTTATATTGCATAAAGATATAAATTAATAGACATTTGATTTGGTTATTATTAAAAGTGACTATTAAATATTATTAAAATACTTGAACAAAGTTGATTTCCTAAGAAACAAGGGGAAAATGGGAAACAGGGAGTTAAGTCCTTTTACTGAAATCTCCTTCCAATTCCAAAAATTAGTTACTTTTCCATCACTACCTTACTTAGTTACAAATAATACCTTTTACGACGAGGTTGTTGTATATTATGTATGGGTCTGAAATATCTCATTATAAAAGTGTTTATTCTAAGATTACAGATCAAATTAATACTAAACTAAGTCTGTCAAAAAATCTCAAATAAACTTTAGGCTCTCCCAGAACTAATCTAAATGGTTTTGTTATACACAATCGGTTCAGTTACACATAATTAAACAAATTACCTTTCCTTTCGACGTCAAGCAGATTGTGTGCATTCCACCAGCACAAATATCAATAATATTATTAATGTCAGGTATTAAGGCAGGACGACTTTTTTCCATAATATCGGGCCCTAATCCCAACTGTCCAACATCTCCCTGACCAAAAGCTAGTAAAATTCCAGGACCACGGTTATGCCTCTGTTCTGGAACTAATATCTCTCGGATTAAAACATACAAATACTAAATGATTAACATTGCTTCATGCATAATGCTAATAGTCAAGTATATACCTAAACATGATATCTGTAATTTAACATATTATAGAAATAATTTTGAATGAATAGTTTTCAAGAAATAGATTTTATAGAAACCTACAACTAAATGATAGGGTATGATGATAAATAAGAAATAAATATGGAAAATACTAGTTGAAAATTTTTGTTCAGATAATTATAAGACTTTATTTAAACCCGTGCTTCAAAGATCACATATATTGGAAATAAAAGCCTACATAAGTAGAAGAAAAATACTGTTAGAGTTGAGAAGCATATGAAAAAAAACATCAGTCAGTTTAATAAAAACTAGAAAATAAATACTTATATTCAGAACTGAATGCACAAAAAATTTTAATTAAAAATCAAATAGTTTACCTGAATTGTCTAACAAATAGATACATTATGACAAAAGCCTATTACATTATGTCTAATATGAGTGATGTATTTAACATGTCAAAATTAAGAAAAATTATTTAAAGACTTAATATTCACCAGAGTGTAGATTTTTTTTAAGTTTTGATGGTGGTCCTCCTGGCCCAGAGCTCATTCTTTTACTTCCATGTGTTGATAAACCTTTAACTGGCATATTAATAACTGAATAATAATCTGTAAATAAATATTATCATTCATTATATTTTTAAAATATATTAAACTGTCCACTAAGGACCATATTAAAATAAATTAACTATATTTTGAAAGACATTCATAAGCCTTAGCTTTAGGCACACATTGCATTTCTTTAGTAAGGTCTTGAAGGTTTCTGACTTAAAATCACATGTTTTTTTTTAGAATGTATATTTTTAAATACGTATTTGATGACTTTCTGTGTCTGCCAGTATAATTTTTTCTACTAAAATTGTAAGTTGGCACGGGAAATAAATACCTTAAATAATATGCACGAAAAGAATTAAATAGTAAGTTGTTTGGTGAAGAATTATCTACTATTTTTTGTAGATACTTTGTTATTGTTTAAACCTATCATAACAGTAAATTTTTTTATTTTAAAATAGGTAGGCATGTACAGGAATTGAATTTAGTATACTAGAGTGTTCTATTATACATTCAGAATGAAATATTCTGTGTTGTAGAGTTTAATAATTATTTGAGCATTCATATTACCTTCTTATTACTTCAAATTTAAATAACTTAATAGTTTCAGTGTTCAGAAATATTTTATCTTGTTTAGAATCAAAGATTGGCAAGTGTTAAAGAAACAGAAAACTTTTACTGATTATTTTTCAAAATTATATCTAATTATGAAGAAAATAATAGATAGTGTGACTACAAATTAAAATGTTAAAAATACAAGTAATTACTAAGTGTTACTTATAAAAATGTGTACATATTCATAATACTCAACATTAAATATGGAATTCTTGATACAAAGTCGTTTTGTAACTAAACGGAACTATAAAATTCGTATTATAATTCAAATGATTTATTAAGAAGTTATAATTGATTCTGCTTTTCACTGTTTATAACCTCTAATTTAGACCTTTAAATTAGAAATCAAAATACTATAAAACTACTATGTGAAAAATATCGTATAGGTAGAGTCTAATTGAATACTGTATTAAAAAAATATTTAAATATAATCTTAATTATTTCATTATATATTTCAAACTTTTAAAACCGTTAAACGAACAACCAGCTCAATAGTTGAACACAAGCTGACCGGGAATTCTGAACAATTGTGATAACCTAACTCGAATATTTTCCAATTTCATTTACAAATTTCAAACAATAATATAATTTTATAAATAAGTTATAGTTACCAAATATAAATAAGTAATATTCAATCACAAAATTCAATCCTTTTTATTTTTTTTCTAGTTAAAACATAAGGAAATACCTTTTAAAATAATCTATGATTAACTATTAATCTACCTAGACCTAAAACATATGAGCAGTTGTCTAACAAAAAACCCGGGAAATTTGCAGTCTCCTTTGGTATTTATACAAACATGCAGGATCAAATTATTATATAGTATACATTCGATTCGGAACATAAAAACGATTAAAGCTAATACCTTCCCTAAATTTAATATGAAAAGTTTATTTTGTTCTTTATCTTGAAAATTTTGAAATTTCTTGGGATTTAAATGTAATTGTGTTTTTTATTAATAATATATTTAATTTTAATAATAAATTTAAAATTTAATTTAATTAAGTTAGTGTAAGTAATCAAGTATTTAAGTGATAAAATTAGTTAATTATATGAAAACTATGTAGGGCATCTAGCATATACGTAAAACTACAAAAACATTTTACCCACTCATTACATATTCACTAGAAGTTACTTTTATACAAAACAAATTCATCTAATCCACAAGGTGTAATCGAAATACTACCTATTAAAATTTTAAACACTAGGTTTATTAATTTCAGCATTTAGAAATATAACGCAGGTTAAAAAAACGTATTAAGAGTTGGTCAATTATTCTTATAACCATGTTAACTCGAAAAATTTAAATAATAAGTACTTAAGTTTTATAGTTGTTTTAAAAGTGAAAGCTTAATTAGTTATTAGTATAAGTTTATAGTATAGAATTAGTATTTCAGTATATATTATAGAATAATTATTCTATAACTGAATAATGAATTATCGAGACTTGAGAAAATCCGTTTGGTCCGATTAATGCCTCCGTGATGCGTAAATAGACTTTGAGACACATCTGGAAACATACAAAGTGTAAGAGAGTAGGGGAAAAGTTCTAGAATTCATAAAATATTGTAAACATGTGTTTGTAGGTTATGTTCACAGTGTTTTATGAAAGGCAATTTTTCATGTCTTGAAATTGACAAATTGATCGTTAAAGAAGAAAGTGTAGTATTAAGCATTTCAAAATTTGATGAAACTAATGTCCAGCTATGCCAGCATTATTTTTTACAGCAATAAATCGATGTTTCGGAGGTGCATGCCGGGTTTGTTTCAAGCATAACAATTCAATTATAAATTTAAAACAGCAAATCAGTTTACGAGATGCCTTGAATAAAAGAATACATTGTAAGTTTTTACTGTTTGTTCTTAGTTATAAAAAACGAAAAACTATTCTTGTTTGAAAACACATACACACATACTTTCGAATATAAATGCATTCAGAAACAACAAATTAAAATTGATATTAAAAATATTGAAGCTGTTTGCTGACTATTCAGTGTTTGCATATTCAGGTTACAATGAATGACATATTTCAATGAACTATTTATTACTAATTTTGGTGTTCAGTTGCACAATCTTATGTATTGGAAATTACTATATACTGTTATTACATTATAGCTGAAAAGTATCTGGTTAGGATAGTTTTCATTATGAAAAAGTTACATGATTTAATGGAAAAATTAAAAAGACATTAAATACACATACGAACAATTACGTACATTAGACATAACTTTTACAAAGTTCTTAGATGCATAAAAACGTACAAAAAGAGTTGAATAGTATATACTGAAGTATTACTAAACAGTTCAGAAGGTTTTGAAGACTATCTTTTATCTTTAAGTGGTTTCTTCCCTTGTCCTTTCAGAATATCTTGTGTAATTTCAAGAATTTTAGAATTAATTCCTGATTTCATAAACACTGAAAGGAAAGTTGGATTTCTTTGTGTTTTATTAGAAATCATTTTTATTACATTTTTCCTTCCATTTACTCCTTTTATTGTTATTTGAAGGAATTCTTTGACAATAATTATTCTCCTTTCTGTGTAGTTTATTGATTACACAGAATGACTTTTTTTCTATTACTAAACAGATCTGCAAGAAAGTTCAAAACAGGTTATTCAGCCTGCAGTTTATAGTCAGGGTCATTGTCCACATTACCTACATCTTATATATTTCCTCTTCCATATAATCTTTATATCACTATCATAATCATCATTATACCATAATCATTCATTATCATTCATGTACCCAAAAGGAAGCTAGATGAGAAAAAGATATGATGGTACTGGGAGCAGGAAATTATGGCATTATGGTCACTTATTTGACCTACTGTCTTACCAGGACATTTAGAGGTCTACCTTCTCCCTGAAACATAAAAACAAAAATCAATCAGTTGAGAATACCACGTTAAATTTAAATAAGATAATTTGTATTCCTCAAATATACTTTCTTAAAAAGTTGAAACAGTAACCAGATGTAACAATCCAACTAATGGTATTGTTCAAATAAACATAGTTAGAGTTTTTGGGTGGAATCCAAAAAGTCATTGGTTCTCCATTAAGTTTATCAAAAGGCTTGAAGTGGAGTAAAATGCATGGGACTCTTAACATACTAAAACAATATTCTGGCTAGTAATATTATTTAAATTAGTGAATGTGTTAACTCTGTCTATTTTCAATATAGGTATAAGTGTAACAGCTGACTGTGCTTGAACAATCAAATATACATTATGCCATAACTATCTATTTATTACAAATGATATCTAAACCAATTCCAAAAGTGTTAAAAGATTTCTGAGACATGGTCTGAGTCTTTTAGCATGGAGGCAATTTCTAGCTTTCCCATCATTCAATACCATCATATGGAAAGAGAAACTATTGTTTCATCTTGGTCTGAGATGACAGATATTTCTCTTATATTCCATAGAGTAAAATACAAATATTAACTTACTATGTATTTGAAGAGTTTAGCAGCTGGAATTCTTATGATTACTTCAAGTTACATTATTTTAGTATTATTTACACTTGTTGAAGTCGTGTATATAATGTAATTTTTTTGTTTTTGTGTATATTATCCATTATTGAGAGTCTTTTCAGACTTTAGTAAAAGTTTTAGTTAAGGACAAAGTTGGGAACTGCCAAGCCAAGGACCAAGGATGTCAAGCTCAGGTAACTTTTACATGAAAGTGTAATTCTTAAAATAATAATACTAAGGCTAGCAATTTTTGTATAATTTTAGCAAAATAACAGCAACATTTTTTTAGGGTTTACAAGATGACATGATGAATGGAAAACGTTTTATGTCCAAGAGGGAAAAGGCACATATTGATGTCTGGTTTGCAAGAAGCGGGAATTGTTCAAGAAAATGCTAATAGCTTTGTAAACATGACTGATAAGCCTAAAATCTATACTAATATCAGTATCATTTACTTTGCTCAGAAAATTATGTTTACTATATCACACAGCTTGAGTGTATTGGTCTTAGTAATAAAAAAACTGAAAACAGTTCTGTATTTACTGTTTAATGATTTTTTGATATAGTAGAACTTCACAAATTAATTCCTCACGTTTGGATCCAAGGGGATGACGAGTTACAGAGGTTGTGAAATTACCTTGTAATATTAATAAGACTAGCAAGAAAAAATACACTATAATAAATCTATTTACATTTTAGTTTTTAAAAAAGTCTCATTTAACCACTTTAACAATAGTTTATGACTATCCGAACTTTAAATTTAGTAAATTTGTTAAAACTTACTGAGACAGAACATTTTTGATTGCTATGTCCCGATCTTCATCAGTGTCTTCTGCTTGGAAATGTTGGGTCAAGCGGTGACGGTTTTAAAGGTAGGTCATCGATAGTATCAACACATCAACAAAAAAGGACCACATCTCAACACACTAGAACAATATGAAATTTACAGACACACAAAAACACAAAGTACAAACATATTAAACGAATAAACACAATACAAATCACACATACTCTTCGATACTATCGAAAACCCACCTTTAAAACCGTCACCGCTTGACCCAATTTCTCCAAGCAGACGACACTGATGAAGATCGGCACATAGCGATCGAAAATGTTCTGTCTCAGTAAGTTTCAACAAATTTACTAAATTTAAAGTTCGGATAGTCATAAACTATTGTTTAAGTGATTAATAAGATTCACCGAACGTAATGGACTACAAAATTCAAGAAAGTCTCATTTGTTTGAAGTAAAGAATTCTTTAGGTGAACTCATGATGTTAAGAATTCATGATGGTGCCTATACTACATAACAGTGCAGACAGTGTTTGTTATTATGGTGGCAATTTACAGAAAGTGACAAATTAATGAGGTTATACCATATTTTGCTTAGAATTTTAAACTTATTTATGGTCATTATAGCATAACATAGACAATGATATTATTATTTTAATTTTTCATATATCAATAAAATCATTGTAGAACAATATCTAATACGACTTTGTTATTTTATTTTTTTGAAAAGAATCCATAACTTGTTTTTTCTAAAAAATTTTTTTATGAAATGTAATATTTACTTTTTTATATTATTTGGTCTTTTGGAATATTTGTAAGAAGTATGATTTTGGCATAGAGAAGGTGAAGTGTTAATTAGAGAATGCAATAAAATAAAGTTGTAAGCAACCAGTAGCTGGAATTATTTAGATGAACAGGGGAATGGACAATTTATAAAACAGTTAGCTGCTGCTGAGAAAAGCAGAAAATTACAGTTGTATCTTTGCACTAGCCCAAAAGGTTTGATTTTGTTCACTGCATGATTGAAGTTGCTAGAATGACTTGTAGGTTCACAGGTGGTCGTAGAAGCAAAACTATGTATCATGTAATAGTGACAGAAGTTACTGAATACATTAGCGCAGATTGTTAATAAAGTTAATAGACAAAGGCTGCTTTTGGGGTAATGGAAAAAGATATAAAACTCTAGACAAAACAAGGTTGATTAATGATAACAATAACAACATGTTATTATCTTTAGTGTTTAATCTCAATTGTAAGTACGCTTGACACATTTATTGTGTTTAAGAATAAACTGGGGTATTGCGGTATTTTGTAATGAGAATGCATGCTTCTGTGTTGCTGTTAGCCAGAGTAAACATTGCCGAGCGTGTGGAACAACTGTAAAATTTGCAAAGACAAGATTTTGGTAAATAACCAATTGAAGGTGAAGAAGTAGATCATGTGTTTGAGAGGAATAGAGCGGTTGAAGAGAGAGAAAAGAAAAAGGTCAGAATTTTGTGCACTTTTGGTGCAAATTTCTAGCAGGAAGGCATTTTGCGAATATGATTGATAAGAAAAGTGGGAAATGGTGGCAGAGGATGAATAGCGCTAAATTTAAAGTGATTCTGTGCTCAACAATAGTTGCTATCAGGTATAACACATAACTACAAAGGTTTATTATTAAAAAATTAAAATTTGAATGAATTTTTAGAAAAATTCTTAAACCTGTGACATTTGAAGTAATATCAAAGAATACATTGAAAAATTCCCTCTTTCTAAACAACACTTAAATTAGATTAATATTCTTTCATTGGTTTGAAAAGAAAATGTATTTACAATGTATTTGATTTCATATATATTATGATCCTTACAGGGAGATAGAACATATCTATGTTCAAATGTAAACAGAGAATACATAAATTGGACAGCTGAGAATTATAGGTTAAAATATAATAAGAACAGTAACTTACATGTAAATATAAGGAAAACTGTTTATTTTTTCATGTCATTATGTTTAAATTTAATTTGAAGTGATAGACTTTTTATAATGTGCAATAAGCCTATTATTAGTTATTGATAAGAGCAATGGATTTCATGTGGACCCTAAACTCATAAAGGAAAGGTAAACTAATTACTTTTAATCACCTCCCAATAGTTTGATGTAGTATGCTCAATAGCAGCCTAACTGGATCTTTATACTAATTTATAATCGTACATGGAAGGTGATTTTGTACTCTCATTTTATTCTATACTCCCATTCGTCAGGATGGAATTTCATTCAACGACAGCTCTCAATCAGTGGATAGGAGCCCCCATTTCACTTCAGATCTCTTCTCTAATCTTCATGTCAACACAAGTAAAAGCATTGCTCTACAACTTGGGGTTATTTTTATAATTCATTAGTTAACAATTATAGAGTGATTTTTACTGGGTCGGTGGTCTTATGAATGACATATTAGATAGTGACATTACTTTAAAGATTAATTGTGTGATATGTAATGAAACCTTTATTCTTAAAAAGTGTGAAATACTTTTTCGTAAGAAGAAACCATCCTGATAAGGATAGGAAACTCTTAAATAGAGTTTGTTTTAGTAACTTAAAGTGGATTTTATTATTCTATTTTTGGGATAAGCGGTGTAATGTTGAAATATATAAAAGTTGTTTGTTGTAATCATCCTGAATTTAATTATTACATTATAAGTAATTATTGCATAAGTGAGTGAATACTTTTGAAATGACTTCCTGACACGTTTCAAAATAATCATTTCTTTGACAAAGCCAACCTGGTACTGCCAGCGATCACTAAAGGTTACTGGATGAATGATTTATAAGGGGGGGGGGAGTTTACACAGGTTGTTTACTATATAATGGAATAAGGTGTTAGATTTGAAGTGTGTGTGTTAGGAAACATATGATTCCTTATTTCATTTTATAGTAAACAACCCGCTTAAACCAAAGCCCCTTCCACTCTCATTGAGTGATCGCTGGGAGTAGCAGGTCGGCTTTGTCAATGAAATGATTATATCAAAATATGTCAACAAATAATTTCAAAAGTATTCACTCAGTTACACAATAATTATTTATAATTACAAATTTTTTAAAAATACAAGTCCTACATACCATACTATGGTACAAATCAAATTATATAATTAATTTAAGAAGTAACAGAGCACAATAAATACACAATGGAATCACTCAACAGAGGCCTATAAAAAGATTAAAAAACAAAGAAGCATAAATCAATTATAGGATTTAAGCAGTCTTATTGTTCCCAACTCAGAACCAAGATCTCATAATACAAGTTATTTGAGATTAAACCCTTGGAGGGTAACCCAAGTAACTTGTACTATTTGTTATTATTATTATTATTTTTTAAATTATTTTTGTGGTATTGGAGTTCTTTTCAATATTTTCATTGTAATATATTGTACCACTGTGCTCTTGATATTGTATATAAAGAAATAGAACTAAATTTTAATAAATTATTCATGAATAGAAAATTACATCTGGTCTGTAGTGAAAGTTTTAGTTGATTTCAGTCAAAAAAGTTAGCATGAGCTCTACCAGCAGATTTAAATTGATTTAACGTTTTTGTTGATAAATTGCTTCCCTTATTTTTTTCTAAAGTATGAGGATTGTTTCCATAGACATGTAATTTAAGAAATCACATTTGGACAGGTTAAGTTACCATGAAGGATATAAAACACCACCATATCTCAAAATGAAATGTTTAGGAGACAGATTGTAAAGAACGACTATGGATGGTCTGGTTGTATGTGCTGTAGCCCCATTTTTTTAAAATGATAAATGTACATTATGTGTACCTATCAGGCCTGCCCAGAGGAATTTTGGGCCCCTGGGCAAACATGAGTACGGGCCCCTTCATTATGTCCAATATAGGCCTATACAACCATGTTTTTTGCATGACATTATAAATAAATTATTGTTTCCGAGTTAAGACCAACCAGGCCTATTGAATCTAATCAGCGTATGTTTAGTTTTGTTGAAATAAACTGGTGTTTGTTTACTGCAACTAAGACATTGCATTTTGTGTGAATACAACATTTCATTTAATGAATATTATTCTGCCATTAAAAGAACAACTGTACATTGTACTCTTTATACTTTATTGGTATGATTTATCTCTTGTATGAATCTTGCCACACGAGTAATTATTTTTTGCAGTAAAAATAACACCAACCTGGTGGGCCCTCCTGAGCCCCGATCCCTGGGCATTTGCCCCATTGTCCCTCTCTGATAGAACTGATACCTAATCATCGCAGCTGAGGAATGAGAAAAGTGTTCACCATATTAACGCAATGTTAACAGGCTACTTGAATGTTATTATACCTGTTAGTCAATTATTTCAAAAAAATGTTTACTGATGATGACGAACTTTGCCATTACTCATTATACTGTTACTTTGGAGCTATGAAAAGATTGTTCATGAAATAGTCATGGATATCTGTCAGCCCAATAGTGGCTGTTTTGTCTGTTAACAGTCCCATTAAGGTGAAAATGGGTCTCACCATTCTTTAAGATCAACCTGTTTTTATCCTATTTGTACAGATCGAGCATATGTCGTGTGAAATTAACTCTTTGGATGTAATCCCTTATATTTTGTTTCTGTATGAATACTATTTTGCATGAATGAAAATTCCTTATTCATTGCTATTTCCTTGGTGTTGCATTGCTAATTTGAAGTTCAGTTACACAAAGCCTTGTAGAGCAAGCTGGGTGTCGAAACATTGCCTTTCTGATTCTTCCTAGATTCTCTGGGATACAGACTTTCCTTTAAAGGCCAGGGGGTTTCTTTTTCATTATTCAGCCAGTTGTTCTAAGATTATCAATCTAACCCAAGATTGTGTCACGTGTGGGAACAGTCATTTCGATGATTGCTGAATTTTCATTGGAATTCGTGCTGAACAACAGTTACAGAATCATAACTGTTAACGAAACAATGATATGTAAGTATACATTATTCTAATATCTACGAGCCCATGATATCGATTGACAAAATGCTATGAGATAAGGAATGGACTGCGTGTAGCAAGCCCCACCACTTTCAAAATGGCCTGTTATTAGCTATTTCAAAACCATTGGTTCTCATGACTCACCCTGATTGTAGGACAAATGGAAGAAATTATTATAGTTTCATTATCTTCTTGTACTGTGAAAGGCTATTTATGTCACATGAAATGGTCAACTCCAGTAGAATACCACATTTCAGGATCTTAGAAATGTAATAGTGAGCACTGCTATGTTAAGGTTATTTACGAGCAAAATTTTTAATTTTTAAGAATATATGTAAGTTCCTCAATCTTTACCTTTCTTTTCAAGAAAAAAATCGACTCTCTAGTTACAGGTGCTTTCTTTCCTTTCTTGATAAGCTGGATCGTTAGATTTTCATTCTGAATAAATTGCTTTGGACAGACTTGAGATGCTCTAATAATATCCACACCTTTGTCATGTTTCCAGGTATATTGTACAATCTAGTAATCTTTAATTTTAATAATTGAATTATCAGCCCTTAACCAATAAATGTTCATATTGATACGGTCTGAGTTGACAATGGGACACATCTCCCGAAACGGCCGTCCTCAACAAATATAAGTAAGTGCTACTATAGGCAAGTTTGTAAATATTCACAAGTGTTCAATAAATGTTAGTCAATTAAGGTTTATATTGAACACGAGCGTTGTGTAATATAATAAAATATATTTATATTTAATATTATGTTATCACAGCAAATTCTTATTTATTTTACTTTTTTAAGAAGCCTTATCATGGTTAATCCAAATGTATACTTTTCCTAACCCATAAAATCTAGAAGGCTAGTTGCCAAAGATATATACAGGGAGCGGCAGAAATACGTGACGGTTTTTAAATAAAAATAGCTTCAGTACTTATACATAATTTTTAAAGTTTACTATTTGTTACACATTATAAAAGATGGCAATTAATGAAAAACACAATATCATGATGAAAAAACACGGAAATACAACCTGTTACTACTTAAAGATAACATCACTTAAGTGGTGTCCATTCCTCGTCATGCATTCCTCCAGTCTTGAAGTGAAACTGTCAAACACTTTTCCCAACATCTTGTTTGTATGGAGGCGATTTCTTGAGTTATGGCTTCCTTCAAATCCTCCAGTGTACGGGGTTTGTTTGTGTAGACTTTTGATTTGAGGTAACCCCAAAGAAAAAGGTCACACACACTGAGGTCAGGGGATCGTGTCGGCCAAGTAAAGTCACCATTCTGTGAGATAACACGGCCACGGAACTTGGTCCTCAAATAATCCATGACGACATTTGCTGTGTGAGAAGTGGTTCTGTCTTGTTGGAACCAAATCTTTCTAATGGCTAAACGTTTCCTTTTTAGTTTTGATATCAAAAAACTGTCTAGCATCCGTAGATAACGTTCATGGTTGACTGTAACCGTACGCCTACCTTCCTCAAAAAAGTACGGTCCGATGACACATTTCTTAGTTACTGCGCACCACACAGTAACTTTAGCACTATGTAATGGGCGTTAGTGCAACTCTTGTGGGTTCTCATTCGACCAATATCTAAAGTTCTGTTTATTAACATACCCATCAAGGTGAAAATGAGCCTCGTCACTCATTAGTAGAATTTTCTGGTCATCCATCAAATTGATCATTTACTCTGAAAATGCCTGGCGATTAGCGTAGTCATGAGGCTGAAGCTTTTGGACGATGGCAATTTTATACACATGAAAGTTTAGATCGTAGTGCGAAATACGTCTTACTGTGCGATCAGACATTTGAAGAGCGGCAGCTTGTCTACGCGCCGGTCTGTGTGGGCTTGTCTCACTTGCTCAATGTTGTCCGGTGTTCTCACTGACCTTGGACGGCCTGTAGGCCTTTGTTTTAAAGATGAACCAGTTGTTCTAAAACTATCCACCCACAGTTTGATTGTGTTTCGGGATGAGGCGTCCTCTACGACTCACATTAAAATGCCTACAAAACTGACATTGTGTAGCAACAACCGAATCACCACTTTTATAATACGTCTCAATGACAAATGCATGATGTACACCGGACCACTGCTCCATGGCTACTGAAATGGCGTCGAATGGCCTTGTTAACACGCCGCTACCCACCACCCCTCCACACAACTGCTCGACTGTACGCGATTGAAAATCGTCAGGTATTTCTGCCGCTCCCTGTACTTTCTGAAACAGTTACCTCATTAGAAATTAAAGTAAGTGCTACTTTATGTAAGGTAATATAATATTTTAAAAGTGTCTACTTGCTCAAGATAAATAACTGCTCCAAGTTCAAGATAGAAATAAACAATATAAACAATTTAATTTGCTAATTGTATTCAATAACCTTTAAAAAAAGGTTGGGTCTACATTTTCCTCCTAAAAATTATATTTACCTTTTTAAAATTTATTTCCAAAACCTTAATATTTCACACTTATGCCATTCATTCTTTTTAAAATATAATAAAGCAGTAATTATAAATGGTTTGGATATTACAAAGTATTTTAATATCACAACTGAAATGACTAAATTTTAATATTTTACATATAATTTAAAAGTTCTTCCATAATGGTTAGAACAATGATTAAATTTAATTGAAAGTCCTTAAAAAAAATTCAAGTAACTTGTCTTGGGTTATGAATAAAATGCATAAATGGTTCTGTATTACAAAAATATTAAATTATATCAATTAGAAGAGAAAAGAATACCAACCAAATATTCTTATTATTGTATTTCAGAAGATTAACTCCTAAATAAAAGCTTGTTTTGGATTAAGATTTTGAGAAAAGTATTTTTGATTCTATTTTCCCATATGTTGCTTTGAATGTTTTTTTCAATACTATTTTCCTACTATGAGTTTACTTATATTTCTGAATTAATTTATTTGTCCTACTATTAGTAAACACATTCTTACACACACACACACACACACACACACACACACACACACACACACACACGCACGCACGCACGCACGCACGCACGCACGCACGCACGCACACACACACACACACACACACACACAACAAAATGTTTGATGTAGATTATACTATACTGTCTCATTAAATTTGAAAATCATCTTGTTTTGAAGTCAGACTTACAAATAACATTATCTTTACTATCTAAGTTTGTGATGTCTTTGTTAGCAAAATGAAATTGTTCCAGCTCAGATATTTTCTAAAAACACCAGCATTCAACAGTTCAATCGTCTTTATAATCTACAAGCCTGTCACTTATCAACATCACAGGGGCCAACTGAAGGAAAACCGGAGCAGGAGAAACTGACTTTATATAAAAAATTAAAGTTGATGTACAAAGATTATTGGTATGTCTTAGTGCCAGTACATGTTATAACTTCAGTTTGCTGGTATGGAAGCTTTTATTACATGGCTAAAAGGTAAAGTATTTGAAATTTGAATATTCTACAAAAAAATTATCCCATTGCATGTTTTTAATTTAAATTCCTGATGATATGTTCTTTTGTGAAAATTTAATGAAAACAAGTAATATAATTTAAAAAAAATTTTTTAAAATTCCTACTGAGTTCAAGAAAGGAAATTTCTATTATTGTTTGCTTAATGTCTATTTTATTCGTTTCATTCATTTTAAACCTTAACATTACTATTTATGATATGTTGTGGTAACCATTTCAACAGTTTAAGGTTGTGCAATGGAGGTTTCCACGACAACCAGATGGGGGAAAAATGCATACTTCTTTGAGAAATTCATTAGTTGGCACAGTGCCAATAGTTCAAATACAGATAGACCCCAAATTTTTTAAATTTAATTATTGAATAAATATTTGAAAAAAACTTTATTAACATCAATTGTCATCCACTACAGGTTTAAAAAAAATGTATTTTAACTTGATTGGATGAATAAAAACACATTTTATTAACAGTTGAAAATTTGTACAAGATACTTATCAGGAGAGTGTGAGCTAATAGAAGGAATTTAATAGATAAAAATATTTATAAAATTGAACTCAATAGTATGAAGTATAGTAATAAATGATACTGGTAATCAAGATACAAGAGTGGGTGGGTTCTATAAACCTATCTCTTTTTTTTTTTTTTTTTTTTTGAAAACAGTAAAATTAGAATGCTAATAAAGGAAAGTTTATACATTTACAAAGGGGAAGCAAATTCATTCATTTACATTTATACCTTTGAAAGGGAAGGAAAGAAAAAAAAATTTAAATGTTATAAAATAAAAAATAATTAGTGCATTGGACAGCTTTAAAAGGGAGGAAATAATCATGCCAGACAATTTTATATTGGTTATTTAACATATCTACACAACACATGGCTCATCAATTTCTAAACATATGCCTATAATGATGTTTCTTTTTGTCTAAATGAGTAAATGTTACTATATTTATGTTTGGTAACTGCAATTGTTTATATATTAATATATGTTTAAGTATAAACTAATAGCTCAAGTTGGATATGGAACCAAATAATGTTACTCATTTAGTAACTGCAATTGTTTATATATTAATATATGTTTAAGTGTAAACTAATAGCTCAAGTTGGATATGGAACCAAATAATGTTACTCATTTAGTAACTGCAATTGTTTATATATTAGTATATGTTTAAGTGTAAACTAATAGCTCAAGTTGGATATGGAACCAAATAATGTTACTCATTTAGTAACTGCAATTGTTTATATATTAGTATATGTTTAAGTGTAAACTAATAGCTCAAGTTGGATATGGAACCAAATAATTTTACTCATTTAGTAACTGCAATTGTTTATATATTAGTATATGTTTAAGTGTAAACTAATAGCTCAAGTTGGATATGGAACCAAATAATGTTACTCATTTAGTAACTGCAATTGTTTATATATTAATATACGTTTAAGTGTAAACTAATAGCTCAAGTTGGATATGGAACCAAATAATGTTACTCATTTAGTAACTGCAATTGTTTATATATTAATATACGGTAAAGTGTAAATTAATAGCTCAAGTTGGATATGGAACCAAATAATGTTACTCATTTAGTAACTGCAATTGTTTATATATTAATATACGGTAAAGTGTAAACTAATAGCTCAAGTTGGATATGGAACCAAATAATGTTACTCATTTAGTAACTGCAATTGTTTATATATTAGTATATGTTTAAGTGTAAACTAATAGCTCAAGTTGGATATGGAACCAAATAATTTTACTCATTTAGTAACTGCAATTGTTTATATATTAGTATATGTTTAAGTGTAAACTAATAGCTCAAGTTGGATATGGAACCAAATAATGTTACTCATTTAGTAACTGCAATTGTTTATATATTAATATACGTTTAAGTGTAAACTAATAGCTCAAGTTGGATATGGAACCAAATAATGTTACTCATTTAGTAACTGCAATTGTTTATATATTAATATACGGTAAAGTGTAAATTAATAGCTCAAGTTGGATATGGAACCAAATAATGTTACTCATTTAGTAACTGCAATTGTTTATATATTAATATACGGTAAAGTGTAAACTAATAGCTCAAGTTGGATATGGAACCAAATAATGTTACTCATTTAGTAACTGCAATTGTTTATATATTAATATACGTTTAAGTGTAAACTAATAGCTCAAGTTGGATATGGAACCAAATAATGTTACTAATTTAGTAACTGCAATTGTTTATATATTAATATACGTTTAAGTGTAAACTAATAGCTCAAGTTGGATATGGAACCAAAGAACGTTACTCATAGATTTTAAAAAATAATCAAAAATGTAGGTATGAAATGATCATGTAAAAATTAATATATATATATATATATATATATATATATATATATATATATATATATATATATATATATATATATATATATATAGATTTTTTGGACTAGGAGACTGACAGACTTACCTTGGTAAGAGTCCACTCTGTAGTCTTGAAATAGAAACACATAAAAGCACTTAAACAATGATATATTTCAACCACACAGTGGTCTTTGTCAATCGAAGAGAAAATACAAAAAGAAATATGAGAGAATGAAATAAAATAATTGTAATCACAGATTGTGTAGAGTAGAAATCAGATGTCACAGATGCACAGATTAAAGATATATATATATTGTTTCCATGAACATATGAGTGATTATAGTTTATATAAGTCTGTCAGGGGAAAAGAGATAAGGCTATTTGGAAAAAAAAAATGAATGGATTTATCTGATGTTGAGGTTAGGGGATTCTCTGGACTTGGTATACCACTGGTATGATAGTTCCCACCTTCTCAGTTCTGAGGGATTGCAATCAGGGGGGAGTGATTTAATTATTTTTGTGGTATAGCAGTCATCAAAAGTTGTGATGTTGTGACTCGCAGCATGTTGAGCTGTTGGTCTATCCATATTCATAATTTTAACATCATGTCTGTGGCCATTCATTCTGATATTCAAACCATCCGTGGTCAGGCCTATGTACTGTGCTGAGCAAAGTTTACATTGTAGCTGGTATATGACATTTTTCGATGTACAATTATGATGACCCTGTATTGTATCCCCCCCAATTATGATGACCCCAATTGTACATCGAAAAATGTCATATACCAGCTACAATGTAAACTTTGCTCAGCACAGTACATAGGCCTGACCACGGATGGTCTGAATATCAGAATGAATGGCCACAGACATGATGTTAAAATTATGAATATGGATAGACCAACAGCTCAACATGCTGCGAGTCACAACATCACAACTTTTGATGACTGCTATACCACAAAAATAATTAAATCACTCCCCCCTGATTGCAATCCCTCAGAACTGAGAAGGTGGGAACTATCATACCAGTGGTATACCAAGTCCAGAGAATCCCCTAACCTCAACATCAGATAAATCCATTCATTTTTTTTTCCAAATAGCCTTATCTCTTTTCCCCTGACAGACTTATATAAACTATAATCACTCATATGTTCATGGAAACAATATATATATCTTTAATCTGTGCATCTGTGACATCTGATTTCTACTCTACACAATCTGTGATTACAATTATTTTATTTCATTCTCTCATATTTCTTTTTGTGTTTTCTCTTCGATTGACAAAGACCACTGTGTGGTTGAAATATATCATTGTTTAAGTGCTTTTAAGTGTTTCTATTTCAAGACTACAGAGTGGACTGTTACCGGTAAGTCTGTCAGTCTCCTAGTCCAAAAAATCTAAATAATCTTTACCAACCAAAACTATATATATATATATATATATATATATATATATATATATATATATATATATAGTGCCCAGTTTGGGTTCAATATAATTTTTTAGAACAGTATATAAGGTATCAATTTTATGGTTTATTAGGTGGTCAGATGTTTTTAATTTAATTTGATGAGACTTTAAAAAGCTCTTGTTTTACAGTGGCGTTGATATCGTAGCTTTGCTTGAAAGTGTGCATGTCAGTGACAAGTTAATTCAGCCATTACGTGAAGGCCATTCTACTACTGGTTACCTAGCTCTAGCGTATGCATTATACAAACTGAGTACTCCGCTGAGGTACACTGTGACCATAGGTAATTTCATTACATTTCAGTATAATAGAACAATTTATATAAACTTTGAATCTATATCAAGTTTGAATTTTGTGTGATAAATATATATATGTATATACTCACACATACACACACACACTCAGACGGACATGCACACAGATAGATAAATATCATTTACATTTTAGTATACTTTAACTATATAGTATCTTACTCGGTATATTTGTGAGTGACTTTGGATAGCTTATTATTTAGTGGTCTCATTTTCGAGCTTTAAAAGGCTGTGGGTTCTTGTAGTAGGTAGGCGTCTGAGAATTTTGTTGTCACTTGGTATTACATTACTGTTCTGTTTTCGGTTTCACTGCACTGTGGGTTAGTTTTGATTTGTATTGGGGTTAATGTTGTCTATTAAGTTGAATAATTTATAATTTTAAAAATTTTATTTCTATTTCTTTGTTCAATATATATTTTTTTTTGTTTATAAATTTTGTAGTTTTTCCCAGATTGTTATTTTTAGGCCTTTTTGTACTTTTTTTTCACTAGATCTATGTTTTCTATCATTTTTTATATTGGGTGTGACTAGGTTTTAATTACAAATGTTTGGTTCTACCTACTACAAGAACCTGGAGTCTTCTAAAGTTCGAAAATGAGAGAACAGTAATTAATAAACTCTTGAAAGTTTACTCATAAATATAACAAGTAAAATTCATTTTTGAGTGCATCAAATTGCAAGGCATAAGTAAATACAGGAAAACAGAGTTTCTAAACTTGTCGGTATATATGTTAACACACAAAAATACGGGAACGATGATCAGTAAAATAAATCAACTAGGAAAAATATGTTCCATAGTTAATAATGGAATATATATAATCGAATGCCCAGACTGTAACAAATTATAAATTGGCCAATTATAAATTATATTTATGTATATTAGGTTAGTTCTAGTAGAGCTTAAAGCTCATGTAGGAATTTTTGAACTAGATAGGAGACTAACAGATTTACCTAGTGGCAATAGTTGAAAACTGCAATCTCTTGGAAATAAATTAATAGACACACATAAAAACATATCACACTATTGAAATATTTCGATCATATAATGATCTTTACCAATAAAAAATGTTTTTTGTTCAAATATTTTTGTGTTCGTTAATATTGTTCTGTTTTACTAAAACAAACCAGATTATTACCAGAGTTTGCAAGTCTCATATCTAATCTCTAATAAGCTTTGAGTTAAGCCAGAACTAACCTAAAAATATATGTGAGAAATAATTTATACAGGAAGCTGATTGGTCTAGGCATGACTAGACCTGTCTAGAAAGGTGATTGGTCTATATACTTAAACATGACTTGTTCTAAAATGATTTAAAAATTGTGTAATATTATTTTATTGTTAACCCTGGTGTAATTAGATTTACTTGAATACACAAACACCCCTGATAACTATAGAAGAATGCTATGCCCATTAATGAGGGTTTTTTATTCTTAATTAGTGTAGTCCTAGTTGTAGGTCGCGTTGTACAGTTAGTCTACCTCTGATAAAAAAAATTGCTAGAACAGATATATGATTCCGTTATAATTATGAGCATTATTGCTGTTTCCCCTGGCTACTATCTTTAAATTCATAAACGTTTTACTGTCAGATAGTCTTGACCTTTGATGCTCAATTTTAGAAATGTGTTTCCAGCTATAATGGAGATTTCTTATTACAATTCTCTTATCTCTACTCATCTTCTTGCCAACAATGCCAGTATTATTCAGTGGTTTAAAATTATTAGATTTCTTGTTCTAGATATTTGTTGTGTTGATTTTGTGCCACTGTTTGTTAGACTGATGCTTATGACTAGTGACAGTACTGTTTTTCTGATGGGTTCATCTGCTTGTTACAGTACATGAAACTATTCCTGAGACATCAGGTAGAGTTTTACTAAAGTAACAAAGAATACTTGTGGGTGTTGTCTCACGTAGACTATATTTCCAAGTTTCAAAAGCTGGAACGAATTTAAGATTCGATCATTAAAATGTCCATGATTTGCAGTTGTTATTTAGGTAATTGTTGATCATCGTACTACATTTGTACTATTGAATTTTATTCCTATTAGGACAGATTGAGGATTCTGCTAGTAAAGTTGCTTATTGCAATCATCTTGAATTCACTGAATAAATTATACTAGTAGCTGGTCGGCTTTGCCATTGAAATAATTGTTTCGAAACACGTCAGTAAATAAGTTGATAGGTTTCACTCAGTTACTCAGTAATTACTTTAGATTTTGTTGTTCTGTACATGAACAAAAGTTTCTTACTCCCAATAGCTTTTTTTCTAGTTGTAGATGTCATCTCGCCTAGTCTATATTTCTGAGTTTTAGCCATGCTGGACAGATTTAAATGTTTTGATAACGGTTTCGGAGTTTCACAATACTCAGTAGTTCAAGAATATTATTGAACTAGAATTACAGGGCTTTATAATCTGAGAACCAAGATGTTCTGGTTTATCTATTTTAATCACTTTTGCATTAGTTAATGACTAACCGAACTTTAAGTTTTGTAAATTTATAAAAACTTACTGAGCTAAAACTTACTATTTATTTGTGTTAGTAAATGATTTTGTGTGCGTGTGTATTGTTTGTGAGTATCTTGGTGTTTTCTATGTGTTGTAGAAAAATTTTGCTTAGGACTTCCCATGGGTAGGCCATCTAGTTGTGAATAGAAATTTGAGTTGTGGGTGAAATTTCTATTCGCAATCAGATGGGCTACCCATGGGAAGTCATATAAGCAGTGTCCTAAGCAAAATTTCCCTAAAACACACAGAAAACACCAAGATACTCACAAACATGTCTCAGTAAGTTTTTTTATAAATTTACAAAATTTAAAGTTTGGATAGTCATAGACTAATGTAAAAGTGATTAATAAGTTTCATCGAACGTAATGGACTACAAAATTCAAGAATTATCTATTTTGTTTTCTTTGACCAAAATTAATTTAATATATAATTTCTCCCATGATCAGAAAGTGATTATACACAAAGAATTAAACATACACACACAGTTTTCACTATAACATGAAATATTTATTGTTTCAGGTGGTACAACTATTTCAATAAGCTATTTAAAGAAATGGGGATATATAAAGCCACTCCCAAGCAAAGAGCAGCTTAAAGTTATATATAAGGAGAGAAAAGAGAATTTTCAAGATAAGAAGCAAGAAATAAAAGATTCATTCGTGGAAAAAAAACAAGAGCTCAAAGACAATGTTATTAAAAAGTTTAAGGATATTGAAAGATCAAAGAAAAATTTGTAAAGAAGGAGTTAATTTTGATGTAGAATAGTTTGTAGAATTTTACCTATTTAAATTTACTTAAATGTAAAAATATTTGTAAAATATGGATTAAGTACTTGTATTTAAAAAAATATATTTTGTGAATATTTCATATTATTAAAAAAAATATTGTATATAAATGGTAATGCATTTGTTTTTTGTTTATACATAAATAAAGTATATATTTATGAGGAAATGGTAATTGAGTTTCCAGTTCACTAACAACTTCTGAACAGGTACTGTTGCGTCAGTTAACCGTGTACTTGCTCACTCCTGCTTTCTCGTGTAATACCACTTCTGAAAACATTTTACATTTTCAGAATGTCCTATATCAATAGCTTCTGCATCCGACATGTCTATACATATTTTAAGATTGTTTGTGACTACATTCCGAAGCTAATTTATCTAATTTCTGAAGCAAGTCATCTTATATAGTTCACCAAATTGTTATTTGCCTATAAGCCAATATATTACAGAAGGCTACAATCGGCAACGCATTTGAACCGGAACTAAGGAGACTAGTAGTTTTATAATTACTAACCATGAACATTTTGACAGTCCTTATCTTGTTTGTAGGAAAGTATTTATATTACTCAGCGCAAAGCTCTACCTCCTGTCTGGCCTATTGCGATCTCTTAAGGCCAAGTGCACAATTAAATGGTCACAACAGTATACCAGAGTTGGCCTACTCCAATTCTATAACTTAGAAGCTCTTTAGATTGCAAGAAAAAAAATTAGTTTAAATTATTTGAATTTAAAATCTTAAAAGATTGATTTTAAACAATTGTAGCAATTACACTCCTTTCGTGATTTCAACATCCTAACTCTCTCTCTTTTCCTCAAAGTTTCAATTTTTGACAGTGTTATGTGGCTGATGTCATGATTTAGTTATTTTTTTTTTTTTTGTATTGTCATGGCACTAAAAAAGTTATACTCTATATCAAACCATGAAACTTTATGTTTAAATTTTGTGATAACTGCTAAGCTACTCACCATGGGTCAGATACTTATACTTTAAAGTACTATATCAACGCTATTCCATATTACTAAATCCATTATTCTTGAAAAGTTTTATCAGTGACTTGCTATAGTGATGTTTAGCTATGACTGTCATAAGCTTGAGAGACATTTGAAAAATGTTTTTTCTTTAACACATTGAGTGCGGCGGGCGTGCATTAACACCCATGCTCTACTGGCATTGCACTCTCTCTCTCAATTCATTGGTTCAGTGTGAGGTTAGCTATTGATGGAAAATTTTGTGTCGTTTGTCGGTTATTGTGCCAGTCTTTGTGAACATTTTAGTGTATTTCATTTGTTGTTGCACCATTACTGTCAGATTTGGACTGTGTTATGGTATTAGTGTTACTTGAAGTGCATTATAGTAGTGTTTATTAGTTTTTGTACAATGAATATAGATAATAATGAAGATAAATTATTGGACAATGTCTACTAGACAAATGTTGTTACGTTAGACATTCTCTAATAATTCATCCTCATTATCCATATTCATTGTACAAAAACTAATAAACACTGCTATAACACACTTCATGTAACACTAATACTATAAGACAGTCCCCTATCTGATAGCAATGGTGGAAAAAACAAAATACACCGAAATGCTCACAAAGACACACAGTAACCTATAAGCGATTCAACGTTTTCCGGACAGCAGGGCGTACATGAAAGTCTAGTGCCACAGACACCAATAGACCAAAGGCGTTCATGCACACCCGCAGCACTCAACGTGTTAAAACTCTGTGCATAATTCACCAATGTAAACATATAACACAATGTCCAGGAAAAGTATATAAATGCATAAAAATTCAAGCAGCCTTATATTTGCGTAGCATAAAAAATTCACCTTTTAAATAGCAGTAATATTTGTGAGCCATAAAGGCTCTGGTTGGCAAAATTCTTCTAAAAAATGCAATGGACATCTTTTAAAAATTCATGCGTCTAATCAAAAATGAAAAACTGCACTAGCTACCAAGTTTTTTTTAAAAACTTGTTCATGCATAAAAATTTGTCAGTCAGTATATTAGATTGAAAATAATTTTAAGTGTTTAATTGCTTTCTTTAAATTTGTTTGAATTTCATTTGAATCTGTTTCTATTAAGCCTGCCTATTCACTACATTTTTATTCAAAATTCTGTACTTAGACATATCTTGGATATAGCCTAAATGTTATTATACTTAAAGTAATGATTAATACATGATAACATTCTTGCTTATTTGTTTTAGCGAGCAGAGTTTTGGAGGTAAGATAGTTACTCTATTTACAAGTGTAATGAATGGTAGTGTATTGAAGAGGCAAGGTTTTCAAACCTTGCCTCTTCAATACACTGAATGTCTATTCAATACACTGAAAGTAAATTCAATAAATACACTTTATATCATATTCCAAGAATATTGTTATTGACAAATGAAAAAAGTTTTTATTTCCTTTGTGGAAAAAAAATCATATTGGAAAAAGTAATAGCATATGTTCTTTTCTGTTCCTTCCTTTGTTATAAAAATTTTCAATAAATTGATTTTTGTGTGTTAAATGTTCTGTAGTGTTTAAAAGACTATGATTATAAGTTTTTCTAAAAATTAATCACTTAAACAATATAGTCTATGACCATATGAACTTTAATGTATGTACACCAACAGTCTTTCAAGATAAATAATTAATGAAATTCATACCTTGTAAAATGAAAAAAATGACTTTTGTAGTGAGATTAAAATTATCAATTTGTTGAGTAAATATTAACAACCAAAGTTCACTTTTTGCCTGATTAAAACTTCATAATCAAGACTTCCTAGACATGGGGGCTAGAAGTCACTAACGAAGTTTGTGTTAATATGTTGATTACCTATTTTAGGTATTATTTCTATCATTTATTCTTAGTAACATGTTGTAAAAGGTAAGTACTTTTCATTCCAAGTTCTTTTAGTGACACATTTACAGTTAAAACCTATTATTCATTATTGTTAATACATTTTCACAAATTAGTGAAGAATGAATTTGTTTACTCTTTAGAGTAATAAAGACTATTCTTAAACTTACTTTCAGAAACTAGCCTGACTGTTTTATAAACTAGTGTGTTTGTTTTTAATAAACTAATCTGTGGTGAGATTTAGAGTTGACTAATTTAATTTTTACCGTTAGGAATGTTAAATGTTTAATAAAAATATCACTTGTGAATATAACTGAAGGGGAATTTACAAATAGTTGATAAAATGTGACTGTTCCAAAATAAAGCCATAACATTATCAAAAGCTTAAAATGTTTATATTAAAGAGTTTCTCTTTTGAATGAAGAGTGTGGGCTTGCCATTAACGCATTGGTGATCTAATTACATGTGTGCCACATACTCTTATCAGGTACAAATTAATTTCTCATGTCAATTGAGTTGTATTTTGCCACAAAAATATTCTCACTTTTAAAACACTAAATATTATATTTTGGATACAGGTGCAACCTTTTTATTCGTTATTTTGTACCTTAGTTTATTATTTATTGATTGATTATGATGTGTAATCATAATTAGTAAAACAAATTAAAAGTTATTTACGGTTTGAAGTTTGTTTAAATTCTAGGCTCCCACTGTTATTGTTCATTTCGTACGTACACAAGAATACAGTAATTATAAAAAACTACTAACAAACATCAGATACTGACTGACACTGAGTAAAACCTACACTGAGCTTCTCACTCCAATTGGCATTAAGACATGCCGAAGCGTTCATTTATGTTTAGATCTCTGACAGAAGGTCATTGGGTCATAAATCTTTCTTTATTTTTGCTGTAAATTTTGCGAGTTGATAAATATTTCATAGGAAGCACAGATGTATAGTTTTGTACGTGACATATCAGAAAATAAACTCTCTTGAAGCAAACAAATCAATCAAACGTCGATGACATTCATGACAAGCTGGGCTAGTCTTTATACCCGTTACTAATATATATTGTGACTAGTTGACCTAGTTTGTAAACTGCAATGGCTTAATATCTGTAGTTTCCCTTCAGTATCAATTTTTTAAATCTATTGAAACATTTTACAAACTTTTTTTCTCCTTAGTCAATTTCTGTTTTTATTTGGACATAAAATACTTTTATTAGTCCAGACAAAATTATGGATCAAATAAGCTGCTTTTTAGACCAAACAACAAGCACAATTTCTTTTAAACTAATGCAATAATTATTTTTTTAAATTTGGCCTAATTAAATGAACGATAACCTGATGGTCCAATTAACTGTACAATAAACTGTACCTCTGTATGTCCTTTTTGAAAAATTCATTTTGGAAATTTTATTATAAATGAAAAACAGCCATATGGAAATGACAGCAATATATGTAATTGTAAACTCAAACAATAAATGACTATAACAAAAATATTGGCAAAAACCTCTAAATCAGACGGTCCTATTACAAAATTACAATTACAATAATTTACAAACTAGATTGAATAGTACTACAGTACTAGTAAATTTTGTGATATTAGGTTTTTTGCCAATATTTGAATTGTATTATATTGTGCCACTGTGCTCTTGATATATTGTATATCAAACAATAAAGCTCAAAACAAGATGCTGTAATATTTTCCTGAATATGTTCCATGGTCTGATTCTTTTAACCTTGGATCTTTTGATTATGGTTCATCCAGGATTTCCATTTCTCATGTCAGGCTACTTCAAAAACTACAATTTCTTTAAATGTTCAATTCATACATGCACAATGAATTATATCTGAAAAGTATTAACTAAAAATGTAAAACGGGAAGAAAGGGTACTAGTTGAAATGAGAGGAAAAACAATGATGTTTACATAGCAATTAAATCACGAAGTTGCTTGATGTAATCATCTTGAATTCACTGATTAAACTAATTTTAAAAATACTTAGCTAAGTGAATACGTAATTGGTTACTTGCTAAAAAACATTCGTTCTTTTTATGTAGCGAGTAGAAGGTTAGCTTCGTAAAAGGAACGAATGTTTTGAAACGCGTCAGCAAGTAAGCAATTATGTATTCACTTAGTTAAAAATTTTTAAAATTAGTTTAATTAAATCACTATAAGTATAGCTCTAATTACCCTAGCTAAAAACTGTGTGGGGGCAATCATTATCCACACTCCATTGATTTAATTATTTAATACTACTTCACCATGGTATTTAATGTTTTTATAAATTGAAATATTATATGATACTTTTTAAAATTTACATATAATGAAATTAAGACGTATTAAAAAGAGAATTGATTCCACTAGTTTTAACAGATTTCTCCAATGCTCTATTTTAACAAACTAATTTTATGATATATTTTATGAAATTTTATTTTTTGTAATCCTATTTCTAGAAGTAATATAATATTATTATAATCATTCTTAATTATAAATAAATAAAACCTCTTTTTATTTCAAAACCATAAAACTTTTTATTTTTGTTCTGTTGTAAATTTTAATTGCAATGCAGTCATCTTCAGAGGAAATTACTACAAGATTTATAGTTATAAGAGTTTTGCAATAATTTCTTCTGAAGATGATTGCTTTGCAATGGAAATGTTTTTGTGGTTCAAGAGGTTTTATTTATTTATAATTAAAAATTACACCAAGTTATTATAATCATACTTGTTGATCATCCTTGACTATTACCAAAATTTTGACATTGTTATTAATATAATTAATGAGTTGTTGAATTTATAATAAAAGTAAATTTCATTGAAAATCACCGAGACAAAAGGTTTTGATTGCATTAGGTGTTTTTGAGACAGTGATAAAGATAGCCAAATTCTATTGAAAATGTTTTATCTTAGTAAGTTTTTTCATAAATTTATTTAAATTATAAGTTTTTTCAAGTAGTTTATTAGTTTAATAATGACATTAAATATAATCATATAATATTATTATATAGGGTGATTCATATAAAACTCATGGTTTTCATTAGTCCGTTATTTGAATAGGAATATGCCGAAAGGTTTCATTTGCCTATCAAATGACGCAGGAGGCCCTGGAGTTTTCACTGTATGTCACTCATTTGTCCACAGATGGTGCTGGATATTGTGCCAGAGCTGTAGGCATTTGCCAACAACAGTTAGAGTTGCTACTTGCAGTTGTTCATTGTTGTTAATTCGAGTCAGTTTATTGCTATTTCATTCAGGGTTTTGTTGTTTGAATCAGTTTATTGTTTTGTCATTCACGTTTTGTTTGTTCGAGTCAGTTCATTGCTTTGTTGTTCACGATGCAATACATGTTACAGTAATGTCTATTTCTTGTTAATAACCATTGGATAACGCAATTAGTCATAGGCACACAAAGAGCTTATCAGAGAAAATTTGTTGTTTGCAATCATCCAGACAGGAACACAATGCTGCAAATGGTACACAAGTTGGAAACAACAGGGCATCTTGTCAGTGAAACTAGTAAGAATGTGGCTGATCCAAAGTTTCTTTGAAGACCGCATAACTTACAGGAATTTGTGGTTGCCAAGATCACCAAACTTGACCACAGCAGACTTCTTTCTGTGGGGTTATCTAAAGGGAAGAGTCTACACTATACGGCCTCGGACTTTAGATGATCAAAAACATGGAATGACGTGTTCAGCTGTGTCTAGAGGCAGAAGAAGGACATTTTCAACACAACTTTTACAACCAATTATTCTCCCAGATATTCTGTACATGTAGAGCACAATAACATGTTATAGATTAAATCATATAATCATGTACAATAGAGATTTCATGTTTTGCATTCTTTGTTGAAAGTGATGAAGTCATTGTAGAAATTAGCCAAGGGTTCCTTCAAGGCCTTAAATTAAGTTCTGTTCTGGGGACACCATTCTTCAGTTTCCGAGGAATTCCGTATGCTGCACCACCTGTGGGAGAATTACGTTTTAAGTTAAGTACAAATAAAGCAATAATATTTGAGAATAAATTTTGTTTAGCAAAGTTAATTGCTTTTTACTCTGCCAATAATTTTTAAAAATTACTTCTCACAAGAAAAATTGAAATTAACATTTTATATTATATTTACATATACAATACAGCATTACACAAAATAAATCTAATGGCCTTTACACAAAATAAATACCTCATATCTAATTTTTACAATTAATCATGTTTAATCTTGTTAGTGAACTTCTGTAAGCAATTTGATTTAGTTCAATTAATTTAGTTTGTACCTTATACCATTGGTTTTAAACCTTTTGTCTCTTTTTGTTTCTCTTTAATTCTAATCATCCCTAGTATCAAGGTATCTAATTGTGAATGCAGCCTACTAATTATATAAAGCAATTGTTTTTGTAAACAGGCCAAGTGAATTCACAACCAGGTACTTTTACATAATCAATACTACTAATTTACAGGCAGATAATGTTCAAGTAACACATGAATATGTGTTTCGTAAATTTTTATGTTTGTAGAAGACAGACCCTGAATTACGTATGTGACTCTTTTTAAATAAACAATCAGAAAAACTGTTTGGTGCTTAAATTGTGGTTGAATTTTTTATGATAATCTCTATTTTTACCACTTGGTATAAACTGAAGTCACTTAACACATTCAGCACGGTGGCGATATTGGTGATCTCATCAAACTACTGTCTGTTTTTTTGTTAACTTCCACCTCTGACGGCAGTTTAATGCTATGCAGGTTGTATAGCTTGTCGTAGCATCTAACTATCATGCCCGCTGTTTTCATCTCAATAATTTTATTTCTAACATATACAAGGTTATTGACGACATCAAAACAGTGTATTAGACATTAAAATATTGTCTTATTAATCGGGTTACAATTTAAAAAAATAAATACAAATTATAAATTACTGTATGACAAATAACAAAACACAATTTAAAAAAACGGAGAAATAAAGATAATTTACATAAAAATTCAAAGTACCTATTACTAAAATATACTACATACTAAAATTAACCACTCAACTTTTAACTCGGAATGTTAGTTTTTGTTTTTGACATGTGTTTCACAAAGTGATGGAGATCGATAATTTAAACACAGACATAGATAATGCATATGTCACGTCCGAGACTATTTATAGCCGAGATAAGCTGACATTTGTTTACTACAATCTTATGATGACACATTAGGTAACGAAATTTGGTTAAATTTATCCTAATTATCAGAAAAGATGATTTCTTAATATTATTTGAATCATGCTTTTTAAAAAAAATTCGAAATTGTGCATGACGATCTTGTTGTTAATCACTTATTACAATTTGAAATTACTTGCAACCAGACATTCTAATAATATAGGTTGTTAAATTGTTAACTTACATTTTAAGGAAACGTTTTCTTCTTACGACTTCTTCAGCCTCATCGGTGAGGCTGAAGAAATCGTAAAACAAAAACGTTTCCTGCAAATGTAAGTTTACAATTTAAAAAGTTATTAACAATTTTTGTTTTATATACATCATTTTATCGAGACTCTACTGTATATTCATTACAATTTATCAATAAAGGAAATTAAATACACTATTTCTATTGTAAATATGATATTTTAAGTTTTAGGGAAAACAGGTTTTTAGTGCCAGAAATAAAATATATCATATCTGTAATAGTATTTATAATTTTTTCTAAATTATAGAAGTAATGTGTAGATATTTGTAATATAATAAATGCTGATAATTATTAATTAATAACTACTATAACTGTATTATTATTATAACTTTTTCACAGGCCCCACAACCTCCTTTAAAATGGGATGGTATAAAAGATGCAAAATCAGATGGTGCAGCTTGTATTCAGCCAATAACAAAATATAACTCTCATGAAAAATTTAGTGAGGATTGCCTCTTTATAAATGTATATACTCCAGAGTACCAGGTATTTAGACTTTTATTCTAGCAAAGATGGATTAAGTTTGTTTATTTCTCTATCAATGCCATTAAATAGAATTAAGGTTTGTTTGTAAAATTTGTTACAAATGAGATGATTATATTAAAAGAGATGTTTGTTGATATTTGTTATTACAATTGAATGTATTTTTTTATTAATTTGCTACTGAAAAAGTTATGAAAAATCTACATTAGAAAGCAATTCTAGCCTTCAAGAGGGGAACTTCATGTATCACTAAAGCTGTCTATCCCTACCCTTACATTTGGTGTAGCAGGTAAACATCTCCCTAATACTTCGAAGGGAATTGGCCACTCATGAGGTCTCGCATCCTTACTTGTGAGACATGAGCCTTCTTCCTCTTCAGCAAATCAATCATATATTAAGAACAGTTAATAATAACATTAAGGACAGTTATATATTCAACCCCAGAACTAATGACCAATGTACATACTTGATACATATAGTAATAGATACGAAAAATATGTATATTGCTTTTGAAACGATGTGACACTGTCCTACTGTTATGACAAAATAATTTACACTAGCTGATTTTGTAGATCGTTGTCTATGCACAAACAATGTTGATTTTGTGTATGTAAGATTTATTTGACAGTTAGTGCCTAACATATATGCTAATGTCGTAATGAGCAATTGAAGGCTGTTAGATATGTCATGTTTCTTTATTATGGATTTATTTATAAACTAAACTTTTCTGTGTTGTTTTGAACCCAAGATGTGGTACCAGTGTTAATCTAGTGAAATTTGAGAACTATTCAAAAAACATTTAAGTTTAGGTGATGTTAGTGTTATTTCGGCAAATGAAATATTAACAATTAATTGTCATTACTATTGGTAAAATTTATAATTTGTACTTTACAGTAGGGTGTAACTTAAGGATACGCCCTACCTGCTCCATTTTACTGTAACATTATTATGGCCATCCACATAAGGGCAGGAAAAGGGAATGCCACTGAAAATGACAACTAAATAGTAACTATAACAAATTTTTAAATAGTTTTAGATTCTCACATATAACTTTTAATTTATATTAGTTGATTCCATCTTCACTTGAGCTACTAGTTTTTAACTAAAATCATTTGTAAATATGTTACACTTGCCTATAGTAGCACTTACTTTTATAATTGTTGAGGATAGCCATTTCGGAAGATGTGTCTCTTTGTCAACTCAGACTGTAATTGAACTCAAGGTTTTTGTCGGTTAGGAATATTAGGGTGGGATATTGTATGGGCTTTTGTAAGGATGAGATACTAGGGTAGAGATGTAGGTGTATTTTGGTGAATATTAGGAGCTATGATGTCAATAAGTTATAAGTTATGAGGTATTTGAGTTATAATGTAATTGGGTGTTGAGTATGTATGTAGGGTGTAGTATGAAATGTTTGTTTACCTCATAATGTTTGTATATCTACAAACAAAACAAAAATGCACAACGGACGATATGAGATTCTTACAACCTAGACTGGTCATCGGCCCCGAACTCCTCAGGACCAGTAGAACTTAACAAACCGCCAGGTTTCAGCACCTCTATAACCCGTATGAATAGTTCGACTCAGGTACTACTACCACACCTTTATCCACTCCCAGATAGTCTTACCTAAGACCAAACCCCCAGACTAGGGACTTAGTCCTGAGCAAGCATAGCCCACATGTTAGACCTTGAGAACCAATTGCACAAATATACATCTTTGATTGCTTTTATTCATCTTTGCTGTCATTACTACATTGTTGGCATGTATGCTAAAGGTTTGCCAGCTAAAACTGATAATTTTTTCCTAAGAGTTGAAATAATAGGGTTTTTTTTTTAAAGCATATCTCCAAGGCTGTTCTTGAGCAAACCTACTGTTAATGGTTAAGAAGATCTAGTAGTAAAAGAATATTTGGAACCACATAAAAGTACTATAACCTTCTCTAATCCTGGATTGCTTAATGCATCACCCCAGTTGCTGACATTGCAATTAGCTCTCATTCTTTTCAGATAATTCCACCATTTTTTTTTTAACCCTCATGAATGTTTGATTATTATTTCCAAATTAATTGTTTTCAGCTGATCATAACCAATTGAAAAATCTACAAGGGATGAAAAGTCCTTTATACTTCATTTTGTGTAATATTAAACTGTTTATCAATGTACATGTTTTTCTAATATGTCTAGACTATTTTGAACGGCAGCAATGTTTACTTGCGCTTTAACGTAATAGTAGGAGATCGGTTGATACTGCATTATGCTTTTAAGTGATCATGTTTCCTATAGCATACAAGTTCTCATGGTAAATGCGCTTGCATTTGGAATTTTACAATAAGGGTACTGTTGTCATTATTCTTCATTAGTGGCCATAGCACTGCATTTACTACACTGAAAATAAACAGCATATCAGCACTTATGGCTATTAAATAGTGTCTAGGTAATTTTAAGGTTTGCAATGATTCTCTGAAACAAACTTCAGTATGGCAATACTAGGAATGGGAGTAAATTATCACAATCAGCATTGTTTGTTATTGATATTTGAAGTCCCGATATTTCGATCTTCCTTACAATTCGAGCCTATTTTTATTTGAGCCTATTTTATCTATTTGAAAGAAAATGATAAATGGGCTTCCAAGGAATATTTATATCAATATGGTATGCAAAGGAAATGAGCCAAGCTTCCAAGAAATGTTTATATCAATACGGTATGGAAAGGAAATAAGTAGAGCTTCCAAGAAATGTTTATAGCCTTACCATATACAACAAATGAGTTGGGATTCCAAGAAATGTCTATACAAAGCTCTCCTATTTTCTCTAATGGCCAGGAACATACTTCTGTGTAATCCGAGTTTTTGGTAATCCAAGGGGGCTCAGTCCCATCTACCTCGAATTATCGAAACTCTACAGTGTTAATTACTGAGATCTCACTTGAATAAAAGTTTTTCAGGCAATTGTAAGGGATTAACAGCAAGTCTTAGTGGATATATTGTGTGTTCTAACGCATTTATTTGTGTAATATTTAGGAATGTATTTTTTTAAAAATCATATTGTAATGAAATTTTGTTTTTAGTTGGTATTTTTAAATGTTTAATTTTGTAATTATTGTTTTAGGTGTATAATAAAAATGAATTGTTGCCTGTTATGTTGTGGATTCATGGGGGAAGCTTCCATTCAGGTTCAAGCAGTTCACAAATGTACGGACCTGATTTTTTCCTGGAAGAACGTGTTGTACTCGTTACTTTTAACTTTAGGCTTGGAGTATTTGGTAAATATGTTTAACTTTATACCTAAAAAGTATAGTTCAAGATTTTAAATGTTTATTGAATAAAACAACTTATTTAAATATAGATTCCTATATAACTAAGCAATTGAAGTCTTAGTTTATTCATAAAGAAACACAAACAAGATGAATTGCTTTACAGATTTTTAAGCTTCTTCTTTGAAGTCACTTCTAGAGGTGATGTCATTTACAAACGCCTAAAAGCATTTGTAACCATCAAGACAAGGGTTGCCTTAGTCTGCTATAAATTGGTTTACAGTTAGATTAACGGGAAACTGCAAACAATTCACTTCACAAGTCATTGTAGTGACCTTATAATAAAGAGGAGCTGATCTAGATTATCATGTTATAAGATGAGCTATAGCACAGGTTGCCAGAGAGATATATATCGGATGTATATAACAGGAAAACAACATTGTGAGTGAAAAATGAATAATAAATAATTAATGTTAGTTTGCATCTTCTACCTGTTAGTAAAGTATGGGAAAGATGTATCATTAGAGGTTTTAGCACTGGCATCAATCAAATAGTATAGTTCAATGCAAAGAGCTACACTGGTATATTCTCTCAACACCTCGTGGTAAGGGATAAAGTAATGTGGGACTGTTGAGTCAATGTTCTGAGTGTATTTCTTATAACATCAGGGCAAATACTCAGTCAAAACCAGAATAGTACCCCAACGTTTACATAGGACAAACAGGGAGAACATTTACCACAAGATACAACAAACACATAAAAGGTATAAAAAATACACAACCCAAATCAAATTTTGCCATACACATACCAAACACACTACACTCACAGACTAACATAGACACCAATCTGAAAATGCTATACGACATAAAAAAAAGCAACAAACTTAACAGAATAGAAAACTACGAGGTATAGAAACACCATAAACTATCCACAACACATACTAAATGACAAAACACACTCAAAATCAAATACTGTATTTGAACACATAATTAACAACTACTCTAAGAACAATAACACACCCCAGACTCACACCAACACAACACACTTGAGCAACAGTCTTGTCCGAGACTCACAGCATTGAATAATGCGCTGACCTAGTGCGAAACGCGTCTGCTGAAAAATATCAGTAAGTAGTGGTTTTTACCCAAGCTAATACAAAAAGTGTTATCAGAATAAAGAAACTTAAACAGAGTTTGAGTATGAAAATGTTTGCGTAGATAATACAGTATATTTTCTGCATTTTAAACTAGATTCTAGAGGAGGAGGTTTAAAATAGAATAGTATTTGGACAGTATATTGACCAAATTGGTCTTGAGATTGAGTAGAAAAGAAATGTTCATCACAAAGTTTATCTTCTTCATAACGTAATGAAACAGTAGAGGGCTCTTAGCTGTTAGGGGGTGTTTAGTCATAAAAAATCTATTTTCTATTTTTTTGGCCTATTTTTACCATTATATGTTTTTCTCTCTTTATTTGTTAGTGAAATTTAAAAACCAAAACCTATTACACACCGTAATACAATCTATTACAAATAATTTTGTATTTTTACAATAAAAAAAAAATAGAATAACATTTGAAAATGTCAATCTGGGAAAAAAATACAGATATATAAACATAAAAATAATATACTAAAAACAACGATTCTAAATTAAATGAAAAATATAAATTATTTAGCTCAAAACTATAAGAATAGTCCAGTGAGACATAACAGTAGAATTACCATTAAAATATATGTAACAATAGACTTTCACATAATCAGTTCAATGGTTGAAAGTAAAAGGATTGGGCCTTCCAAAAGTTAGTTCACAAAAAAATATATATATATATACAATTCTTGTTTATGCACATGCGTTATGAGAGTCTACAAGAAAATAACAGTTGTATACAAGAAAATGTTGTTATAATTACAAATAAATATATAAATATAAATACACACACACACACACACACACACACACACACACACACACACACACACACATATATACGAGGGTGGTCCACAAAGTAACCTCCGTTTTTAAATAAAAAATAAACCAGTTGAGATACAAAAATTTTATTATATACATGTTAAAACTACAGCTTTTCTCTACTTTTCTACATATTCACCAAAAAAATTCAAGCATTTATCATTATCTTTTAACAGTTTTTGAAATTCCGTCTTTAAAAAAATCTGCTGCCTGAGAACGTAGCCAGCCTGTCACAGCGTTTTGAAGCTCTTCATCACTCGCAAACCTCTGAGATGCAAGCCACCACTTCATGTACGGGAAAAGATGGAAATCAGTGGGAGCTAAGTCTGGGCTGTAGGGGGGTGGTCAAAAACATCCCATTTGAACTTTTCCAAAAGTTCAGTTGTTTTTTGAGCTGTGTGAGGCGAGCATTGTCATGGACAAACACAATGCCAGATGTCAGAAGACCACGACGCTTGTTTGAATTGCTTGCCGTAGCCGTTTTAAGGTTTTACAATAAGCTGCAGCTGTAATGGTCGTACCACGCTCCATAAATTCAACGAGCAAGATGCCCTTACCATCCCAAAAAACTGTAGCCATCAATTTTCTCGCTGAAAAGGGTTGGCGAGCTTTCTTTGGATTGCTTGGCGAAGCGGTATGACCCCATTGCATTGACTGTTGTTTTGTTTCGGCATTCACATAGGCTACCCAAGTCTCATCTCCTGTAATGATCCTGTTAAAAAATGTTTCTCCTTCAACGTCATACTGAGTAAGAAAGTCTATGGCAGAGCTCATTCTTTTCATTTTGTGAGCACTTTTGGAATCCAACGAGCACAAAACTTGTGATAGCCTAGTTTTTCTGTCACTATCTCATGCACAAGACTTCGAGAAATTTCAGGAAAATGATCTGAAAGTTCCGAAATTGTGAAGCAATGGTTCTCGTGAATTTTCTCATTCATTTTGTTCACCAAGTCATCACTGACGAGAGATGGCCTACCACTCCGGTCTTCATCGTGAACGTTCGTTCTTCCATTTTTAAAAAAAACAACCTATTGACGGACTACACCTTCGCTCATAATGTTTGGGTCATACACCGCACTCAATTCAAGATGAATTTCAGCTGCTGTGTAACTTTTCGACCACAGAAATCTTATTACACCTCGCACTTCTCACTTGGTGAGATTTTCTATCGCGGCACTCATGTTTTTACGTTATAACAAAAGAATGCGCGATCGCACGATACTCTCCCTTGCACACCTGACCATTGTCGAATCACTGACAATGTAGAGTGATTCGACAATGGTCAAGAGACCGAAAGGTGCCTCATCACATAAGGTAAAATTTTTGCACTTAGTGGTGGAAAAATTGTTTACAATTAACAATAATAAATTTTTGAAGTCAGTGTAACGGAAAAATAATGGACAACTTGAAATATCACGATTTTAACACCAACCAAGGTAAAAAGAGTGATTCGACAATGGTCAAGTAACCGAAAGGTGCCTCATCACATAAGGTAAAATTATTGCACTTAGTGGTGGAAAATTGTTTACAATTAACAATAATAACTATATATATATATATATATATATATATATATATATATATATATATATATATATATATATATTAGGTTAGTTTTGGTTGGTAAAGACTATTTAGATTTTTTGGACTAGGAGACTGACAGACTTACCTTGGTAAGAGTCCACTCTGTAGTCTTGAAATAGAAACACATAAAAGCACTTAAACAATGATATATTTCAACCACATATTAAAGACCACTGTGTGGTTGAAATATATCATTGTTTAAGTGCTTTTATGTGTTTCTATTTTAAGACTACAGAGTGGACTCTTACCAAGGTAAGTCTGTCAGTCTCCTAGTCCAAAAAATCTATATATATATATATATATATTTCGTTATCCATTGTTTTTCCGTTGCTCAACTTCATATATATATATATATATATATATATATATATATATATATATATATATATATATATATATATATATAAAGCCTATAATATCAGAAATTTACTTATTTGTGTTTAGCTTTAGCTAAGGTCTGAACGTATATCAGCCATTGCATTAGCCTTAAGTTAAAAAAATTCTCAGAAAAGGAAAAAGAGGTCAAGTTCTTGGAGGAACAAAGTGATATTATGTTTTTATTACTAATTAATGAAATATTGTAAGTAATTAAAACTTAAAAATCACATTTAACCTCACAATGTAAGCAAATTATACATATATATTAACATCAAGACAAACATAAAAGTTCTATGTATGATAAACGAAACCTTACACAGTAAATAATTACAAAAAAATATATTAAACCATAAAAAATGCCTTCAACATATTTTAAACAGCAAAATACACTTTCAATCTAACATAGTATTTTAAAATATAACTTAAGAACATCTCATATAACATACTGCGGACAGCATATACAAAGATAACATATTACACACACAACTTCAAATGGTTATCTACGGGAACAATAAGGTATAATAATATGTTACGTAATAACCACAGATATGTGTTTACATAATTACTGAAAGCAAGATATCCAGTTTGTGTCTGAAAACATTAAATAAAGCACTAAACTAAATTAGAAAGTTAGGGGTTTCAGTTATAAAATGAACTCATAAAATTAATGAACTTTTTTCAAACCAAGTTTGAGACTACTTACATTTTGTTATGATATCCCTTGGAAAAAAACCACTACTTACTGATATTTTTCAGTAGGCACAATTTACACTAAATTCTGTGAGTTACGGACAAGACTTCTTTTAATAAATAATACAAACAAAAAACCTCTTACCACAAATATTTTTATTCTAGTCTTATGTACGTTTCAGGCAGTAGCGGACTTCCCATTAGGCACACTAGGCACGTGCCTATGGGTGCAGGGGGGACGGCAGGCGGCAGCCGTTTTTTTTTTTTGTACCGATGAGTTTTAGTGACAATAGTAATAGTACCTAGTTAAATTTGGTGAATGTCATAATGTGAACCTCAGTTAAATCAGTGGCGGATCCAGCAGGGGGGCCCCTGAGAATAGAAAACTTCCTTTTATTTTATTGTTTTTTAATATTATCGATGGAACCAAAATAAATTTTTAAATTTATTTTTATAAAAATAGTCTTTAAATAATATCTTATCTTGGAATTTTTTTTAATAAATTGAAAATATCACCAAAAATGTTTAAAAATTTATACTTATGTAATGTCAGTATGTGTAATGTCTGAGTGTGCATGTGTGTGTATTTATATATCTGTATGTTTATTATACGCGCTTCGAGCTGTGCCCGACGGAAAATTTAAAAACCGTAAGAGAATACCTGCCCAGAAAGTTGGGGGGCAATGCCCCTTCTTGACCCCCTTAACTTCGCCCATGTTTATAATGCTTGTGTACTTTTCAACAGGTTTCCTCAACATGAGGACTGCAAGTGCCCAAGGTAATGCTGGCCTTAAGGACCAAGTAGCTGCTCTGAGATGGGTGGTACGAGAGATTAGGCATTTTGGTGGAGATCCAAACTTAATAACAATATTTGGAGAAGGTTCAGGAGGCGCATCTGTCAATCACCTCTATTTGTCTCCAGTTTCACAAGGTTTGTATCTATTACAAAGATCCTTTAAAAGTTGATGTGCCTAATAAAGGACTTTTAATATTTCTTCTTTAGCAGGAATTCTAGCAGGAATTTAAATTCTTAATATAATCTTCACTTATGCTAGGAATATTTGTATATATTCAAATACATTTTTCTCCCTACCCTAACATTACAATATTTTCCTTTGTTTTCGTGTTTTGGATTGACTCCATTTTCAAAACTTAAATAGTACTTTTAATCTCTTTATTAAATTCCTTCTATTAGTTCACACTTTCTTGATACATGTCTTGTACAAATTTTCAATCGTTAATAGAATACGTTTTTACTCATCCAATCAAGTTCAAATACACTTTTTAAAATCTTTAGTGCATGGCAATTGATTTTAATACTGTTTTTGTCAAATATTTATTCAATAATTAAATTATAAAAAATTGAGGGGTCTATCTGGATTCGAACTGTGAATCGTCATGTTCAAGCTCTACCTCACTTTGGCACTGTGCCAACTTTCCAATACCTATAAATAATTGTCTCAAAGACATGTAAGAATTTTTTTCACCTATCTGGTTGTCATCAAGACTTCCATTGTACAACCTTAAACTGTTTCGATGGTTACTACAAAATATTGCTGTAGGGTTAAAAATGAGTTGAAAGAATAAAATAAACAAATTGGAACCTTGGATCACAGAATGAAAAACTTATTTACTTCTTCGCACAGGCATCCAGCTTCATGTGTAGCCGATAGCCTGATGTTCATGGTAGATGATGGATGAAAGAGTCCAGTAAACCTTATCTCTCATTATGTCCTTCTACAACGACACCAGTGTTCTTAATATGTTCCTTGCTGCTATCGGGTAATGACAATGCATAAGTATGTGCCCCAGATCCTCCTTTTCAATCCCACATAGGTTGCATTCAGGTGAATCCGTGAGGTTAAAACGGTAAATATAATTCTGAGTCACAATGTGTCCTGTGGCTGCAAAAGTTGCTATTGAACGGGGGATGTTATTATACATGTCTTCTTTTGTGGGCTCTGGCTGTATTTGGTGTAGGTAACGACCCATGGCTCCTGTATTTCACCTATCTGTCCACTGAAGCCTAAAATGTTTGACTGCCGAACTTTTGCACTGCAGCAATGAGAATCTACCCTTGTCGCAAGGTTGCATTACGCAAGATTCTTTTGGGATTCTATCTGCTATTTCATTTCCGGGAATTCCACAGTGAGATATGGGACCCACTGAAAGGTTATGGATTTGCCCAAGATGTGTAGCTGTCTCCTTATTTCCTTGATCCGAAAGTAGTATGTCGTAGTACCTGATCTGGATAGTGTTTCTAAAGCGGATCTGGAGTCCGTTAAAATGTAGATGTGGTCACTGTCCAGGAAATTACAACTGGCAAGAGCTGCGTTGATGGCTAACAGCTTGGCGTCCATACTAGATTGTGCACTTGCCGGTATGTAGTACTGCTCGTGATTACTCTGGTTGAAGTATCCCGCACCTGACATCTCCCATTCCTTGTACACTGATCTGTCAGTGAAAATTCTTATATAGTTTGAAAACAGATTGTTGATCATCTCCAGTGTAACCGCTCTAAGCATACCTCCGTGATTGTTCTTGGTAAGTTTCTCAGGTAGGTCGAGGACTACGCTTGTGCTTGACCAGACACTTGGAGATTCTTCGTACGTTGGCGGGATCCGCTCCGGAGAATTTTGATTCATTGTGCTTGACAGGTTATACGTTTGATGAACAAATGACTATAACCTTTTTGTTCAATTTATTTTTCATCATAAATAAAGTTTTTATTTCCATTTTTATCCAACCATTCATTGTTTAGTGAATAACGTGATTCCTTCATGTTTAAGAATCAAAAATAGTGTAAATAGTTTGGTTTTCAGATATGTGACTTTAAAAGTTGAAAGCGGTTGAATTAAAATGGAAATAAAACTTTATTTATTAAGAACAAGTTATGTAAAAAAAGAATTTAGTAAGAATTAGTAAGTCAATTCCTACTGTGGTCGCCAAAGACAAATTTTATATTAGTTACTTTTTATTATATAATTTTAATTAATATAAATATGTATATATATATATATGTATGTATGTGTGTGTGTGTGTGTGTGTGTGTGTGTGTGTGTGTGTGTGTGTGTGAGTGTATGTGTGTGTGAGTGTGTGTGTGTATGTGTGTGTATGAGTGTGTGTGTGTGTGTGTGTGTGTGTGTGTGTGTGTGTGTGTGTGTGCGTGCGTGGGACAGAATCACAATATTAAGTGGCAAAATATAAAGCAAATATCCTTACAATTTTCAAATTTTCTCTTCATACAATATAATGTTGTTGGACTATAACTTTTGTTTGTTACTATTTATTTACTTTATTTTTCATTTAAGAAGCTGATAGTAGTTCTCATTCTATCCACCTCTTGTAATGCTTCACTATTGCAAAAAACCTTTTTCTTATAATTCCATACAGTATATCTTTGAGCAATGTTTAGCTCTGGAAAAGTTAGCGCAATGCTAAAAGTGCTGGTTTTCAAACATGTAGATCCACAGTTTGAACCTGACTGGGACATCAATTTTTTAAATTTAAATTAATGAATAAATATTCAAAACTAAACACCAATTGTCATCTACTATAGGTTTAAAAAAAATTATTTGAGCTAGATTGGATGAATAAAAATATATTTTATTAACGATTGAATATTTGTACCAGATTTATATAAGAAGAGTGTGTGCCAATAGAAGGAATTTAAAAATAGAATTAATAAGAAGATTCTAGACTTAAACCTCTTGTTGAATGAATTGATAATTTTAAAAACTGTGAGTAATATCATAGAATTTTTTAAATGCGAATAAAGAGTACTATTTATGTTTTGTAAATAGAGTCATTCCAAAACTTGTAAACACAGGAAAATATTTTAATGTTAGGAAATTGTTTCTAACTGCTTTTGTTACTTCAAGGTTTATTCCATCGCGCCATTTCACAAAGCGGAAGTTCATTGTGCAGTTTTGCTTACAAAGAGTCTACTTATGAATTAGGTCTGAAGCTAGCAGACATTTTGGGTTGTCAACAAACTGATGTACCATCAATTATATCTTGTTTGCAAGCTGTTGATGCTCTTGATTTGGGTGCTGAACAGTTCAATGGAGCAGTTTCAATGGTAATGGTAGCTATGTTTAAGCAACTCTTATATTTTTGTTTTTGTATAACAAAACACTCTACTTGTCTGTAAAATTAACTGGAAGAAACAAAATTTTAAACAAAAGCTCAGTTGTTAAGTGAATCAAGTAACCTTGATTTATTAAAAATTGATGTGTTGTTGTTTTGTTAATTTATTAGTATTAATAAATTTTTGTGCATTGTAATGTTTTTGATTTTATATTAATTTTGTATTTGAATTTTTATGAAGTTGTTAATTCTGTCTATTATACTTTTATGCCTGAATGAGGACGACAATTTAGTCATTGAAACGTATCCGAATTTTAATAAATCAAAGTTTCTTGACTTACTTATCAACTGAGTTTTTGTTTTAAAAAAAAATTTGTAGGTGTACACCTCATCAGAAAACTTTAAGTTTATGAAATTTAGATTAGATTTTATTTCTGAAATTTATCTAACAATATTTCAAATTTTTTGTTTTAGAAAGCCATATAAGCATAAACTGTTTTTATTAAATTATTGTAAATTTTAATTTAAAAAATGATAGCAATTTGATCAGATAGTAAATTAAATATGTTTTCTAAAATTCTTGAAAAATAGTTTAATAGATTTATGAAAATATTTCCACAATAAATTTGTTACAACAAAAAACATTTTTTAGATTCAAAATTTTTTTATTGTTCAAATATAAATAAAACAACTTTCTGTTACATCATGATTTTTTTTATACAAACATGATTTGTGTTCAGGTAATGCACAAAATGAAATTCTTACAGAATTGTTTTTGTGGCTGAAAAATAATTAGCTAAAGAAATCAATTTTTTCTTTGTTTCATCGCATTTTGCTACTTAAAGTAAAAAACGATATTGATATGCCTAATTTTTAAAAAACATTGTAAAAATTTGTCTGCAATGGCTTGCCTTCTGTATGACTAGATTATAATACTGTCATTTCACAAAGCTAGTATGATCTCAGAAAGGATATGCTCTGTGTAGTTAACATGAAGTGTTCTGAGAAGATTAAACTTTATATTATGCTACTTATTGTGTAGGGGATATGCAAATTAGAATGGTTTAATCAGTAGTAGAAGTAAATTTTCCAGTGTGGGAACGCTCATCATATTTCGAGAATTGACTAACCAGCTCGAGAGTGCCTCTCAACCCTTTACAAGGTTGTTGTCTGAAGTGCTCGCATATTTTTACTCAGTGGGTAAACAAACATTGCAATAGTTATGCTGGTTTTAAGCCACTAGTAATAGATTGTTATTGTTTGTTATAATCACATAATCCAAACACAAACACAGTTTCGACTGAACATACGAGTATATCCTTTAACACTTACCACATTATTTTTCTCCTGTTTTATAACAACAATTTTAAATCTTTCAATTTTGTAAAACAGTAAATTATTTTACTTTTATATTCAGGATACATTTTTGCTTGGTGATGTGTTTATTCCAACACTAGAAGAAAATTTTCGGGAAGAAGTGGTTCTACCAAAATCACCCGACCAGTTAATCAAATCTAATAATTTTCAACAAATTCCATATATTTTTGGATTTAATAACAAAGAAGGGGCATCTTTTATTAAAGGTAAGTTTTGGATGTGAATTTTGTTGTTAAATTTCTAGTTAATAAAGTGTTTTCATTTTTGTAAGTTATAAGTTTTCATTACTATATGAAACTCATTTTTGTTTGTTTTTCTAAATAACGAAAGGTTTTGCTTCCTTAGGCTATGGCAATTAAACAACATGATGCTAAAATTGAAACTTTAACTATATTCCCATGAGAGATGAGCTTTTGAAAGCAAATATTTTTTTGTTACTTTTAGTGCCATATTTTAGATTGTGTAAGTACTTATTGAATGACTCTTTTGAAATATACTAATTTTATAGATATCTTGTAAGAGCATTAAACATCTTTCTAAAAAGAATTAAAACAAAACCATTTTATTGAACAAGAGAAAAGATTTTTTGATATTGCAACCACATTTAATATGTACAGACCATTTATTCTTTTAATAAAACATACAATTTTGAGTAAGACTGTTTATGCTACAGTTTATCCCTAAAATATTATTTTGGGATAACAAACTATGGCACAATATACAAAACAACACTAAAATTAACACTACAGGGAGGCAAAACAAATACATCACAATACCATACATAAACAGAACATCAAATAAAAGAGCCCACAAATTTCAAAAAACAGGATACAAAATAGCATACAAAACTAATAATACACTACAATACAAAATTATACAACACGACACCAACAACAAAGATAAACTACAAACACCAGGCGTATACAAATTAAACTGCACAAAAATCAACAAATTCTACATCGGGAAATCAGATCGCAGCTTCAAACAAAGAGTCAAGGAACACAAACAGAACACCAACTCAGCATTCTACAATCACATAAAAGAAACAGAACACAAAAACACAGACATTTACCATAACCTAGAAATCTTACACATGAACAAAAAAGGACAACATCTCAACACACTAGAACAATATTAAATTTACAAACACACTAAAACACAAAATACAAACATATTAAACAAACAAACCCAATAAAATCATACATACTCTTTGATACTATCAAAAACCTGTCTTTAAAACCGTAATCGCTTAACTTAACAACAATTCCAAGCAGAAGACAATGATGAAGCGATCAAAACGTTCTGTCTCAGTAAGTTTTTACAAATTTACAAAATTTAAAGTTCAGATAGTCGTAAACTAATGTAAAAGTGATTAATTGTTTTGTTTTATAAAAATGTTTGGATAAAGTAATTGTTAAAAAATGTTTTAATATAATATTAATTCTTATATTATTGATTACTATTCATTATCAATAGATATTGAAATGTTATTCTTCAGGAAATTGGTACAATTAAAAGGCAAAATATACTTGTCTAATGCATACAAGAGATAGCAAATGTTGGAAAATTAATCTAAAAGTGATGCATTTTCTACAGATTTTCCATTTGCAAACATTGGAATGGAAAAATTTTTGTTATACTTTTTATGGAAGGAAGTTAAACAAAAGAGTTCAACAGAAGTTATTGAACAAATTCTAGGAAGATTGAACTGGTTTTACTTTGAAGATGACTTCTCAGAAGACGGAAAGCTAAACAGCTTTGTAAACGTAAGACAAAGCTAATTAATTACATTAACTAATTAAGACACATTAATTAGAAAATTGATTAAAAAATACAATTTCTTTCACTAAAATCACTTGTAAATATTTTACAATTTGCCTATAGTAGCACTTACATATATTTGTTGGGGACGGCCGTTTGGAGAGGTGTGACCATTTATAAACTCAACCGTAACATAGTCTGACGTGAGTTACGGTCTGAGTTAACAATTGGACACATCTTCTGAAATGGCCGTCCTCAACAAATATAAATAAGTGGTACTATAGGCAGGTTGTAAAATATTTCCAAGTGATTTTTAGTGAAAGCTAGTAGCTCACTTGAAGATGGAATCAACAAATATAAATTCTTTGAGTTTTATTTTGTAAATGTATGTGTGTGTTTATGTTATGAAAAACCATCCTGTTAAGTTTGTAAAGGCAATATGATGTTAAACATTGATCCAGATCTTCTTTATACTTGAAGATACCATTCCTAGTATCTTGGAGGGAGCATAGTTAACTGATTTACAGACAAAAGAAAACAATTTCACCAAGGCAGTTGTTGGCCATTATATCATGTATCTGGGTTAAAAGGGAAGCTTTTATTTGTTGGGTATCTATGAAACTCTATTTGTTCTCTTTAGAGAAACAAGTAATACAATTTTTTTTTAATAATTAAAGTCAATTCCTACTTTGGTCAATTAAGAAAAAAATATTTTAGATCTTTTTTATTGAATAATGACAATTATTACTACACTACTACCAGTGTATACTATATATTTTATACTACTACTATACTGCTAATATATATATATATATATATATATATATATATATATATATATATATATATATATATCTGGGGGAGGGGGGCACTAGCTCCCCTCCTGGCAGTCACAACTCGCCTAAACTGTACCTACCCAAAAAATAAAACCTGATGCTACCCTTGCTTCACTCCATCCTGTTGATGTATTAAACAAAATTGATCAGATCTTCAATTGCAATTTCTCCCATTTACCACCACTCTAAAAAAAATCTACTATGTAAAAAAAACATTAAAGATTGCATTCAAATGTTTGCCAATGCGTGGGAAAGCCTCACAGAAATTAATTTAAAAAAGACTTGAGAACGTTATGGCCTTAAAAGGAAGATATATCGCAAAGGAGATGAGGATTAGACTGTGAAACATGAAGAAAATGACTGTACGCTTTCTGGACTTGAACAATGCAGCAAAAATGACCCCAGGGAGTAGTTGGATGTTGATCAGAATGATTCTGGGTACCAGATCTCGACCGACCGAAATGTAGCTGACATGCTGTCTGAAGGTAGAGTAAGGATGTACAGTAAAGAGCATTCCATAAACACACTATAAACCTACTGTAGTTTTTTAGTTTGATTTGATTCCATCTTCACTTAAGTGACTAGTTTATCACTTAAAACACTTGAATATATTTTAGTATGTCATACTTGCCATCATAGTAGAGCTTATTTTTGATTATTTGTTGAGGATGAGCGTTTTGGGAGATATGTCTCATCGTCAAATCAGATAGGTTTGAGTTTTTTATTTTATTCAAACATATAAAATCAGGAAAGGAAAGCATTTGTTTTGTTTTGCATTTAGACCTTTTTCCAGAGGACACAAAAAAAAATAGAATCTAATGATAATAGCGGAGAAAATGAGACTGAAGAAGCAGACCCAACAAATTCTGAATGGTTAGAAACAAATGAGACCTCACCCACACAGCTGATTCTTTTAAAACAAATCAAGAACTTAGCTGCCCAAATGAACCTAAACCACAGTTCAAAAGTCTATTCATTTTTTGTAATAGCTCAAATAGTGTCTGATGTTTTTTTTTTTATCTCTGTACCCATCCCTGTTTTTTTTCTGTACCCATATCTCTATGAAAGAACAATGAACAATTTTAAAGATTTTTATTCTAATGATGCATACTGGACTTCCTTTATTCAATTTCAATATTCTGGATAATTTGCTAATCCAGAGGGGTCTGGTCACAATTAATCAGGATTATCGGTGTTCTACTGTAATTGAAAGTATATTTATAGTTAGCTTAATATCTTATGATCGATGTATTAATAATATGTTGCAGTTACTCACAGACAGATATTTCTCATATGACATAATTCACACAGTTCAGTTATTGGATCAGAAGAACACTTATCTGTATTATTTTCAACATACTGGTGACTTTGTACAAAGAGATGATGTTTGCGAGAACTTCAACATTACAGGTAAATTAAATTAAGTTTTTTTTAAAAGAGACTGTTATTGTAAATTGGTGACATTAGTTAGAAAGGTTATTTTGTTTACACTTTTAATTGTAATACTTTGAATATATAAAAGTTTTAATTTTTTTCAAAATGAGTACTAGCATATACTGTCAGCTAACTTAGAAATCCTATAATACTAAAAAGTAATTCTGGGAAAATTCTGGAGATACCATAGGGATCTAATACCTTAACACACAATACAAGTTATGGTGACATCTTACCCGCTCTTACGGGATCTGATATTCTATGTAACAAAAATATTATCTCTTCTATATATGGGATGAGAATTGGAGAACTTTAGATCACAAAAAGTTGAGGGAAATCAAGCAAACTGTTTATCCATGGTCTACAATAAATTCCTGATTAAAGTTGCTTGTTGTAATCCTCTTGAATTCACTGAATAAATCATAAGGAATTATTTCAGTAACTGAAAGTAAGTGAAAACTATTATTACCTTACTTGCTGACATTTTTCAAACAGTGACGGGAAGTGATTTGAAAACCTGTGATTTAGTCACTGTTATTCATAAATCGCAGTTTGACCTGTTTTGTAGTGAGACGAAGTAGCAGGTTCTTGCCTAAATAAACTATGACGGAGTGGTAAATCACTCCTACACATGAAGCGGTATCCAAACTGTTTACGTTGATAAATTTTTTTTAAAGTTTAGTGAATGAAAATTGATGTTAATACAATTTTTTCAAATAATAATTCAATATCAGGAAGCCGATCTACGATAAGGTCATACTCCGATTGACCTAAATTTTAAATATTGTATTAGGAAATATTTTTTCAGTGAATAATTTGAAAAGCAATTTTTAACATTAATAATAAATTAATTACATATTAAAATCTTTTTGATTTTTGAAATCTATTATCCTTAATTGACAAATATTTACATATTAGTATTTTTAAATGAATTTTTTCTTATATGTAACAAAACATAGGACATCAAAAGGCATGGTGAAATGCATGTGAAATAAAATAACAGACATTTTTATAAATATTATTTACATATTTAGTAATATTTTGATAATATATTTAAGTAGATAAATTAAAAACTGCTAAATTTTCAAGGAAAAAACTTTCAACTTGTTAACATAGTTGTTAACACAACTATTAATTAATATAAAACAATCATACTGACATGGTCAACTCACATATAATTGAAATTATAATATACTCATCTTCATTTTTGATAGGCATATTTCTATTTGTTTGAGTACAGTTTTCTGTCATTACAAACGTTTCAATATTCTCCTCTGTTCTATGTTAAAACATAAGAGAATATTGAAACGTTAGGAATATAAGAAAACTGTTTTAAAACTTATCACATATAATTACCAAACCTCAATAACTAATAGCAACTAACAATCACAGTTGAAACCACAACTATGGTTTAAAATCACAGTTATTTCAAAGTAGCAATCACAGTTTGACCTGTTAGTGTGGAATCACTGTTAGTCACATCACTTCAAAACAATTGTAAGCGGGTTAGCTTTGTCAATGAAAGGACTCTTTCGAAAAGCTTCAGCATGAAATTAACCCATATATGCCTATCAACCTATATTTAGGACATGCATAGATCTGTAAACAAGTGTCTATTCAAGTAGTTTCCAAATGTCGTGGAAGGTAGTAGCAATGTAGTCAGTCCAGACACTATATAAGAAACAGGAGGGCAACATGCTTCAGTGGAGTAGCTATGGTTGATGTATCTGAGTATGAATATTGTGTGACTTGAAAATAGCAGATTCTTCGTGTTACAGCAAATATAAGCAAGAGTAGTAAATTTTATGTTTAGAGTATTTACTCCCCGCTGTGTTTTACTATTGAACAGCATCACTGGGCTAGCTAAGATAGTGAAATATCTTTTATTATTTGGTTGTAGATTATGTGAGGACTTATTAAATGATAGTGATTTATATGTAGGACACTAGGAAAATAAACATTGTTTCACACAGAAAATAAATTTTTCCTGAAACCTAAAATACATGTTTTGGTTTCAGGGTTAATTCTCTAAACAAAACATTAATGATTCTGATGCATTGTCAATCTACACATGCAGCCACCAAACAATGCAAATGACGATTATACGTACGAAGAAGGCAATGTTTCTCTTAACAATTCAACATAAAGCCTACTTTTAGCACCAACTGAAATTATCACTAGTTTTTGATGATGATGAAAATGAAGATACCAATCTTTATCAGCATGTATCACTTACTAATGCTCCGCCTGATCATGTCAGCCAAGAACAATCTCACAATCCTTAGCAGTATGAACATGATGTTCTAATTAAATATACAGTAGAGTCTCAATAATTCAAGGCAGATGAGACCGAGACCCACTCGGATTACCGAAAACTCAGATTACACGAAAGTACAGTCCTGTGCATTAGAAAAAATAGGAGTTCTAATGAACACTAACACTATATTTATAAATGCACTAAATAAGTTTATTATATAGGTTTATATGAACATTTCTTGGAAGCCCGACTCATTTCCTTCTGCATAACATATTGATACAAACATATGTTGGAAGCCCGACACAATTCTTTTGCATACCGTATTGATATAACTGTTTCTTGGAAGCCTGACTCATCATTTTCTTTCAAATAGATAAAATAGGCTCGATTAGAAATAGGCTCGAATTTAACGGAAGCTCGAAATATCAAGACTCGGATTTTTGAGACTACTTTATTAGCCAAGAAGAACCTGTAGAAAACAGAAAAAGGTCAAAAAGTTTTTGCAAGGAAAATAAAGACAACAAATGTGAATAAACCTAAAAAAAACACAATTGAAACAAATACATAACTAAAAATAGTTTATAATTGCTGAAAAACAGATTTGAAAGCTGATGAGATACACTGGATATGCAGACAATACGAGGTCTGTCCAAAAAATACATGGACTGTTTGAATTTTGCGGCTCTAGTTAGTTTCAGGAGAATCCGCTTAATGTTGCTAGATTCGTATAAATCAGCTGATTAAAACGCGGTATTTCAGTTGCAGATATCTTCATTTGTTGATGAGTTACACGCAGTTTAGTAAAGAGTGTTTTTTGTCGTTTGTCGGATTGTAAAATAGACAGCCTGAAGGAGCAACGAATTGGTTTTTTGAGTTTTGGGAATAAGAAAAAGTCACAAGGAGCAAGGTCAGGTGAGTAGGGGGGGGGGAAAGAACAGTGATCGAGTGTTTGGCCAAAAACTCACGAGTTCTGAGTTTATAATAACTCAATTCTTATGAATACATAACCTAATATTTCTAAGAGAATTTGTCACTTCAACGAGCAGGTCACTTCATGTTTGTTTATATTTTCCTAGTGTCCTATGTATTTGTCGACCTATACTTTTTATATGAGGTAGTGTTTCTTGTGATCAACATATATAATGAATATATAAGACTATACACAACAGCTATAAACAATATTAGTTGAATCCATCTTCATGTGAGCTACTAGTTTTCACTAAAACATTTGTAAATATTTTACAACTTGCCTATAGTAGCACTTACTTATTTTTGTTGAGGACTGCCATTTCAGGAGATGTGCCCCATTGTCAAATCAGACCGAACTCAATGAATAGGGAAGTTGTAAAATATTTACAAGGGTTTTAGCTATAAAATCATTTTATGCAAAATTTAAAAAAATAATAATTCAAAGATATTTGGGTTAATAGTTTCGACTTAGTTACTCGAATAATTACTTATGATAATTTCTAATGTTCAAGAAAGTTCAAATGTATGTGACAGTTGAAAGTATTCTTTGTTTTTTTAAATCCTATTTATATGTTGTAATTATTGAAAGACAAATAAACTTCCTTTTTTGTAAAAAAATATTTAAAAAAGGAATAATTCCTGGTCAAAATGACAGGTACTTTCAACCTATCCAACTAAAAATAGGTTTGAATCTATATATTTGAGTACATTTTTCTGCCTTTCCTAACTTAACAATATTTTTCTCTGTTGACATTTCTGAATGACTCCACTTTCAAAACTTAAATCTTACTGTTTGCCCAAACTTTGAGTTCGTCTTTATATACTATTAGCCACTAGTTGCCACTTGAGTCTAACTACTTAATAATTTTAAACTTAAGCATGCACCAATAGAAAGTGAGAATTGGTGGGGCTTGACTAACAGCATACAAGACAAACTCAAAATCAGGGCGAACCATATGGTTTAAGTTTTAAAAATGGAATCATTCCAAAATGAGTCAACAGAGGAAAATATTGTAATGTTAGGAAAGGTAGAAAAATGTTCAAAATATATAGAAATATTCCTAACAGAAATGAAGATGAGTATATTTAAGAATTTTAAGTATGATTCTCTTCAATAATATTTTGAAAATAATAATTTCAATGTTAAGGTATTTTATAAACATATAATATTTTCAGGTGTTTGCCATGGAGGAGAAATAGGGTATATGTTTTACTCAAATTCTTCAATTAAGGGACATAGAAACCTGACTGCAGGATCAAAGGATTTAATTACACTACAAAGAATAGTTAGGATGTGGGCAAACTTTGCCAAATTTGGGTAAGATTTACTACATACTATTCTGTAATCTAAATGTGAAGTTTTGTAGGCTTTATACAAGTGTTTATAAATATAATTATAAGACAGTTGGTAAAAATATAAATGTTTACTTGTTGAAAATCTTAAACTTCCATAAGTTCTTTTCCGATTGCTTTGCAGAATTTTTATATAACCTTGCATCGAAATAGGCATGTGTTTTCTAAATACCTAAATCTAGTTTGTTGATATGTGATGATAGGTGTTCCACAGTAAATACAATATGGTTTTGTAAAATATGGTTTTAAGAACCATATAGTAGACATAGGTTTTTACCTAAAAATAAATCTTTGATATTTTGATACTATTGTAAACCTGCCTTTAAAACCGTCACCGCCTAATCCAACATCTCCAAGCATAAGCGACTGATGAAGATCGCCACATAGTGATTTAAAATGTTCTGTCTCAGTAAGTTTTTACAAATTTACAAAATTTAAAGTTCGGATAGTCATAAACTAATGTTAAAGTGATTAATTAAGATTCACCGAGCATAATGAACTACAAAATTCAAGAGTTTAAGACATAAAATATATATGTCTTATTAGTAAAAATAAACACTTTCACGTAAAATGAGTATAGTGGTTAAACAATAAAAACATACAGGAACATTTATTTTCAGAATAAAAAATATCAAATTTAGTATTTTGCAAATCTATATTACAAAAGGATCTTAATTTAAAATTAATATATTTCATTAATTACAAAAAAATTAACAAAGTTTTATAGCTATTCTTTCATTATGTAAAACCTTTATAACCTGAGGAGGTCCAATAAAAATATTATGGATGGGGAGTATATAAAAAGTCTAAAGCCAAAGAAATTTCATTACTTCATTATAATCACATTGATAAATAAAAAACAGTAAATGTTTAAGTATTTTATGTGTAAATTAGTACATTAATAAATGATTAACTCTGTACAACACGAAAACAATTCTATACTAAATGTAAACGGCAAGCCTTTTAGCTATTTTATTAGTTATGATTTCAGTCTTGACATTAATGTCTTTTTGAATAAAAAGCAAGGCTAGAGCCGTTGAGTCTCTGCTCCCAAAGCATTTCTTAAATAGCTTTTTAAATATTGCAAACTAGAAAAAAATCTTTCCGCAGAAACTGTGGTTACTAGAAGTATACAGGTTATTTTTAATATGTTATGTGTACATGAAAAACAAATTTTATCACATGCATTAAGAGCAGAAATAAAATTCTTTGGCATTGGTCCTGCTTCCTCTTTACACTGTTCAATAAAATTTCTTCTCCACATTTTCAGTTCATCAAAAAGTACTATTGCTTATAGATTAAATGATGGTGTTTTAATATTTCAGGAGGGGGATATATTCTCTTTATCCCCTCTCTTTGGATCGCCACTGTCTATATAACAAGTTGTTGAGGAAATTGTAAAAGGTTTACTTATTGATACAAACTATTTAAAGGAAATTACGTATGGACTTCATTTTGAAATTGCCATTTTAATTATAAAAATGTCATTGCATGAATATTATTGAAATTCAAGTAAAAATATAATTTGGCTATATGATTTAATAAATTTTATTAATAAAACATATTTGTTTAATAAACACAGAAAGAGACAAACTTGTTAATCATACTTTGAAACAGCTGCTCCAACAATAACATGTTGCCTTAGTCCATGTAGGCTAAGGAAATACTAACAAAAAATCAGCATAATTAAATAAATAGCACACACAACTGGATATACTAATAGACTAATTTATAACTTAAGGCCTGAATATAAAATACAAACATTCACAACACTGAAAAAAATTAATTACATTTATAAACAAAAGAAAACCTGAAATAATATTTCCTCAAAACTTTAAAAAAAACAATGTTTTAAGATAAATGCTTAAAACAAACAACAAACTACAATACAACATTATAAAACATACACAAACTGTAATCATTGAGTATATACAGAAATACTGAATAAAAAGCATTAATCAATTAAGATAACAGCTTCTATTTTATTGAAATATTTCTTATTAAAATCAGTTTTGCTCTATTATATATTTAAAAACTGGAAGTTATTTAGTTTGTCTGTAAAATACAATTAAAACAAGTAATATAAAAAAATAAATTATGCCAATTCCTACTTAAATTAACAAAGACAAATTTTATTTTAGTTTCTTTTTATTATTAAAATTACAATTAATATAAATATGTATATACATATGACAGAATAACAATATTAAGTGGCAATAGAAAGTGAATTTTCTTACAAATTCCATTTTCCTTTCTATGTATGGTGTTGGACTATTATTTTTGTGTACTATTTATACGCTTTTTTTTTCGCTTGCATTGTGTTGTAGTTTCTTTTTGCATTGTCCATTTGTGAAGTAAGGTTCAATACAGTTAATCCATTTTGTTTGTTTATTTTATTTTTAAAATTAATTTTTAGTCCTCGAGCATTATTCATGATATTATGTTGTAACCATGACACCAATTCAGGTTGCGGAATGGAGGTTTTGATGGCAACCAAAGGGGGACAGAAAAAATTCATATACATCTTTGAGAAATACGTTTCTAGCAATGAGAAAGTTGGTTCAGTCCCAAAGCTCTAGACTTTGAACAAGAAGATACTCAGTTCTAATCTGACCTAAACCCCCAAAATTTCTATAATTTTGTTATTGAATAAATTTTTGAAATGAAGAAACTGTATTAATATCAATTGTCATCTATTATTGGTTAAAAGAAATCTATTTGAACTTGATTGGATGAATAAAAGATTTTATTAACGATTGAAAATTTGTACACGATATATATAAGGAGAGTGTGAGCTAATAGAAGGGATTAAAAAAAACAAAATCCAAGATAGATCTTTATTTATACCAAAGTTTTAGCTTAGTTTTTGGAGAAAAGTTTGTAGTTGCTAACTTTTTGTATTCAATAAATAGAGTACAAAAATATTGGAATGAGATATCAGTTCTTAATGAGTTATTTTTATTTTTAATGCATTTGGTTGAAAATATAATTTATTTTTAATATTGCTGTAAAATGCAGATAAAAAAACAATGTTATCATTTTATTACAATAATTCTCAATGAGAATTCTACTCAGCACTCAGTGGATTTTTCAGTGCTGTGGATTTTAATAATTACCATATTTTTATTCTAGTAAATTCACCTCTGACAAAAACCACTACTTACTGATATTTCTCAGTAGATGTGTTTTGTTCACACACAAGACTCAAGTAAATTATTAAATCAAATTAAGTATTTAAGAAAACTTTAGATGTCAACCTAACAATTGCAGTATCTTTATTGTTGCTATAAGCTTTATTTCAATATGTTTTCAAAAAATTTTATTTTAAAATTATGCCTGTATAATGTTTTTTCTTTTAATAATTTCCTGCTATGTTTTTCCTGTATAATTTTTATTAATACAAATGACTTCTTAGATATTAATCTTTTGAATTTAGTTTTATAGAGATAATTTTAAATTTTATTTAAAATAAATAATGTTTTAGTGAGCCAACAGTGACCATAAAAGATTCTCTTCTTCCATTTACATGGGATCCAGTAACAAAGTATTCAACTAATCACATTAATATACAAGAAGATTTCAAAATGACCTATGGAAATTTATTAAAATGTACAACTTACTTCTGGGATAACATCTTGTCTCCTCCAGATGGAATGCAAGTGAATGTTAGATACAACTCTAAAATGCTAAAAACGTTTTGGAACATTGGAGTTTTTGAGATGTTGCTGATTATATTATTTTTCTTAGGAGTTAAGATATATGGGGATCTTATATATAGAACAAGATATCAGTATGAATTGGTTTAAGAAAAAGGTACTCAAAGGTAGATATCCTGTAATGCATAATGAATATAATGTTAGAGTTCATATTACTTGGCATAAATCCACTTCTCATTTTCATGTGAGGGTAAATAATTCTAGTGGTTTGATGGAGGGAGAAAGTTTGTAACATTTGAGTCAAGATTAAATGAATTTTAAAAAATTAAGTCAAGTTTTATTGTTCTTTTTCTAGAACAACAGTATTGTAATTTCTCATTAACATATTGTAATTTTTAAAACGAGAAAAAAAGTCAATAAATATTTCTCATTACTGTATTATATTTTTTTTAGATAGTTTACTGAGTTTTTTCTGTATGAAGTTTCATGAAACCTTTAACACTATTAAAAACAATTTTTATTACTCTTGAAGTGGGGGTACAAAAGGAACCATAAAGCAATTACTCCTTTTTACTTATAAACTTGGACAAATATAAGTATGTTAGAATTCTATATAATAGCACTTACTTTTTGTTAAATAAGGATAGCTAGTTTTGGAGATATATCTTTTTGATAACTCAGTTATGATTTGACTGCATGGAGTTGTAGTCTGAATTGACAACGAAGATATCCCCTGAATATCCTCATTAAACAAAATGTTTCACTATAGACAAGTTTTGGTAAATATTGACTCTTATTGACGTTGGTTTTGTAAAACATTACTTGTTTTAATGTGTAGAAAGTGAATATCAACTTTTTTCATCAGAAAATATAGAAAGTTAGTTTTTTTTGCAAATTTTAAATGTTAGTCTGTAATGGCATGTATAGCGTAAACTGGTCGCGCAGTAGCTACAGCGCACTGCACTACTTCAAAGTCAATTAATTTTAATACTAAACTTAAAATGTAAATATTAAACTTTTGGCTTTCCTATATTAAAATATACCTATGAAGTATCTAGTCAGGATAGATATGGTTGTAATTTTCTACATCGGCAATAAGTCTAAATATTTAACAAAATTACAACCAAATCTATCCTGACTGGATACTTCGTAGGTATATCTTAGTGTGCTGTAGCTACTGAGTGCCTGCTTCATGCTATACATGCCATTACAGACTAACAACTGAAATGTGAAAAAAAATTAACTCCGTATTTTCTGGAGAAAAAAAGTTGACATTCCTGTTCTACACATTAAAACAAGTAATTGAAAAAAAAAATAAAAAAAAACGTCTCTAAGACACAATATTACCTAAATTTTGCATATCAATATATGCCCAGGTGTAAACTTGTAGGTCAAGTTGCATATGGTTTAAAGAAATATTTCTTTTTTACACAATAAACATGATCTAAGTGAGGCAAGGTATGGACACAAGGAATTGAAAAGTAAAATAAATTAAGCAAATGGTGTTACAGAGTATTGTAAAATTTGTGTTAGAAGTATTAATGTAAAAATTAAAAATATTAACTTTTAATGTCATATTATGAAATAAAATGTTTTACAAAATTTGTAGCGATTTAAAAATTTTAAAGGTAGAGTTGCTGATCATATTTTTGTATCGGAATGGCAGCATTTATATTGCTTTCTATTGCACACTCATTGCTTCCCCTCAATATTCGAATAAAACCATTTTCTCCAAAATCTCTGCCGAAGCTGTTTGCAACAATCCAAAAAGGAATATGTTCTTCTTCTCCCCATCCAATTATTTTAATAGCATGACCACCTAAAACTCTTTTATCAATGTGATGATAAATTCCTAAGGAAATAAAATTCAATTAGTAAAACAAATATACAACACTTCCCTTTAAGTTTTGTTCATTTTAAGGAAATATTTATAAAATAAATTGTTGCTTTGGGCATTGCCAACATATACAAACCTGACTTATAAAAATAAAAGTCTGGATGAAGAATTATAGCAGATTGTACGGGTCCATTCTCTATAATTTCATTCATAATGGATTTCTCATCACTTGGTACAGAATATACTATTCTGCCTGTAAAAAAACCCAAAATAGTCATTACTAATACTATACAAATAATTGAAATTAATAAAAAATACAAAAACGACATTGGTCTAGATTTGTCAATGTTAGATGTTTCTAAGTATTACACAGTTACACTTATGATAACAGTAAGGTTTATCTTTTGCACAAATTACGCAATTTTTCCCAAACATCCAGTTAAAAATGTCGATTAACTTTCTTGTGGGTTGGTTCTGTTGACAATCCTACTTTTACAATATCATCATGTGTTACTAAGCATAAACTTGAGCAGTACAAATATTTTGGTAGGTTTGAGGGTCAGTTATCTTGGGTTAGGAACACAACTACAACTGACAAGTTTGTAAACAAACCCAAGTTATAATTTAAAATTACTTGCAACCAGACATACTTTTCGATCACATCACTTCTAACCTTTACACATACTTTTCGATCACATCACTTCAAATTTTCACACATACTTTTCGATCACTTCACTTCAAATTTTCACACATACTTTTCGATCACTTCACTTCAAATTTTCACATATACTTTTCGAGCACATCATTCCTAACTTTCAAAAATTGAATCCGAAAAGCACAACTACAATAATCTTAGCGTTAGAAACATGAGGCTGAAGAAGTTGAAAGACGAGTGTAAGTTAAAAATTTAGTAACTTATATTATTAGAATGTCTGATCGTAAGTAATTTTAAATTATAATAAGTGATTAACAACCAGCTTGTCATGAACAACAAAATTGCAAAATTTAAACCAAAGGTGTGTATATCTGGCAGCACTTTATTATGTCACATGTCCTTGGGATAGCCTTTACTCATCCACAGTTAATTAAATCTAATATTTATGATACAATTTATTTATGCTTAGTAGAACATCCTCAGAATTAACTAGTGTAAATTCATTTGACATAGCTCTAGTAGTTACAATACTACATCACTATGAAGAAACAGGCATATTTTATAACTCTATCACCGACCAGGAATGGAATATGTCCTATGCAATATGGGGGGGGGGGAGAGGTCATCACTTGTAGGGTTAACAAAGGTTATACTTGTTTGCTACTCATCTAATTCTTTCCAACAACCCCTGTATAAATCTTTGTGAAGAGTGTTTTCTAGAAAAAAAAAATTTATAAAAGTGAGAAATCATTTAAACAAGTTTCATAGAATATAACAATTTACCTTTAAATAAATGTAACTTTAATAATTCTTTTTCTAAATTTAATGAGTAAAAATTATGTTTATATTTTTCTGAAAATTTGAAATATTTCAAGTGGTACAAACCCATTAATATGTTATAACATACATTACCATAGTGTTTATCTTCTTGAAAAGGAATTTTGTAACCTTTTTGACATTTATGTGAGCATTTCCTAGCATCTGGTACCCTCTTCTCCAGTATTGGGTCACTCACATTATATTTTGGAAATACAAATGGGAGACAGGTCTGAAAACAAAGTAAGCAAGTTATTGTTAAGTGTAATTTCTATACAAACCTCAAGATGTACAACACAAAAACTGCAAGTTATTGTGTTTTCATGTAAATACGCCAACTTCTAATAAACCAGTATTACTTTTTAAAATTCATGTAGCCTTTGAAAAATGCTGATTTATCTTTGATACCAGAATTATTTTAAAATTGTTAACATTAGAAAGGTAATCTTAAATTTTATTAGGTCTGGTTAAATGTTAGTATGTCTGTATGAATGTCTTAGAATGTCTGTATTTCTTTGTTTGGAATTTACAGTTAAATTTAATGTGAAAATTTTTGAATAAGGCTTCCAAGAACATTGGTCACTAGTTAAGCTTAGGTTTCTTATTACTCTTGTTAACAAATTTTGAGTGTTCATAACTTTTTATATGCTTCCAATGTAAAATAGCATTAATTTTACAGAATGTCAAAAAAATTTCAAGTTTACAACTGTGCAACCTTGATTATATTGATATTAAGATTTACAGGCTACAGGATATTTTCTTTTCATCACACACACAAACACACACACATAATCACTAGCCAATCCTTCACCTTCATATATGACCTCATAGAAATTTTTTGTATGAATTAATTATTTGTAAAACAGTAGAGTCTGGATAATTCGAGGTAGATGGGACAGAGGCCCCCTCGAATTACCGACAACTAGGATTACACGGAAGTACGTTCCTGTGCATAAACTTTATATGAACATTTCTTATATGAAGCCCAACTCATTTCATTCGCATGCCGTATTGCTATAAACATTTCTTGGAATCTTGACTCATTTTCTTTGAATACCGTATTCATATAAACAGTTCTTGGAAGCCTGACTCATTTCCTTTGCATACCATATTGATATAAATATTTCTTAGAAAGCTGAACCATCATTTTCTTTCAAATAGATAAAATAGGCTCAAATAGAAATATGCACCAATTATACGACAGCTCGAAATATCGGGACTCGGATTTTCGAGATTCTACTGTATTTTATTTATGTCCTGGTAATATAAATTACTTAGTGGTATATATTTATGCAATTGGATTTGTTACCTCTTTTCTAACTTCTGAACCTTTCTTCCTATTTTTATGCTATTTTGGAATAACTTCCTTCATATCTACTGACATCCAAGCTTTTTATTTTATTATTTTGTGTGCTATTTTGGAATAACTTCCTTCATATCTACTGACATCCAAGCTTTTTATTTTATTATTTTGTGTGCTATTATGGAATAACTTCCTTCATATCTACTGACATCCAAGCTTTTTATTTTATTATTTTGTGTGCTATTTTGGAATAACTTCCTTCATATCTACTGACATCCAAGCTTTTTATTTTATTATTTTGTGTGCTATTATGGAATAACTTCCTTCATATCTACTGACATCCAAGCTTTTTATTTTATTATTTTTATGCTATTTTGGAATAACTTCCTTCATATCTACTGACATCCAAGCTTTTTATTTTATTATTTTGTGTGCTATTATGGAATAGCTCTCTTGGTATATATTAATATTTATACCTCTGTTCCCTCTTGTCTTAAATTATTTTATCCTACTCAGTCAATGATAAATAACCTTCCTTACTCTCTCTAAAATTTACTGGTCGGGTCCGACAGTGGTAACGATCTAAGTTAAGAATTAAATCTAAAAATCTAAACCTGTAAACTCTGCAAACCTAAATATCTTAGGAAATTAAATATCTAGATTTGTAAAAAAATACAATTATCCAAATATTTGCCTCAGCTAGCAAGATACTAAGGGGAAGGGGTTGTATTGTTTTAGACGTGTTATTTACTGGAAAACCTTTTGTTTCGCGAATCTATGTAAGAATAAGCTATTAATTTAGATAAAAGTAACTGTTAATTGGCAACTAAATCATTGTTTTTATTTTGCTTGACTTTTTTGACACATACTTTATTTTATAGGATTTTTATGAAGTGACAAAAATCTTTCAAACTTTTGACTGATAACATTTTACTTAATTTTACCCATTTTAAACTACTAATAATGCCACTTGTATATATTAAAGCTAGTTACCTTTATCACCTCACTTTATAAAATTTTATTTTTATTACATACTTTTAAAATATATGAACCTGGTAAAACAGTTGAAGAGCAAGTCAACTCTATTATATACATTATGGATATATATATATATATATATATATATATATATATATATATATATATATATATTTAATATGCATTACATTAAAAAGTAAGCATATAAATCAATTTTAAATCAATAATTAATATTTTTTTTGTAATCAACTTTTACTTTCCTGTTAATTATCTATGAAAACATTTACAATATTTTTCATTATACATATTTCACTTACATCGTTCTATTGAGTTCAGATATAATCTTCATATGATATTACCTGTGTTGGTAAAAATAAATTTGAACTTTTGTAACTAATCTGGATGAGAAAATAAACTAAGGTGTTAGAAAATGTGCATTAAGGTGTTATAACTCATTCATTTTCATTATACCTAAGGGTGTCTTTAACTTATATATTGCAATACATGTAAAGGGTGATTCGAAAATAGCATCGGTTTTGATGTATCAAATTACGAGATTTATTTTAATAAAAAACTAAAACTAAAAACATCAACTCGCTCTTCTAACCTTCTGATTTCATGTATGAATAATTATGTCATGCATGTGTCTTCCTCTACTGCTCTGGCACGCAACAACTCACTCCATGAAATCTACTATTACTGCACAACAAGTTTCCACTTCCAATTCGCCGATAACCTGTTGAATTTCCACCTTCAAGTCATTAATGTTTCATGGTTTATTGGCATACACCAATGGTTTCAGATGACCCTACAGATGAAAGCACACGGCATCAAGTCACAAGACCTTGGTGATCATTGGTGGTCGGATTTACGAGAAATAACGAAATCCTGGAACCGTTCACGGAGCAACATAATTGTTTCACACGCAGCGAGACAGGTGAAAACTGAATTTTTTAGGGGTGATGATGGAGGTCATATCGAAAAACATATTAAACCCAATTGATGAGAATGGCTACATATTGGATTTGCTGGGCTAACAGCCACACTGTCACGAACCAACACAAAGTTCTGTTCAATTCTGCCAGAACAACGATGTCCAAGACTTTTAAGGTCAACTGTTGAACCCGTCTCAAAAAACTTTTCCATGAATCTGCAAACTGTTGATTCATTTGGTGTTTCGTTATGTCCTAGAGTACCACAAAGCCATCTAACTGTAGCCGCATAACTCTCTCCACTCTAATAAAACGCTTTAACGATTAAAACTCACTGCACACAAGCTGACTGAAACACCAGCTGTGTCAACAATAGGAATGTTCCCAGAAATAGAAACGAGGTCAAACATTGTATCCAACCGATAAACAAAAATTTACCAGCCGTTTAAAAACCGGCACTTTTTTTGAATCACCCTTTATTAAACATAATATGTATGTAGTACATTCAGTGGTCTATTGTTACTGTTCCTTTGTACTGTTCCTTCAGATCTTAAAGAAAATTCAAAGTATACATTAATTCTTGCAATATTATAAATGATACTAACATTATTATTTATTAAAAACACCACATAAAATTACCTCAATTCCTAAATTGCTATTTCCTGAAACTAATCCCTTCTCAATCCAGTACTTGAAAGCTTCATCGACAAAACCAGGTTTGCAAGGCCCCTTGGGTGCACATTCACTGCAGCACTCTATCAATTCTTCGGCTGAAGCATAAAAAGTTTCATGGTTCCCTGAGTGGATACAGATACGGTCAGATATAACTGCAGCTGGAGCAAAAGCCTGTTTTCAGAAAGTTAAAATATCAACAAAAGTGTAATTTTTTTAAAAATCCATTAGAAATAGTATAGAGCAATTTTCTTCAGTTGAACTTTGTCAGGTGATCCAATAAATAAACAAGTAACATTAAAAAGCAACTTTAAAGTCAATTCCTACTGAGGTTAACAAAGATAAATTTTATTTTAGTTACTTTTTAATTTATAATTACAATTAATATAAATATGTATTGTAATTTTTTTTATATTTGATTTTTTATAATTTTAAAATTTTGAATAATTTTGTTATAATAACACAAAATTTAATAATACTAATCTTTAGAAAATAATAAATTGCTGGGCGCCAGTTAGAATTACAAAATAATTGTAACCATAACAGTCAAATTTAGATTCAGATTACTTTTATTTTTTATTACTTACCATTTATAGTAATAAATAAAACACTTTCTTATAATTCGATTAATTTTTGTTTAATTTAGTTTTTTTTAAATCTTATTCTAGTTACAATATATATTTTTTTAGTACACTTTCTCTATTTCCTAATTTAGTTAAATATCACAAGACTCTTTCTTTCAGGTTATTCGGTGGGTGTTATGACAAATTAAAATTTAGTTTATGCAATTAATGTTGTAATAAATTTTATAAAAGAAACGCCTAAAGTTATTAATTTTGAATTTACAATATACTAATTTACAATCTTTCTTAAATTTAATTACTTATTTGACGTTTAATGTTTTTGTCCAAATTTCTAGCCTTTTAAATTTATTTCTATAAACAAATCTTTCACCACTATTTTTTTTATGCTTGAATTCTTCCTTTAAATAAAATTTTGGCCAACTAAGTTTTTTGCTTCCAGTTCCAATGCTAGCTTCTCTAACAATGAATTTTTCTAATTGAAATTTCTAAAGAAAAAAGAAAACTTTGTCAATTGTTGAAACATTGTTATTTAACCCACTGATTATTTGATCTTCATGTCCTTACCTGGACAGTTAAGTTTTATCCTCTTTGTAATAATTTTTTAGGTCTTGTACATTTCTATATCTGGAAAACATCAGCTGTTTCATAATTATACTAGCCGCCATCTTGGTTTTAATATTTTATAACTTAACCCTTAATTAACACCATGTTAAAACATTACTTAACAAACACCATACGTCTGACAGACACCATTATGTATTTTGGAATTAGTGATCATTAAACACGTTTAAAAACATATTTTAATGACATAATCTTAATATATTAGTGCGTTTTACAAAGTGATGCTTAAAATCGATTAAAAATAATTTAATATTACTAACAAAAAAATTTTCTTTACCGGAAAATATTATTTTGTAATCTAAACATCGTAATTTGTGATAATGTAAAGCTATTTCAATGTTGTAGAGACCAACATTTCATCATCGCACATCGTTGGACCAGGAGAATAAAGGAGTCGGGAGTTCTCAGAAAATGTATTAAATATTTTGGAAACTGCAGCTGTAGGGTCCTCATCTTTTCTTCCCTCACGATCAACAGGGTTGTCAAATCGTAATGCCAACAATAAAAATAAAAATCTATTTCTGGACATTGTACAACAAAATATGTCTCGACCTGTTCCATCAGTACAATAAAAACTGTCAATTGACTCGTTGCTAGATTTGAAAATAGCCGTATATATCAAAAGTCCGATGAAACCTTTCAACTCTATCATATACAAATCAGATGAGTAAGATTGAGGTTTTGAAAAATTACTCCTGATCGAAGTAATCTTTTTGTTTGTCCACATAATAATTTCATTCAAAATGTCATTAGAAAACAAAAGTCCCCACACGTCCTCAACAGTAGGGTTAGTTCCCAATTTTTATTGCAGGAGCTTTTAGACCTGGTAACTGCACAATTATATTATGCCTTCTTGTTCTAACATTTAGAGGCTGGTGCACTTTATTCCATTTAAATTGTGTTCTGTTACGTATTTTTTTCCATAGAAAAAACCATCTTCTAGATTCAGGGGTTCAATACTAGAAGAATCTATCACACCTGGATGCTCGTTAGACGACTCTTGGTACACATCATCATTTTCTTCGCCCTCCTGTTCTGATTCGGAATCGTGTTTGCTATCATATTGATAATCTGGATCTCTATCGCTGTCGTATGGATCAGGTTCTGAAGGTCCTTCCAAAACATCATACACCAAATTCTCAAGATCGTTATTGAACCCATCACTATTCACAGTTACTAAGTTCATAACTGGTCTTCCATGTGATGGACCAGGTTTATCAGGGTTTTGATAATCCGTATTTATTAAAAAAGAAACGTAAAAAAGCACACACTTACACTAAAAACACTATATACAAAGTTTGGAATGAACGAATAATGTTACTTAACAGACACGATACGTCTGAGAGACGGGTGAATGGGACGCACTACACTAAAATGGCTTTAGAAAAGGCAAACGCAGACAAAAATAAACAGGACCTTCACTACACAAACTATACCACTCGCCTGAAAGGTAGACGGGTTGGGGACGCACAAAAAATTCGTAGGCGGAAGATACACGGGTTTTTAAATTCGCGACAAGGGTTAATAATTTTTTTTTTAGGTTATGGCTCCATTGTTTACATTTTCTTTTTTTCATCCATTTTTAATTTACTTCAATATTTTGAATTATTGTTCTTTTTTGTTTTAATGTTTTTATATAAAAACATACAGTATACACATATGACACAATCAAAATATTAAGTGGCAAAACAGAAAGTAAATTTCCTTGCAATTTTCCATTTTCCTTTCTACACTGTTGGACTATTAATTTTGTTTCTTACTATATTTTTGATTTTTTAAATATTATTAATGTATGAAGCTGATGGTGGTCTATAATTTCTCATTCTATCCATCTCTTTTAATGCTTCATTATTGCAAGGAACCATTATTTTATAATTTCTTATATAATTTAAGTAACTGATTTCTAGCTATGGGAAAGTTGGCTTAGTGTCAAAGTGCTGGATTTCAAACATGGAGTTATTCAGTTCGAACCCGACCGAGATGTTAACTTTTAACATTATAGTTAATGAATACCTATTTGAAAACACTGAACTAGGAAGTTTGAATAAGTTTGCTATTGTTGACTTAGGCAGATTTATTGGTTTTAATCTTTTAAATTAATGAATGATAGAATGTTGCAGACATTTCATTATCATGAAGCGTCTAGTGTTGGGAGATTTAGGGTATGGAATATGGACATCACATGTTCATGTTAATATGCAGTATTTATGAATGTCTTTTTTAAAGCAAATTTCTATTATATGTATCAATTTCAAACCCTTTTTAAAAACAAAGTAAAACAATATTGAAAATAAACAACTGGATTTAAATAAATTGTTTACTATGGAATTACAAGCAATATTTTACATAGACAGTTCAGGTCATGTCACATTGTTCAGGGCCCAGCAGCAATACTGTTGGTGAATTGTTAGAGTTGGTTGGGCCTTTTCATATAAAATTGAAATATTTAGTGATAATTTATATCCCTTTTAGTCTACTACTTAATTTAAATGCTAAGATCTTATGTCCAGGCAGTAATCACTCAACAATATCTCAGTATCTTGTGCATTACACTATGAATATTTAAAATGTGTATTTACAACAGGACCTAGCGGAAAGTCTTAAATTCCAACTAGAAATTCGTCAGTGGACGACGGTTTTTATAATATTGTTTAACTTTTCAATAAGACAGGGTCGTGAGTGGCGAGGACTGAGGACGGTTGCCTCTTAGAGTCTGCCTCCATTATAGTCAAATTCTCACTTATACTCCCTTTAGTTACTATAGCTTAAAAATTCTATTGTTTAAACTCACTGATTACAGTATTCACTAATCAAGATACATAGAGATTATCAGGTAATGTTATATTAGATAAAAATGAATCTATGAAAATAATAATAAATACATGTATGAAATTTAATTGGTCATTTTGTTGAATAGTTATTACAAAATAAATTACCAGACTTTTATTAATATGTTACAAATATTAGTTTGTAAACAAGAATTGTTTAATACAGTTCTTTAGCAAGATTTATTGAATTACAAAACTTGAAAAAAATGGAAAGTAATACAATTAATTACTATTTCAATTAACTATTCATCATTAACATATAACATTTGCAAAGTTATAGGAAATATGATTAAGAATATTGCTATAATTATCTGATAAATAGCCTATTGAAGTAAACCATAGTTGAAATTATTTGTATCACTGAAATTATTGAAGTGTATTTGAAATAGATAAATAAAACGTTATTTGTAATATGGCCTAGTTTTCTCTAGTAAGAGAAAATTTTATACTATTAAAATAGCATAAATATGTTTATCTTTTAAATCAACATTGTAAGAAATCTTACACTGACCAAACAAGCAGGCGTATCTCAGCTAGGTTTGAGGAGCACAAACTTAGCCTTTAAAGCAGAAAACGTAGGCTTTGTACAGGCACCACAGTGATACAGGACATACCACTGATTTTCAGTCTTGCCGACAGATTGCTCGTAGAAAACTAAATGACTAGAATTTTAGTGAGGCTGCCGAAATAGAGAAGCAAGGAGGTCTTAACAAAAGCGATTATACGTTGATTTGCTCACAGTGTGGAAATGTGTCATTGATAAATTTCATCGGCAGAAAGGTGAACAAAAAAAAGTAATATGAGTAATTGTTTGGTTCAAGTGTGTGAGGATTGAAGTCAATAGGCGTGGTTTCTTTGCTCTATATATCGGAGCAGAGTTGCTTGCGCTCTCCATTCGCACTTCAAATGTTGTTGATTCACCTCGTCAATGCTAGATGAGGTTCTAGCGAAACGGAACTGCGATTTTATTCACTGCAAAATGAACGAATGTACTCCGGATATCAACTATTCATCATATTTTTCCATCTGTAAACGAATATGTATCATCAACATATATATATTTATTTATAAATTATTCTAAACCAGAAAGACTTACCCAGCTAGCTTCACATCGACTCTGGTCTCGTATATCATTTATTGTCTTACAATCTGGCCACTTTTCTCTACAGTCAAAGGATAAGGGTAAATCCTGTATTTTCACAAATGGTGTCAGCAATGGTAGGCTTTGGTTTAAAGCATTCAGTTGTAAACTTGGTTTGGAAGCAAAGTAGCTGTGTGTTCTATTCCAAGGAAAGTTGAGCCCAGCCTCAAATTAATAACAGTTATTAATTAGGTGATATTATAGAAGACATTTAATAAAAGCCATACAATAATACTAGTTAAAAAAATACAAACTATAAAGTTTCTGAATAATTCTAGAGAAAATTATAAATCAAAGGTCAATACCAATAATGTTTAAAATATGAAAGAATGTTCAGCATTTAATATCTATGAGTATATGTTGAAAGTATATTAATAAATATGTAAATGGTTAATATTTTTAATGAAAAGAATCATTAAAGAAAATTATTTGTTATAAACTTTATATCATACACAACTGTTATTACTTACTTCATTTTTATAGCAGTAAATTAACTACCTACCTTCCAACTTGTTTGTTGTGAATTGATATAGGGAATGTAATGGAAATCAAAAACAGGATCTGGTAGAGCATGAAGAGACACTTCCAAGAAAACTGAGAATATTATGATAGTAAACATGACGAACCTAGTTAAAAAAAAAAATAATAGTTTAATATTGTTTCACTATAAATTCTATTAATGATAATAATTTCTTCTGATTATGTATGTTATGTACTATTCTTAAAATTAATGTTAACAATGAATGTAAATGCTCAAGAGAGGATAACTAATCTTATCGGCCGAACTTTGCCCTGTACAAGATTGACAAGACGTGTTCTATGTAAGATGTAGGTCGAAGAACATCTCTCCCGTTATGCTCATGATGTGACGTAGTTTCATGAGTTCTAAGCCAGACTCGGTCTCGGATGCATTTTCTCTCATTATGCTCGACGTAACATAGTTTTGTTCTTTTCATGAGTTTGCTGTAAGACTCGAATATAACAAATTCTCTCCCATTATGCTATGTGACACAGTTTTTCTTTCCTTTTCTCCCGCTGTGTGGCGAAGGCATTATTAGCATGTAATAGTGACTATTTTGAATTATATGTAAACTCTTGTTGTTTAGTTAGGTATGTTAGTGCGTAAACAGGATGCACCCAAAACTTTTCGTCATCCATCTAGAAGACTACAGTGTACGGGATGTTTCAAGGTTCAGGTATGTGCATGTCATTGTTCACCATTTAATGTGTATTGTAAATATATGACACCATTTGTGCTTTTACCACTTCCAGAAATTTAGTATGATTTTATCTCAATGATCCTCCGGAAAATATAATTGAAATCATACATTACGTAACAATATATTTTTGGATATTCTGTATTTATACTAGGATTTATGGCAAATACTACTCTTCATGGCAAATAATTAGGAATAATAAATTACTTTGTTAAAATAATAGCAAATATCACCCTGGAAATATTAAATTTTTGTTTAAAAAATAGATAAAAGAGGGTTAAGAAAAGTATACGGGTTCCAAAATAGATTATTGGGAATAGAAGAGTAAATGAAAATTTTAATTGAGCAGAAACAAAACCCTATTATATTTTTACAGATTGAAAGCAATAAAGAATTTGTTGCTAATAAAAAAGGCCAATCTTTTTAAGACTCACAACAGAACCAATGACATAGCCGACATATTTCATTTAACTAGGTTGATGCTAGGAGATAACCATGCCTGTATCTCAAAAATGGATAAAAGAAGCTAAAGGAAATGGTTGGTTTGTAGCTAAAAGGATATTTTCTGTACAAAGTTCTGCAATAAGTTCTATATTGGAGAAACAGGCAGATCTTTTGCCGAAAGATATAAAGAACACAAAAGGGCACTGCACACTACTATTGAATCCACCTTCGCAAATCACCTCATGGACACTAAACACTCATGCAAAAGTATGGAAAATAACATGAGCATCCTCCACACATGCAACAAAGGCCATAAATTAAACACACTAGAACAGTTTGAAATATATAGACATAGCAACACACATAAAAATGACATCTTAAATGAACAAACACGGCACAGATCACACATACTTTTCGATCACATCACTTCTAACTTTCAAAAAAATGGTACCGAGGAAGCATAACAGCAGCATTTCTAGCGGCAAAAATATGAGGCTGAAGAAGTCGTAAGATGGAAACGTTTCCTCCAAGTGTAAGTTAACAATTAACAACTTTTAGTTAACAAGTGTCTGGTCGCAAGTAATAGCAAAAGTGTAATTTGTAATTTACAACTAGCTCGTCATAAACAGCAACAAGATTTCGATAGTTAATAATTCTTACTTATTAATACTAATGTTTCATTATTAAATAGCTAATGAAACATTAGCTAACACCAAATGCTTTTGGTTTCCCCAACTAACTCTTTGTGTGGTAACTTGATTAACCAGTTAATTTTTTCTAAATGTAATTTTATTTAGTGGATTAATTTTTTTTATAGGAAGGAGTGAATTAAATAGATATGAACTTGAAACATCTTGTAATGTTAAAGAATACTTCAGAGTTTAAATCAGTGTCTAAGTTTAATTGATATTAACACTAAAAACAAGATATATAAAAAAAAATTTCTAAGTAAATTCCTACAGAAGCAAGAAAGAAAAATTATATCTTTGTTTGCTTATTTCCAATTCGTTTATTTTATTTCTTTCATTTTTTTTTAACCTTACAGCACTATTTATGATATTTTGTGGTAATCATGGCAACAGTTTAAGGTTGTACAACAGAGGTTTTGACAACACCCAGATGGGGGGGGGGATTCATATACGTCTCTGAAAAATTCATTTCTTGGGGTTGTAAAGTTGGTGCAGTGCCAAAGCGCGCTAGACATTGACCATGAATATTCATAGTTTGAATCCCGATAGTCTCCCAAATTTGTATAATTTAATTATTGAATAAGTATTTGAAATAACTTAATCAACATCAAATGTCATCCAGTATAGGTTAAAAAAAAATGTATTTGAACTTGAGTGGATGAATAAAAACGTATTTTATTAACGATTGAAATTTGTATAAGATATATGTCAGGAAAGTGTGAGCTAATAGAAGGAATTTAATAACAGCATACCGTATGATGTACATAAATAACTTAACTATGTTAAGTTAAGGAATAAATTAAACTGAATTGCATAGAACAATTACAACACTAGAAACAACAAGTTTTAACAGTATAAAGCATCTTAAAATGCAAACAAATTGATACCAGAAAGATTAAAAAAGTCAAGACTAAATAAGTGTTATTTAGAAAAAGCAAATAATTAATAAAAGCAATTTAACCACATGAGTAACCTGACTAATAAAAATATGTTTATTTTGATTTGAGAAAGAAAATGAAAAATTTTAATGTACAAGTTTAACATTTAAGTAGATCAACATACAAATTTGAAGAAAAAATAAAAGATAAAAAAAATTGTCTTTAGCAAATTGTTGTTTATGTGTTCAAATTTTTATCAAACCTTTACTTGTATTTCATATTTGATAATGTTTTCATCATTCGAAATTCTTCAGTGAGATCGCGTAATTTACTTCAAAATTTGTTTCAAATATTATATAGAGTTTTTTTTCCAATTTTCAGTTTTTTAATAATCTTTTAAAATTACTCCTTGTTACAAAAGTTACGTTTTATACTATTTTCATTAAAAAATTTTTCACTGTTTGACAACTTTAGGTGGTATGCTATTTTTAACAACTTGTTTATCAAAGTGCTTCTGAAACTTGTAGTCTTTTCTATCTTTTCTTACAGATATTACATATAAAGGTTTCTATATATCCATTGGACTTTGCTAATTTGTAAATAAAATCAAATTCACTTCCGGATTTTTTTATAACGGTAAATTAGTTAACTAGTAATTTGTAGAGTTAAATGTTGGTTTTTTTAAAAACAAATTATGAAGTGAATTAATAGTAATTTACCTGTACATATGATTGTGTTTTCTGTTTACGTTAAAACATAATACAAAATTAAATATATACACTAATACATTCAGAGAGTTTAATGCCCTTCTTTTTCAACTCCAACAGTACTCTTCACACTTAGTTCAATAATTTACATTTTAAATTATTGATTGTGAGTTGATATTTGTTATTTATTATATCTATTATTTAGTTATTACCTCTTACTCACATGCTTAGATCAAAATTTGGAAATTATAAGATCAAACCTTTAAAATAACTTGTTATATTACTAATTAAGTAGCTAGACTTGAGCACAGTAAGGTTTGGACTTGTTAAAGATGTATTTGTCAGGCTATGGCAATATTCTTAGAAATAAATGTCACTGTGTAAAACCTGAGATCAAACTCAAGAAAATAGCCCTACTGACAATATTAACAACTCTGTTAGTTAAATAAACACAAAAACCAGTAACATAAAAAAAATTATAATTATAAATATGTACATACATATGCCAAAATAACAAAATTAAGTGGCAAAATAGTTAGCGAATTTCCTTGCAATTTTCCATTTTAATTTCTATGTACGGTGTTGGACTATTATTTTTATTTGTTACTATTTATATGCTTTCTTTTTTTTGTCACACATTGTTTTGTAGTTTCTGCTTTCCTCCTTCATCATTGTCTGTTTTTTGAAGCAAGGTTTAATACTGTTAATCCAGTTTGTTTATTTATTATATTATTTTCATTCATTTTTAATTCTTGAGCGTTATTTATGATATTGTGTGTTAACCATGGCAACTATTTATGGTTTTAGAATGGCGTTTTTGATGACAACCAGATGGGGGTAAAAAATTCATATACATCTTTGAGAAATACACTTCTAGCTATAGGAAAGTTAGCTCAGTACCAAGCAATAGACTTTGAACATGAAAATACTCAGTTTGAATCTGGCCTAGAATTCCCAAATGTTAGTAATTTAATTATTGAATAAATATTTGAAAAAAAAACTGTGTTAACATCAATTGTCATTCGCTACAGGTTAAAAAAAATGTATTTGAACTTGATTGGATGAATAAAAGTGTATATTATTAACGATTGGAAATTTGAACAAGATGTATATCAGGAGAGTGGGAGCTAATAGTAGGAATTTAATAAAACTCAATAGCCATAGTTAAACTAACTTACTTACTATTACATTTGATGAACTTTATAGTTACAAGGTAACCATCTGTAGAGGTTATCATAGACCACTTTTGATCTAGGGAATAATTAATTATAATGAACAACTTAATTATTTCATAAGTAATTATTTAAAGAACTAGTGAAAACTATTAACTTACTGTGCCGTTGTGTTTTGAAACTGTCGTTTTATTGGCAAAGCCTACTTGCAACTTGGTAGGTAACAGGTATGTTTTTCCAATGAAACGATGGTTTCAAAACGTATCAGCACAGTAGTTAATAGTTTCCACTTAAAGTTGCTTGTTGTAATTATCTCGAATTTACGAATTAAATTATAAGTAATTATGCGTAACTAAATGAATATTTTTGAACTTTCTTGCTGACGTGTTTCTAAATTATTATTTCATTGACGAAGCCGACTCAGTACTGGTGTACCAATAGTGGATAGACTTCGTCAACGAAATGATTATTTTGAAAAGCATCAGCATTCAAAAGTATTCACTCAGTTACATATAATTCCTTATAGTTTCCACTTACTTCTTTAAATAAAAACTTATGAAATCAAGATTATTACAACAACCAAACTTAATTATTTTGGACAATAGAATTTGAAAATCAAATTAGTCAAAACAGATATCAATTTTCTTAAAAAATGTAAGAATCACCATACCGGTATTTTCCCTGATTTTGTAAATGGTATTAAAATTAAACTGAGAAATCCCTTTGTTGAAAGAGTTTTGGAGTTTACTAAAAACTATGTGCGAGTTTGGAGATGAAATATTTATGTAGAAACTAAGTAATTTGGAAATTGAAGCCTATAAATTGCAATTAATATTAATTGCTGAGATTATTAATAATAAAAGCTTAAATTATTAAAAAAGGTAGATATGAACAAAATACTTTGCTACTTTAAATAAGAAGTTTATATCTTTAGAAATAAAAACAGAGAAAAAAATATTCAACCTAGAAAAGATAATAAGAAAGAACTTTTGATTTAGAATCTAAATTATTTTTTAAAAAGGAAAATTGGATATCTCAAAAAAGGTATAAATTTACCTTTTTAGAATTTATAAAAAAGTTAATGGCGGATATAGTGGCCAATATTAAAAAACAAATTAATACTTTTAGAGACAATAAGAATTTCATTAGAAGTGCTTGTAAAATTAAATTAGAAGAAATTTTGGAAAACATTAAAACTATGAAGGGAACCAAAAAGGATACAAAGTAGTTAAAATGTCTAAAAACTCTAATGAAAAAAACACGTATTTTGAGAAGCAAATAATGGAAATATCATAGTTATTTTAGATAAAGTAAATTGATTATGTTATTAATGTAGCCCCCATGAGAAATGGAACAAAAATTATTAAATAACTTTATAAATAAAACTAAGGATGTAGTTAAGCATTTAAAATAGTGCCTTTTAATTATAAAAAAATTAGATTTAAAAATTCTAATCCGACATTAATGTTTGTCCATTATTCGCCTGTATTCATATTGACGAGAAAATAGAATACCTTATAAATTTCTTTAAAAGCAATGAAGGGGAGCAATAGACGAGCACTTCTGAACATGGTCACCTTGTAACTTAATTGTATATATCATATTTGTTGATTCGAATTTCACGTGAGGTACTAGTTTTCACTAAAACAGTGGTAAATATTTTACAACTTGCCAATAGTTGCACTTACTTATGTCTGTTGAGGACGGCTAGGAGATGTGTCCTATTGTCAACACAGACTGTAACAGTTACGGTCTGAGATGAAAATAGAACACATCTCCCGAGACAGCCGTCCTCAACAAATATAAATAAGTGCTACCATAGGCAAGTTTTAAAATGTTTACAAGTGTTTAATATATATATATATATATATATATATATATATATATATATATATATATATATATATATAATGTTATAGTAAATAAATTACTTTCATTGTGGTTATTGAGGTTTACATTTTATGAACACAAAAAATATACACAATTCACAATTCTTTAATTTTATATGCAAACATATGGGTTTTTTTAAATTAAAGTTATATGTTTCTGCTAGCATGACTGATGACAATGACATAAGTCTCTGAAACGTGTATGAAACTAAAGTTTTATAATTGTGAATTGTGTACATTTCTTGTGTTTATAACCTTAACAAAAAGCCAGCTCATTATATGTATATTTAATTTTTAGTTAATTCATATTCCACAGTTGCTCAAGAGAATAAGTAACTCTATTAGTGGTAATATTAGGGAAACGTTTTGTATTGATGAAAACAACTTGAATCAACCTTTGGGAGACTATCAGCTGCATAGGTCAGGTATGTTACAAAACTAGCAGTTACATGGAAAGGCTATCTTCATTTAGACAAATGTGTGCTGTTATAGGCAAATATTTACATATTGCTATATGTTAAACTGTAAAAGTATACCAATTTTATTTAATACCGTAACTAGTGTTGATAAAATTGACATTTTTACTAAACATTGAATACATTAATCCAAAAATTTTGAGAATCATTCTGAAGCTTGCCACTTTGTACAAACAATATCTTTCTAGCTTCAATCAAGATTTCTTTTTTTCCATTTTCAGATGCAGATACGGTTCTCTCCTAGCAATAACCCTTTAGTTCAATGGAAACTGTTAGTCATATCATTGGATCTGCTGTTAAGTCCAAAAATGATGCTATTAACCTTTTTTTTTATTACCAACAACTCTTTATTACTTTCAGTCTGTTTGATAAACAGTTATTGTTTCTGCAAAGTTGAATTTTTATTCACTCTTTTAACCCCAATTATTTATTTTGGGGAGCCATACAATTTTCTTAACCTTTTTTATCTGGTTTAAAAAGTGTTTAATATTTACTATTATTTTGGAAAATAAATTATTAATTGTTTGATTGAATTGGGTTTTTGAATGTTTGTATGTATGTTTCTGAGTGTGTGTTTATGAATGAATGAGTGTATGTCTGTGAATGTGTGTGTGTGTATATATATATATATATATTTAAAAACATTATACACAAGGTTCAAGAACAAATATGTATGACGTAAACAAATACCAACATCACGGACCGAACATTCACATCAGAAAAATAGAGAAAAATAATCAGTGATTCGACAATGGTCAAGTGACCAAAAGGTACCTCATCACACAAGGTAAAATTATTGCACTTAGGGGTGGGAAAAATTATTTATAAGTAATAATAATAACTTCATAAAGTCAGTGCAACGGAAAAATAATGGACGACGTGAAATATCACGATATATATATATATATATATATATATATATATATATGTATGTGTGTATTTGTGAGTGTGTGTGATAGAGTAAAATTTCATCTTAACAATTAAGGGTCAAATTACTGAAAATGCTAACAATATGCGCAATAGTTACATGATTGAGGCATAGTTTACTACGATCATTAATTATTCACCAAAATATTGAAAGTAAATATTAGTTAATAAATGAACAATAAACAAATACAAGTACTCTATTTAAAGTTAGATAATTTAAAATAATATACCATTAAACCAAATTAATATATGTAACAATAAAAATTCAGTTATTTGTAAATGTTAATTTCATAATACAAACCTTTTGGAAATATAACGTATTTCAAATTGACTTAGCAGTCTTAGTCACTTAATTGCCCTCTCACAATTAAACCTATTATATTGACTTTAATATTTTTTCATGTTTGCACTTTTTCTCAGTGGAAACACAGCAGAAATATTTTTTACACTCAGCAAATTCCAAGCATTCCATTAATTACAAAATAAGCATGTTGCAATAAATATAAACCAAAATGCTAGGAAATTTCCCTTCCTCTAAATTATTGAAGTAATGATTCCTCTCTTTTGAATGATATATTTTACTAAATTTTGATTAATTCAACCATTACCTATTTTTATGAATATAAAACAATAATTTAAAATGTTTCCCCAAAATTCTCTTTAATTTTTAGATGTATATAGTAACTATTTCATTTTGTTAAAAAAAAAACGTCTACACAATATTAGAAACGTAATTATTTACAATGTGGAGTTTAACAAAACCTGGTAATCTGGATTGATTGGGCTTAGAACTGATGGGAAATATGGATAAAATTTGACTTTCTTACTAAATATCCCTAATTAAATTGATAAAACACAGTATTGTACAAACATGATTCTATTATGGAATAGTATTGAAAAATTGAACAATACTGAGTAACATTAAAATGTAAATTTTTGTGTTACAAATACATTAGGTATAGTGAGTACACATCTCTTTTACTCATGAGAGGTTTAACATTTGTCATTTTTAACTGTTTGCTCAAAATTAATCTCAATGAATATTAAATTTAGTAGCTTCAATGTGACATAGCTTGTTGTCTAGTGATATATATATATATATATATATATATATATATATATATATATATATATCACAATATGTAATCTTGTGTATTAATAAAGAACATACGTCAAAATACAAATACAAGAATTATAATTGAATTTACAATTCAATACTCATTCTTCATGAGTCTTACAATTACAATACTCATTATAATTGTAAATTCAATTATAATTCTTGTATTTGTATTTTGACTTATGTTCTTTATATATATATATATTCTCTCTCTCTCTGTTTCTCACTGATTGACTAAGGATAGTGTGTCTGAAATTTATCATTATTTTAGTATTTATGTGGGTCTATTTTTAGATTATAGAGTAAGCGTGTCAATATCTTATCTAGTCCAACAAATCTAATGCAATATTATAATATTATAAATTCACAAACTATAATATTAAAATCAATTTTACTCTATCACTATATAAAGAGTTCTAATGGCAACAATACATATTAAAGATACTAACTTGTGAATTTGCAGAAGATATTAATTAACCAAAGAAAGTACACGTGACTGATATTGGTTAAAAAGTTCATTAGAGAAAAAGGATTAAATCTGAAATTACCTTAAAGCAAGAAAAATAGTGAAATATCTAAAAACGTGTATATTTATATATGTTACAACTTGCCTATAGTAGCACTTACTTATATTTGTTGGGAACATCAGTTTCAGGAGAAGAGTTCCATTGTCAACTCAGGCCTTAAATGATCTCAAGGTTTTTGTAGCTTGGGTTGGGGGTGGGATATTAGGTTAGGGATGTTGATGTATTTTGGTGAGTATTAGAAGTTATGATGTCGAAATAGTGTGTGTAAGTTATAATGCAATGGGTGCTGAATATGTATGTAGGGTGTAGTTTGAAATAAACCAAAAAATAAACCAACTTTTGTGAACAAAAACAACCAACAGTACACAGCCAAACAATACAAAATATACAAACATTTCAAACTACACCCTACACACATATTTAACACCCAATTACATTATAAATCACATACACTTTTCGACATCATAACTCCTAATACTCACCAAAATACACCCACATCTCCAACCTAATAACCCACCCCACTCGAACTTACAAAAACCTTGAGATCAGTTATGGACTGAGTTGACAATGGGACTCTCGAAACGGCAGTCCTCAACAATTAAAAGTAAGTGCTACTATAGGCAAGTTGTAGCGTATTTACAAGTGTTTTTAGTGAAAACTAGTAGCTCACGTGAAGATGGAATCAACAAATAGTGAAATGTCTCTTTCAATGTCAATATTTAATATATAAATAGACATCCTGGTGACTATACACAGTACTTTCCCAATGTACTCGTAGTCATGGCTCAGCTCTGATAAATGTTACAATAGCGACTAGCATCAGATGCTAGTTTTAAGGATTCAATCAAATATTTATCACAACTCAGTGTTCATTGTGAGAGAAGCTAACTTCTTCATCACTTGGATTATTGTTGTTATCGCTAGTTAAAATTACAAATAATCCTAATTGAGTTGCAAGGAGTGGTATGGATCTGATTCATGTTACACACAACATGTAAAGCTTTTAGTGTTTACAAAATAAAAAATAATTTTTGTTTTATAATATCAAATATCTAAATGTAACCATATAAAAGGTATAAATTAATAAATGAGAAATCTAGATATAACAGGAACTGAAAAGGACAATATATGAGTAGTTTAAACACAGACATGAATTTACAAATTTAATACAAGACACAGATTAGATAATTTAGTACTGTAATTTAAAATATGATTTGTAATACTAATTATGATCTGTAATTTCTATTTTTTAATTAAAATTGTATACATTATTTTTCAAGGACTATTTTATTACTATTTATGGTATTCCTGAATTTATTTGGCTTTCAAAGTGTACTTCGTCTGTTCCACGAATGATTTTGAATAATCCACCAAGTCCGCCCCAGTTTTTACCCCAGGAATTAACTACAAGCCAGTATTTTACTCCATTTTCTTCACCCCATCCAATCACCTTTACTGCATGACCACCTCTAAATCTTCCTTCTACATGTTGGTATACACCTGAAAAAAGCAAAACATAAATAATTAAATTACTATTTTAAAAAATCATTTCCAAAATTGTGTGGAAAATTGTAGTTTATGGTTATTACTAATTCTAAAACAGTATAGGATTTGTAATTTACTATACATTCTGTTAAACAGTGCAGAAAAGTCTTTTTTTTATTGATAAAGATCATTGTGTGATCAAAATATTTCAATACTGTGATATGTTTTTGTATGTGTCTATTTATTTCCAAGAGATTGCAGGTTTAGACTGTTGCCTCAAGGTAAGTCTGTCAGTCTCCTATCTAGTCCAAAAATTCCTACACTTGATATATAAAACGTCATCGTTATGGTCAAACAACGTAACGTTACATCGTTTTGTGACAGTGTGGCAGTTACTCCAGCGAATTCAATACATTGCCATTCTCAATAATAAAGTTTAAGATATTCTTCTGTACGGAGAATTTTTCTGAACGATCACCATTATCACCTCTATAAAATTCAGTTGACAGAACATTTGAAAGTTGAAAGGAACATTTTAAGATCACCAGAGGAGACAACACTTTGTTGACTGGGTATTGCGAACATGGTAGGAGGATGACAGCTTTGCAAACAAAATCATCTTCAGTGATAAAGTGACTTCCACTTAAATGGATTTGTTAGCAAACAGAACTGGCGTATCTGGGTTTCAAAAAACCCTTGCATGGTTAAAGAAAGGCAAATGAATTTCATATTGTCATAGTGAATTTCATGGACACAGTAGAAGGGGACACATGCATGACATCATTTTTCATACATGAAATCGGAAGGTTAGAAGAATATGTTGATGCATTTTAATTTTAGTTTTTTATTTAAATAAATCTCTTAATTTGATGTATCAAAACCAGTGCTTTTTTTGAATCACCCTCTATTTACATCATATTTGTTGTTGATTTTCAAATCATTTTACGAATCACAAATCACAGCCTACCTTATAGGCATCATTGTAAACATTAATATGGTCTTTTTGAATATCAAAGCATCATTCAAGTAGCTTATTGTAATCATCTTAAATTTACTGAATAAACTATAAGTAATTATTTTGTAACTAAGTGAATACTAAGTTAAAAAGTATTCACTTAGTTACGCAATAATTACTTATTATCAAACCACTGTCTCACTTGGCTTTTAGTCAATGTTTTGTACATCACACAAAGATGGCTGTACATCTTGAATCGGTTTGGGTTTTTGCCAACAAAAACCTATTCACAGAACATTATTGCAGTGCTCATTTTAACACTAACACCAGTGAGTCAAGTCAGATCTGTAATGTTTGGGTCAGTTGCTTAAAGAAAGAAATTTTACAATAGTAAACATGTGCATGCGTTTATATTTAATAAACCTGGTATTACCATCGCCATAATTGTAGAAGTCTTCATACACGTAGAATGCTGCCTGTACTGGACCATTCTTCATTATCTCCCTTTGGATTCTTTCATTATCTGAGTCTACTTGATAAGCAACTCTTCCTGTGAAGATAAAAACAAAATTAGTTCAGGAATATCTATATATCTGTTTATTTTAAAAAAATTTTGCTGACCACCTGATAAACAATATCTATTAAGGTTAGGAACATAGTAATTTGAAGGTTAAGTTTGTTCCACAAAATGTAAGAAAGTTGTAGTTAGAAATACACTGGTTTGAAGCATAATAAGTAAGGTTTTTTGGAATTCTGAATTTTAAGAGTTTAGTGGGAAAAAGTGATTTTTTAAAACATTTTCTCAAAACTCACAATCTGTTAAAATAATACCATTGTTTCTTCTTGGTAACATTTATAGTTTAAATATCTAGGACACACTACACAAAGGTTTGAGTTATAAAAAATTCTTTATTTTCCAGGTGGTTACATTGCTTATCATTCTGTGTTGTATCCATTGGTTTGTGCTATATGTTTTATGGGGTTTAATTTGTGGTGATGTTACAGTTTTTTAACATTGTTTTTAATAGGTAATAGATCATAGTGTTATATGTGGGTAGTTTGTGTTGGTAAGAGTGGATTAAAAAGTTGTGAATAGTGTTAATGGGCTTGCAATATCCAGGGTTATCATAAAAGAATGGCGCGGTTTCAGAAATTTGTAGGAAGATTGTAGGGAAATTTCTAGATGTTATATTGGTATCTCTGAAAACATTCATCAACTTCATTTCCAACAAGATGGTGCACCCCCTCCATACTTCAGTGCATTGGTTACAGTCGCTTTAAACGAAAAATTTGGAAATCAATGGATAGGTCAGCAAGGACCTATGCTGTGCCCTCCAAGGATTCCAGACCTGACACCTTGTAATTTTTTTGTGGAGGTATATCAAAAATGTTGTTTATTCACAAAAAATTTGTGACCTGAATCACTTAAAAAATAGGATTAATGAAGCAATGACAACCATAATCGACGCAATGTTAATAGATGTTTAGAGAAAAGTCAAGTATCATGGGGACATCATTCTTTCATAATAACCCTGTTTTAAAATTATTATATTAATCTGCACCATGATTTTAAATTTATGAGCGTATTGTCTGTAGGTGTAATTCATACATTGAGGAAATTAAGGGAGTATTTTTTTTTTCTGTTTTGATAGTATATATTAGTGTAGAGTGTAAGGAATTGAGATGTTTTAAGAATTTATGTGTTCAGAGCTTATTTTCTTTATATAACAGGATAGTGTCATCGACTTATCTATAGTGATATATGTTGTGATGTGTAAGTATTTATTGTTCTGTAAAATATGGTTTTATTCAATGTGTGTATGAATATTTCTGTCAAGATGTTAGCTATGGGGGATCCCATAGAAAGTGTTACTTTGTGTGAAGTAATTTTGTGGTGAAATGAATTTTTTTAGGTTAATGATGTCATTCAAATGTGTTAGAGTGATGTTTGCATCTAAGAGCTTGTTTTGGAGGGTGTTGATTTCTGAAATGGAAATGGCAGTGTAGAGGTTTGAGATATCAAAGGAAACTAGGGTAGAGTTATGAGGAATATTTAATAGACAAAATGAAAAAATAAGGCCCATATCTATAAGCCCCAAGTACACAAGTATAATATCTAACTTATAAATTCTACACAAAAAAAACGGAAATAATCAACACTACACTACTGAGTAGTATGAAATATACAAAACGTTTTTGTCATACCGGTAATCCCAAAATTCTCTAAAGATTCAACTAATACTCATATCTTACTCCCACCATAACCTAAAACACCAAGAGAACAGGGGAACATATCTCCCAAAATGGCTGTCCTCAAAAAAAAGTAAGTACTAATCTAGACAAGTGTAACATATCATACATGTTCAAGTGTAGTGTAAATCTAGTAACTCAAATGAAGATTGAATTAAATAATATCTATTATTTATTTTTATCGCTTGGCACGAAACCACAACTTACTGATATTTCTCAGCAGATGTGTTTTATACTAGATCAGTGCATTATTCAATGCTGTGAGCCACAGACAAGACCTGTGTCACTTTGTTTGCCAAGTGATGTGAATAAAAACAATTCCTAAAAACCTCTGTTTGTGCAACACAGAAATGCCAAAATCAATTATCTATTCTTGAAACTTTCCATAAATCCTGTCAATCTCATTAATATAGGAAAAATACTAATTTAAAAATTATATAATTACCACTCTCTTTATCTTCTTCATAGGACTTGGGATATCCATGTCTACACTGCTTGATGCACTTTGGCGTGCTTACAAGTTGACAGAGGTTGTGTGAACTTCTTTGACATGGTGCTATACTGTAGGGTTTGCATCCCTGAAATAAATACAATTTTTTACTGAAAAAATATATTTTACAGTTTTCAACGATATGTGCATTTTCCTGTCCTAATAATACCGTATTTATAGTTTAATCGATTAATTCAAGATGATTATAATAAGCAACTCAGATAAATTAATCTGTATTTTAATAAAAAACAATGTCAGTTTTTACATAATCATTTATCATTACTCCTTGATTGGAAGTGATTTTGAAAAAATATCCTTTTTTAAAAATTTTCAACAATTTTTTTTTCAACATTGTTGATTTAATTTTTTTTTTTTAATAGCAGTGATTTTGAATTTCTTAAGAAATATTTTTTTTAATATTTATGTAATTAAAGTACAGTTTTGAAAATGAGTATTTATATGTGTAATATTGTAAAATATATTTTAATGATCTATAAGGCAAGGTATATTTTATGTTAGTTTGTATTGAAAAGAAATATTAAATCTAAAGTCTACATTGAAGCCTGTAATTAAAGAATATTGTGCACCTTTATTAAAACACTTTAAAGTGTAAAACTATGAAAAGAAAAAAATAATATAAGTAGGTTGTTCTAAAAGTCTTAATGTCAATGATTAATTCCTAGGAATCTATTTTTAAATAATTCTGTGAAAACTATAGCAGTTTACTGTATTGAACTGTTTACAACAAATGCCTTCATTTACTTTAGCTACTTTGAGTAGCAGGTTAGATTTGTCAATGAATCAATGGTTTAAAAATCCGCCAGCATAGTACGCTAGTGTTGTTTTCCCTCAGTTCTTTGAAAATGAATTCTTATGAAACAATAGAATTTTTGTTTTAAATTCCTTCTATTAGCTCACACTCTCCTGATATATATCTTGTACTAATTTTCAATCATTAATAAAATACGTTTTTATTCGTCCAAACAAATTGAAATACATTTTTTTTTTTTAACCTGTAGTGGATGACAATTGATGTTAATAAAGTTTTTTCAAATATTTATTCAATAATTGAATTATAAAAATTTGAATGGCCTATTGGGATTCGAACTGAGAATCTTCGTATTCGGAGTCTAGCGAGCTTTGGCAGTGTGCCAACTCTCCAATACATGGACATTTATTTCTCAAAGATGTATATGAATCGTACTACATTAAACTGTTGCCATGGTTATCACACAATATCGTAAATAGTACTCTAGGGTTGAAAATGAATGTAAAGAATAAAATAAAGAAAGAAACGGGAAATAAACAAAACAATGATAAAGTTTTGTTGCTGTTGACCTCAGTAGGAATTTAGTTTAAACTTTTTTTATATATTACTTGTTATATTAATACTAAAAATTATAAAGTTTGTATATACTTGGAAAAGATTTTTTCTCATGATATTAGTTAAGACATACCTTGTCAGATCCATAGTATCCACCACTTGTAATCCCTTCGTCAACAAAGTATTGGAAGGCTGCTTGAGGGTATCCACCATTACAACCTCGACCACAGTTTTCACAACAACTCAGAAGGTCTTCAGCAGACACGTTGAATTTTTGATTCTTATGAATGCAGATTCGGTCAGTTAGTACTTCACTTACACTCACAGCCTGTTTGACAATAAAATTGAGCAATTTAGTTTTTTGATAATAAAATATACATTAGCTTACTTTGTATTATAGCTATGTATTATTGTAGATATAGTATTAGAATTATAGTTTTATTTATTTTGTATTCTTCAACAATACAGTCAGTAATCCGGATGTCAAAAATTCGGAGCGCCGCTAATCCAGATCGTGGTTTCAGCGTACACGACACTCGGCATAAAGAGTGCACACTCGGTGCGACTACAATACACATCTAAACTAAGTGTTATCTTTAATTATAAATGCAAAGAAAATAAATCAATTTTGAAAAATGGGTCATAACTAAATTTAAAACATAACAATAGAGTATATTTAATCATGATATAAATTTGTGCATGCTAACCAATATTGCATATTGTAACCCATCAGCAAAATAGTATAATTTAATGTTAAACTTAATTTTTTGCTAATTTGTCATATAATATGCTTTTAATATTATTATTCATCTGTAGTTGCAATTTTTCAATTGTAACATCACCACTTGTCTGCTTCTGTCATTTCCCCCCTACATATCATTTTCACTAAATTCTTTTGTATTTTTATGCCCTCTAATGACTATTTTATAGTAATTCCTGGTTTAATTCAAATGTACACAATACTCTAAGCATTAATATAGATTGTAGTTAATGAAATATCAATAATATGAAGTAGTTTAAAGATCGTTTGAAAATCTGGATAAATTCAGATGTGTCCCGGTCCCAATTGATCCGGATTTTCAACGCTCTACCGTATGTTATTTCATTTTACAAAAATGTTGAATGCCTGTTTCCTATTAAAATATTATCAAAAACCTTGTGACAGTTCAGTATTATCACAAGATTGCTTGACTGGAACATGCCACACATGTTGGTGAAAAATATTTAAAACTAAAATCGTTATATGAAATGTATAAGATCTATGTGGAAATGTAACAGCAAACAGCAACAATTTGCTTTAGTTGTGAAGAAGATATCAAGAGATAAGAGAACTGGATATCTTAGAATACGGTTTTCTTTTAAATTATTTTTTAAAAAATAACATTAATTATTAAAATTCTTTTTTAATTTCTTAAAGTAATTTGAGTTTCATAGCAATATATTTTACAACATTATTATAGTTATAACTCTTGTATTACAAGAAACTGCTTATTTTTAATCTTTATTAACTTATTTCAAAGTTGAGGCTAATATATACTTCATTTTGTAACTTTCATACGCATATCCGCTATAAGGTTAAATAGAAAACATGGTAGACTAGTAAAGTTAAATGTAATTTTGGGTCATAAAACCCACTTTGGTATTAATTATCATCAAACTAAATGTTATCAACTTTTTTAATTAAAAAAATCCTGTTCTTGTTATATCTTTCTAAATTCTTTCCCATGTTCAATGGGTCTTAGTTACTATATTTTTAAAATAAAATGTTTTAAAAAGTAAAACATATTTTAAAAAATTGTAGATTTTAAACTTATTAAATTTCATCCTCAACCTGGTTTTGATAACTCCCACTTGTCTATAGTAGCAAGTACTTTATTTTTTTATGAAAATAACGATTTTGGAAGATGTATCCTTTTGACAACTGAGTATTCCAGAGTTGTGGTCTGAATTGACAATGTGATACATCTCCCAAAACGGCTATCCTGTTGAGAAACAAAGTAAGTGCTACTATAGCAAAGTGTGACATATCAATATATGTTGAAGTGTTTAAGAATATATTCTAATGTTTTATAATAATTATAATTAAATTGAATTAATTACGTTCAACTCTCCTTTACTAAAATGTTTCAAAGTGAATCAACGAAAAAAGAAAGCAATTAGTATTAAAATAATATTAATGTTGAACTTTCTCTATTCTTTACTTAATGTGGTAACTACTGTCACTTAACCATACAGCAACTACTGTAACTTAATTTTAAAGTTTTAGAGGCAGCATAAAAAAGAAAAAATAGTTCTTGAATTTTGTAGTCCATTACGTTTGGTGAATCTTATTAATCACTTAAACAACAGTTTATGACTATCCGAACCTTAATTTAGTAAATGTGTTAAAACTTACTGAGACAGAACTTTTTCGATCACTATGTGGCAATCTTCATCAGTGTCTTATGCTTGGAGATGTCGGTTCAAGCGGTGACGGTTTTAAAGGTAGGTTTTCGATAGTATCAAAGAGTATGTGTGATTTGTATTGTGTTTGTTCGTTTAATATGTTTGTACTTTGTGTTTTTGTGTGTCTGTAAATTTCATATTGTTCTAGTATGTTGAGATGTGGTCCTTTTTTGTTGATGTGTAGGATTTTCTAGGTTATGGTAAATGCCTGTGTATTTGTGTCCTGTTTCTTTTATGTGATTGTAAAATGTTGAGTTGGTGTTCTGTTTGTGTTCCTCGACTCTTTGTTTAAAGCTGCGGCCTGTTTGTCCAATGTAGAATTTGTTACATTCGTCGCAGTTCAGTTGGTATACGCCTGGTGCTTTTAGTTTATCTTTGTTGTTGATGTTGCGATGTATTTTGTATTGTAACTTGTTATTAGTTTTGTATGCTGTTTAGTATCCTATTTTTTGAAATTTGAGGGCTATTTTGTTTGTTGTTTTTTTTATGAATGGTAATGTGATGTATTTGTTATTCTCTGTCTGTAGAGTTAATTTTAGTGTTTTTTTTGTATTTTGTACTATAGTTTAACTATTATTGTGGTGTTGTATCCATTTGTGCATGCTAAATATTTAAGTGATTAAAAAAAATGACAACAACCTGTCATTACTTCTCCAGCAATAGGTATTGCAATAACCACATACTGTCAGCATGTTAACATGTTATATTCAAAATAAAATCATTGCAGAAAAATATTGTTACTTTGTACCAAGGCTTGCTGACTTCTAAGAGTTTGATATCATCGTAAGTACTTCAGTTATGTCATGACGTACCCCAAATATTGAATTATAAAGCTTTATTTAGCACATGGTAAGTTCTTTAGTGAGAGAAATTTGTACTGAAATTACTCAATAAGCAGCTGTTTCCTACTTGGCAATGTCCTAAATTAATTGAAATTATCAGGGCAGCAAATTTTTTTTTACTTTTGATCATGCCAAGAAGACAGGCTTCTCATGAGAAGGGTAAAAATAAAGTTTTGTCTCTGAAGTACATACTTGTATTTGTAGGATTTTGGAGTGTAACTTGAAAGTTGGATTCAAATGTAAGGTCAAGAGTTGGGTTCTAGGTTAGAAGTACAAATATAACAGGAAATATTGAACAAAATTCATGTTCTAAACCAGGAGTTCTCAAACTGGAGAGCACATCTCTCTGGGGGGGGGGGCATAGAAGGTTTTCAGGAGGCATTGATAAGTGCACTGAAACTGCCAAAGCAGGTGGACTGAAGTCGCATCTTTCTGAAATGAACTATGTCATTGATTTTTGTAGAATGTTTAGCCTTTGATAAGCCTTTGCTGCTAAGCGATGGTCTCTGTGGTCAAGGATACCATCTTCGGAACATAGGTAAGAGTCTTCTTCATTACAGAGTCCCTTTCTTCTTTTAATTGAAAAAAGTATAAGTTGAAGTTTGCTTGAAACCCTAATTTGTGTTTCGATTTCCCAACCAAGTGGACAGCTAGAGATATCGGTGGGAAATTATATATTTGTATAAAACATTATATATTTACCTACGTTGTGTACTTTTAAGTCAAATATTGTGCATATGTTGAATCAAATCTATCACTACAAAATTGTAGCATGATCACTTGTAGAGTTAAATATATATATATAGGTTAGTTCTAGTAGAGCTTAAAGCTTATTTAGGAATTTTTGGACTAGATAGGAGACTGATAGACTTACCTAATGGCAATAGTCCAAAACTGCAATTTTTGTTTCCAGTTTTATTTCCAAGAGTTTGCAGTTTTGGACTATTGCCATTAGGTAAGTCTGTCAGTCTCCTATCTAGTCCAAAAATTCGTATATATATATATATATATATATATATATATATATATATATATATATATATATATATTTAATGTTGTCCATTATTATTCCGTTGCACTGACTTTATAAAGTTTGTATATGTTAATTGTAAAAAAATTATTCCATCAATAAGTGCAATAATGTGATTAGGCATATTTCAGTCACTTGAACATTTTCGAATCACTGAATTATTTTGCTGATGACGTTTTCCAGCCCGTGATGTTGGACATCATATACATTTTGTCGTGTGTTATATGTATGATATTTTTGAATAGTGTGTCTTCTGTATAAGTTGTCTGATAGGTAATTAGGTTATTGTGTTTATTTTTATAAATGTGGTACTTTTCTAGTGGTATTAGTAATAATAGTCCAAAAAAACTAATATCACTAGAAAAATACCACATAACAAAATAACCTAATTAACCAACAGACAATATATACAGAAGACACACTATTCAAAAATATCGTACATAAAACACAAAACAATATGCATATGACGGGAACTACGAGGTATCAACATCACGAATCTTAAAACACCATCAGCAAAATAATTCAGTTATTCGACAATTGTCAAGTGACCGAAAGGTGCCTCATCACAGGGTAAAAATATATTTATATTATAACTTTGCATCACTGTTTTCTTGAATTCACTTATCACTTTCGCTATATGTACCTAAACAAGAATCTTACTTGATATTTATACGAGTAAACTTTCAAGGATTGATAGTATCTTCATTGTCGAGCATCAACTGTTGATGTTTATATAGTGTTCATGTAGTGAAAGTGATATAAATAGAAATATATATATATATATATATATATATATATATGTAAATATAAATATGTATATTAAACGTTAAATAAAATTATCAGATGTTTAATTAAACTAACCAGCTTTAGTATCATACTCAGACTGTAATTTTGACCAAAAAAAGTTCTAAACCATTATAAAATTCTAGTTTTACAAGTTTTGTCTCTATATCCATTTCTAGTTAGATTAAATGGTCTCTATGCCTCATAAGTGGAAACATTACTATCTTTTAAGTGATTGACTTTCTTTAAATATTTAAAATATATTTAATCTCATTTCTGATTTGGCTTCTTCAGATCACAAATATTGTTTGTGTGAACCATGATTAGGTTTTGAATGCTTCTGTGTGTGATAAATATTAATTAGTCAGTGGATAGATTATTGTATTTTATTTTATTTTTTTTAATAATGAAAGTTGTTTAAACGGTTTCAATGTAATTAAATAATTAAGGACTAACATTACGATAAACAGAAATATGATACGCTTGCTATATTAATTTAATACTCACCCAACATGAGCCACACCTAGATTGATCCATTACACGTCCAATACTGGGACAGTTTGGCCATTTTTCTCTGGCATCAAATTGTTTTGGGATTGGAATTAATCCTGCCCCCTTTTCTGGTTTCTGCATTTCTAGAATTGTATTTTCTTCATAATCTGCTTGGACACCTACCAACTGTTGAATGTAGGAGCGAGGAGTGTCAGAGTCAAAGTTCTTCTTAGCCTTTAAAAACAGGAAAACAATTGAAAAATTATTAATAAACACAAAAGTTTATTCAATAGATTGTTCCAAGAAATGCTGCATTTTGTCTCAACATAGATCAATTTTAGATATTTTTTCTCCCTAACTCATAAGTGTGACAACATACTGTCTTGAGAGCCAATTAACATCACCAAATACTGTAGTAATGTCTGATGCTCATTATTTAAGTCTGCACATATTTATTAAAATTTGTTTTAATATCACTACTTTTAACAGCATTTACAATCTTAATGGCTAATGTCATGTTTTGGACTTGTCTTCTGGTAGGATTTTTGATGCTAGTGGTTGAGAATAAATTATACAGTGTATTGTGAAACATACTTTTTTCAATTCCTTCTATTCATACTCTCGTTTATATATATATATATATATATATATATCATTTGCTTAAATTTTCAATCGTTAATCAAATACTTTTTATTTGTCTACTCAAGCTCAAATACATTTTTTTAAACTTGTAGTGGATGACACTTGTTTTTAAACAGTTTTTTTCAAATATTAATTAATTAATTTATTTTAATAATTAATTCTACTTTCTATTTTTCAACTTAATATTGTGATTCTTTCATAGCCTATGTATGTAGATATTTATATTATTTGTAATTATTTAATAAAAAGTAACTAATATATAACTTTTCTTTGTTGAACTAAGTAGGAATTGCCTTAGAAAAGTTTTGTTTATGTTACTTGTTTCAATAAAAAATGACATGAATATAGCCCGGTCTGAATGTGATTTTAGCATTTTAGGGTTGCTGAAGTACAATCAGCCTCTTCCACTCAATGCCATGCATGAATAAGTGACACAAATGATTTTAATTATATCTTTTACTCATTTTTAACACTTGGCTTATTCAATTTTCTGCTGTGATTGTATTGTTTCCTAATTGCTGAACAAAAACTATGGAGCTGCGTTGGGATATAGCAATATGTTTCTTCACATTGCAATTCCAAATGCAAATTCCATATTGCAAATGAAATATGGAGAGTTTTTATTTTTACAAGCCAGTTGTTGGTCAATACTATTATACATTGCATAGATTTGCAACATCTATTGTTCGGTAAGGAAATATCTAGAATTCTCTTGGAGGCTTTAACCCTTAAAATTAACAACTTTATTCAAACATGGATTTACTATGGTTTCACCCTTAGCATGAGGTTACACTGCCTAGCCAATTAACTGGGAATCCTCAAATAAAGCTAAAAAGAATTTTTAAAACAGATAAATTTTTATTAATTTACATCAAATAATCGTAAGAAATACATTCTAAATTATAAAAAATATTTACATAGGAAATAATAAATTATTACCTTCCAAGTGGATTGCTTTCTGTTGATTTTGTGTATTATTTCATCTGATATTGCATAGTCACTCTTACAACTAACATAAGCTGCTAGCATGAGAAATACACAAGCCACAAGTGTCTTCATGTTTCTGTATAGCAAAAAAACTACAAATTAATTTTTGAAAATTTATTGTTGTTCATGGCAAGATGGTTGTTAATCACTTATTACAATATAAAATTACTTGCAACCAGAGATCATATTAATACAAGTTGTTAAGTAATAAACTTGCACTTGGAGATAACATTTTCTTCTCTAAGTTTAGATGAAGTTTAAGTACTTATTACACTTTTGTTATTAGTTGTGACCAGTCGTAAGACGAAATCGTTTCCTCCAAGTGTAAGTTAACAATTTAACAACTTTTAGTTAACAAAAAGTCTAGTCGTAAGTAATAACAAAAGTGTAATAAGTAATTAACAACCAGCTTGTCATGAACAGCAATAAGATTTCGAAGTTTAAGTCTCTAAGTTAGCGTTCAATATAATATCTGGTCGTAAGCAATTTTAGTAATAAATACAAATTAATATTATTTCATCTTAAAACTCAATACATTACAAGATACTTAGTAACAAATTCCTTAGTTGTGCTTGTGCTTTTATAATAGGTAAGCCCTAAAGTTATATTTTGCTGTATTGTTTCAGCCATAATAGATACTACAAGTAAATATATAAATGAGTGAGTACTTAGGAAGTTACTTTCTGACGAGTTTCAAAATAATATTTTACAAAGCTAACCATCTACTGCTGGTTGTCACACAAAGTAAAAGGTTGAGAACTTGTGATTTATGAACTCTTCCTATTACACTCATAAATCACAAGTCCAAAACCTTGTGCAACAGCCGCCAGTAGACGGTTAGTTTTGTAAATGAAACGATTGTTTTGATATATGTCAGCAAGTAAGTTCTAAAGTATTCACTCAGTTATGCAATAATTACTTGTAGTTTAATCACAGAATTCAAGATGATTATAACAAGCAACTATAGCCATTGATAGTTCTGAAATTATTTTGTGTCTGTTTTAGAAATAATTACAAAGCCATTTTAGTAACTAGATTAGTGATTCCCAATGCAACAGTAGGCAAAATCTAACTATTTTATAGTTGTTCTATTGTTCACTGAGTTTTGCCATATCGTCACTTTGAAGTTCATTCAAGTTGTGATATTACAAATATTTAAACATTATAGAATCAGGCTATTGATTTAGCAATGATTTAATGACAAGGAAGTATTGTGATCAATAGAAACTAGGGTTACAATAGTCATTGCTAAAGATTTGTGATAGATTAATAACATGAACTTGGAAAATTCTTCTTAATTTTTTTATGAAATAACATGACTTGCATAACTTAATTAAAGTACATTTTTTTAAACTTTTAGACTAAACATTTCCTCAGTACTAGACAGGTTGTCTACCAACATATGTTTTGATGCTGGGCAGTGAGTTTTAAGGCTGGGTGTTCAATAGTGTGGTCAAACAGCATATGTAGGCTAATTGTAGTGGATTTTTTTCATTTAATGAGGGATCTGATATATTTGTCAATTATACATTGCTCTTCTGTGTTCTATGGTTCTTTTCTGTTGATGAAGATAGTATCTGGGTTTTGCTTCATATTTGTTTAAACTCTAGGCTTTTCTCAAGCCCATGGGCCCCAAACTCGGGTGCTCGCCTCCCCAAGGGGGGCGCGATTGTGAGTTAGGGGTGGAATGAAACCAGTTGGAAAATAATAAGATAAATTAAATATATTTAATATTGTAGGAACAAACTTGATGTTGCCAATGACTTGGATTGTTCTTTTACTAAAATACAACTACAACTAGTCATACTAGTGTAAAAAATACAAGCTCAAGCATCTCACTAACAGATTTTTCTCTCATTAGTTAAAATGACACCCTGCAAATTAAAACTTGAAATGTTATATCATGTTTCTTGTGAAAGTATATATAAATTGTTTTCATTATATATAATATTTGTTTTTTTATATGCCCATACCATTTATTTATAGTGTAAAATGGAGGGGGCATGGAAGGATTTCGTTTCCAGAGAAGGGGGCGTGCTTCAAAAACTTTGGGAGCCTCTGCTCTAGCCCAACAATACGTTTTTTTATAACTACTTATTAAAAATGAAGTAAACTTGTGACATGTCTCTGGAAATAAAAAAATACAAGGGCAACTTCCATAATCAGGAGTAATCAGTTTTACCTTTCTAAAATTTGTAAACAAAAAAATATTTATTTAAATTCCAAATTATTGTAAAAAACGATAAAATCAATTTCATTTTAATTAAAGTTAAAAAGTATAATTAATTTTAATTTAATGTGGTTAAAATATCTATTGGTATGTTTAACCCTTCCATTCTTGGAAACAACCATTAAAATTTTAACAATAAAAGTATAGTTGTTTTTAACTAGAACTGTAAATTTTAACCTTTTGTTCTTTCTTTGAAGTAGTAACTTTTAAAGTTGCTTGTTGATCATCTTGAATTCACTGACTAAATGATAATTAAATAATTCTTAACTATGTGAATACATAAGGGCTTACTTGTTGACTCGTTTCGAAACAATTATTCCTTTTACAAAGCAAAACTGCACCTTAAGGCTTTGTTTCGTAAATGGAACGATTGTTTCGAAACGTGCCGGCAAGTATTTACCTAGTTAAGTATTATTTAATTACAGTTTTAAATTTTACCATTCATATTTTGAATAACAATTAAAAATTAATCTTTGTTTCTTTAAAATATATTTATATTATAAAACAGGGTTAAAGAAACACTTGTTGGGTTATAGAATTTTTTTATATATAATCTATAAACAACACAGTGAAATTTAGTGCCACATTGCTATATGTACTAATGTACATGATTGTAACCTAAACAAAAACTGTCCCTTGTTTTGTTTTGCATGTCTCCAAAAAGAAGCAATAACAAGATAACATATATTTATTCCTTCTAAAATGTAAAAACTTGAGTGCTTTGAAACTGGAAGCTTCTGTAAAGCCAGTTTCCTATACCCTGTTTGTCAGTTTGGCATGCTATTGTTTTTAGTGCTTTGATATGTTTGTTGTTTTAGCCTACACTTTAATAATTATTTAATACACTTCTTCAGGCCTACCCAATCTGGGAAGGGGGTAAAAGAAAGTCCATGTAAGTCACACAGGCTAAGACAAAAACATACAGCGGACTAGATTATAGTTTTCTTTCTCTTATAACTCTTTTGTTTAGAGTTTTATCTCCCCTACGAGAACAATTTTTTATCGCAGTGAATCAGTAGACCTCCATCATTTGTGATTCTGGAGGTTATAAACAATGTAAGTGCAGAAACGAAATATTATTATTTTTTTTTGTGAATATAAAAAGTTTATAAAAAAAACTATGTTATAAAATATAATATATGAGGAACAAAATAAAAAGCATCATGGCGAGGGCGGCTCCAGGATAGACTTTCGGGGTGCACAATGGGAGGTAAACATGGGGTGGTTTGGAGTAGAATAAAGGTCTGGAAGTAAAATTTTAAGCTGTTCTTGGATTTAAAAACACAGGAGATTTGGCATTTTTTCCATCAAAATTCCATTTTACCTGAATTTACATAGATACCAAAATTATTATTTTGTTCGTAATACAAAATACTGTTTAACTTTTGTTTCATCAAACTGCTCGGTCTGACGAGGACGACGCGGAGTCGTAGTACACATACTGTTAGTATAGCCAGGAACTATTGCGCGACTTGTAACATGCCAGTGTTTATGCTGGGTGGAACTACCAATGTTATCAGATGAATTTCTACACCTGACATTACATAAATGTAAAAACAATATACATTACTTTAAAATAAAAGTCAAATGAAAAATACATTTTTGTAAATAAACTATGACAAATTTAAATGTGCTCTGAATATACAAAATATATTTCTAAAAAAAAATAGTACTTAAATTCTCAAGATGGCAATTTGAGAAATATATGTGACTGTTTTCTACAGCGATAATTTTGTCCAGAAAGAAACAAGGCAATGGTGCCAAATTATTGTAAATAAAACTTTCAAATTATGTGTTTTCTGTCTTCAAGCAGTATAAAAACTTGTTGAACTTTAATACTCGCAACTTTCTTTGTCGGGTGTTGAAGAATTCTAAATAAATGAGATGTGATGTAGCAACTTTGAACCCTTTTATAGATGTAGCCTGCTACAAACAGGTTTTAATAATTTAATTTTGTTAAGTTAATTTACACTATTGAAGTGAAATGGAACATTTATTGTACTTTCTTGGTGGAATAGTAAAAACGATTTTGGAGAGGGGTGCGAACAAATGAAGTGACTCCTAATAAGGTGGTGTGGGGTGCTTTTTTTTATAGTAGTATGAGTAAAACTTACAAACTAAATTATACAGTTTCATAATTTTTGGATTTTAACAAATTTAAATTATTTATATATTACATAAGTTGAAAATTAATAAATATATTATATTATTAAAGTGTATATATATATATATATATATATATATATATATATATATATATATATATATATGAAAGTTACATTAAATATGCATATATAATTGCATTGCAAGAAGTAAAAGTTTTCCCATAAACTCTTGGCAACCAAAGATAAAAAATTATTATTGGAAGCTCAACCAAAAAACAATAAAACCCCCAAATAAATATAAAAATAACCAATAAAAAATGTAACAAATTCAACAACCTTACATTAAAAATATAATAAACAAAAACAGGTAATAATAAAGGCAATGACGATATCACAGTACAATCTCAATAATTGAAACTAATTGCTGGAGGTGGTTATTCAGATTACTGAAGAGTTCGGATTACAGAAAGTACCTACATATGGATTAGGAAAATATACTGAAAAAAAGATGCAACAATATGAATGTGCATAACTATTTTTATTTAAATTTGTTATAGATATTGTTGTTATTATTAATTACATAAAAATGTATATCATTAAAAGTACATAACATAACCGGCTCTTATACATAACATAGCTTTTTTCGCCTTTTCGGATTACTGGAGTGTGTGGAGTATTGAAGTTCGGATTGTTGAGATTGCATTGCAGTTTATAAAAAAGTAAATAATACAATACAAATGTGTAAATGGTTCATTCCCATCTAAGCTCTTCCATTTCCAAGTCTACTGTTATACTGTAGGTATAGTTAGTAACATGGCAGGAAAACAGAATTAATTATGCATTCTATGGCTCATGGAATATCTCTCAACGCAGTGATGGAACATTAACATTGTGCGCTGATGTTAATAACTTGAAGACAACTACTTTCAGCCGAAGTTGTATGTGTTCTAACTGTTATTAGTTAATCACTTTAATATTAGTTTATGACTATTTGAACTTTATAATTTGTAAAAACTTACTGAGAGAGAATGTTTTTTGATCGCTATGTGGCGACCTTCATCAGTATCTCCGTTATACTGTTATTAGTTATTTCATTTCTAATTTAGGATAATAAGTTCTAAATATGATTACAACCAGTAGAAGAAAATATAATAAGAAAATCCTTCTGCATAAAGAATCCAGATTCAGCTTAGTAAAATCCCTTGTCAAAGACAAAGTTCCAAACTGCTATAGTCCTATCCAGCAAACAATCTAGGATTGAATTTCTAGGATTATGTGGGAAACTGGAGGCCCTCCAGTAAGTGGGGAAATTGGGAGCTCTTATGATCCCCAGGAGAAAATTTGAGAACAACAAATTATAATTTGTTCTATATTTGTATTTTTTAATAATAAAATAACGTACAAATGTTAACTGTAGATACAGCATTTAGTTATTGAATACCGACCTAGTAGTTAAAACTCTTTATTACTAAATAAACAACAGGTAAATTTTATTTTGTTTTCTGTATTAAGAGATGTTTAGGCCTGAAAAGTTTAAGGTTATTCCTAGACCTACAACACCCTCTGGGTATGTCCCTAATTTTAACAATGAAACAACTTATTTGTGCAACAGTTGTGAGAATTCAAAAGCTGAAGTTACTAGAAATATGTATATGATACCACAATAATTTTATTAATTTCATGATGTAACACATTTTATGTATTTTCACACACACACACACACACACACACACTAAATGTACATATCACACACACTCGCACAAAATATATACACACACACACACACACACACACACACACACACACACACACATGTACACATTACACACATACACATGCACAAACAATAAACACATACACATATGGACACACACACAAACACTCACAGACACACACACACACACACACACACACACACACACACACACAAACACTCACAGAGAGAGACACACACACAGACAGACACACACACACACAAACACTCACAGAGAGAGAGACACACACACACACATACTTGCACAAACAATAAACACATACACATAACGACACACACACACACACACACACAAACACTCACACAGAGACACACAGACACACACACACACACACACACACACACACAAACACTCACACAGAGACACACAGACACACACACACACACACACACACACAAACACACACAGACAGACAGACACACACACACACACACACACACACACACACACACACACACATAATTATAAAGCAATGTCCTTCATAACTGATCAATACAGAACTGAAACCATAAGAGCTAGAGAATTTAAATTTAGAATAAATCTTTGTTATATTTTGCAAGTAAGCTCCAAGAAAGACTAGAGAAAATTATTATTTTAAGGAGATAAAATATGAATACTTTTGGGAAATTATACACATCCCAAAGTAATGCACACTGCCTATGGCACTTATTATAATTAAGAGTTTTAGCCAAGGTAATAAATTGAAAAATAATAATAATTAAAATAATAATAATAAATTACCATATTTTTGGATTAGCAAATAGATTTAAAAATTAAAACTGAATTTGTGTGTCCTTTCATATCTTTGAGATATTTCAATGAAAAAGGCATCTGTCCTCAGTTCAAAACTGATGCCAAAAAAAACCTGTAAAGCCTAAACTACAATAAAGGTTTATATCTCGTGTGGTAAAGGCTCCCGAAACCAACGTTTTTCAGCGATTATAAATAAGGGCTGAAAGTTTCCATTTGACAATTTTTGTAATATAAAAAGCTTTAAATGAATAAGAATAATTTGAAAGTTGTGGATAGATGGTACTTACGTAGCTGCCGGAAGAACGAGCTAGCTGTATGGCAAGCATGTGCTTTAATAAAAGCTATCGGGCAAAAAATATAGTTATTTGCAAGTTTTAGCGTTTTTTTCTCACTCTGGCATCAGCTTTGTCTGATAGCTGTTTAAATGTTAAGTAGACAAAATTCAGTTAAAAGTGTCTATTCAGATATATGAGGCTCGTGAAGGGGTCACGGGGGTCGCAGCACTGTCGGCTTCAGCAAATCTATAAAAATGCTTCTCATACGAAACCTTTTCTCTTAATGAAGCATTTATCTCCCACATCCGCTGTAATCTTTGGCCTTGTTACAGGCCAGCGAGCATGTACGCGAACGCATACGTACGGCCCGACGTTCAGGCACGGTCGTACTCGTGGAAAGCTGGCAACCTGAAATAGGCATCAGTAAGCGGGGAGCCGGAGTCCTTCCGGTATCCAGGGTAAAACCTGAAAAAATATACTTTTTTTAAAGGTTTGCACTTTTTTAAACAAATACTATTTTTTATAAAATTAGATTAACCTTCTGCTTAGGCCAAAGAAAAATAGATAGTTATTTTTTATTAAATAATTACAATCAGTGGCGTAGCCAGGGCTGGGCACAGGGAGTCCGTGCCCCCCAAACCAATATTAACATATAAAACAAATTTATCCTACTCCACCAAGCTAAGAAGCAAAACTAATATTGACTATCATATTTGTAAAGCGACACTACGAAACGCGGCTTTGCGCCCGGCCTGGCAGCAAAGCTAGCACCCGAGTGTGAGCACATTAATCCATAAATGCTCATTTATAGTGCTCATATACAAAATGCATTTTATAGGCTAGTATGTTTTATCAAACAGCCGACGACTCTACTATTGTGTAATTTCAAGTGCCAAAATAGCAAACAATAGTATTTCTAGAGATACAGATTTTCAAAATTTTCCCAGGGGATTCCACTTCCCTGAACCTCTAGGTCATGTTCCCCAATGCATCATCCTGGCTACGCCCCTGATTACAATTAATATAAATATGTATACACATATGACAGAGTCACAATATCAAGTCACCAAATAGAAAGCGAAATCAATTATTAAAATTAATTAATGAATTAATGTTCGAAAAAACTGTATTAACATCAAGTATCACCCACTACAAGTTGAACAAAAATGTACTTCAACTCAAGTGAATGAATAAAAAGTATTTAAAATAAGTATATATATATATATATATATATATATATATATATATATATATATATATATATACATACATATATCCTTTTATTAGTTCACACTATTATGCACGGTAAATTCGAGAACCATTAGCTGATCTTCAGTAAAATCAGACAGGGGGTACCACGAGCGGGCGATCAGCGTCAACCACCCTCACCCCAAAATAGACACCTTAAGCATCTAACCATCCTCTATTGGACAGATATATATATATATATATATATATATATATATATATATTTAATAAATTAAAAATATTTCAAAAACAAGAATACTTTTAATGAACATATTTATTCAAAGCTTTTCGATGATAAAAGAGTACCAGCATCTTCAGGAAAATAGTTATCTAATAAAATCTATTAGATAATTTATATTTATATTTATTTGATAATTATTTTCCTGAAGATGCTGGTACTATTTTATCGGCGAAAAGCTTTGAATAAATATATTCATTAAAAGTATTCTTGTTTTTGAAATATTTTTAATTTATTAACTATATTTACAAGAAAACATATCTCCATATTTAATATATTAATATATATATATATATATATATATATATATATATATATATATATATATATATATATATATATATATATATATATATATATATATATATATTTAGAGAGAGAGAGAGAGAGAGAGAGAGAAAGAGAAAGAGAGAGAGAGAGAAGGAGAGAGAGGTTGAGGTTGTGAACTAATAAAAGGAAAAGAATAAAAAACAACAGAATAACAAAAAAGGCAAGCTGTATTATAAGTGTCAGAGTCGTCTCCATTGCTAGTATTGCCATAATAATTGTTGAGAAAGAACGTTCCATGAGCTTCTAAAAATCAGTTCATAGGAAGTTCTCCGAAACGATTCATCAAAAATTAATGTGACATTGCTGGGAAAGGCAGATATTGTGAAACTCGAAATGTACTACACAGCCTGACAAAAAACCTAGAATTTTATCATTTAGTAAGTAGTTATTTTCAGGCATGTTTTAAGTTTCGTACACACAATAGTAAATAACAATATGTGTTAAATAATGCGTAGGTCTAGCTTCGAGGAAGCGTGTTCAGACATCTAGGTTATAGGGTACGTCTCTAGTATCAAGGAAACCCACTTCGTCCTTCTGGAGTCCACTCCACCGTCTAAGCGCCAACTCTTAGTTATTTTCTATTTATTTTGTTTACCTTTATCTATAATTTTATTTACCTCCTTTACTTCGCTTGTTTTCACCCCTATTTGTTCGCAGGTAATGCCTTACTTACAATGCAGTTTGCCCGTGGTAGCAAAATAATTCTGATTGGAGGATATCATCTGCAACCACCTGTGTCATCAATCTGCATCCCTCGGGAAACGGAGTCCCGGAATTTAATAGAAAAAACAATTAGCCTACTGCAGCATTAGTTTTAGCTCTGAGGGAACTAGAACGTAAAGACTCATATTATTGTCCTATAATTGATAGGGGTAAGTTTGCCTTCTCCCTCTCCTTAATTTTGCAATACTGTCTTTTAAAAATATATTTTTCTTTAGCAATTATTTGAGAAACAAAGTGAAAACTAGTAACTTACTTGTTGTCACGTTTCGGAAACATTGTCTTATTGATTTCGAAATGCGTCAGCAAGTAAGTCATTAGGATTTTTTAATTACACGCCTATTGAGGGGGGACCTCGATCTAAAGTGTGTTAGAGCCGCCTTTAGCGATTATACTGAAGCGGTTCGGCCAGTATCGTGGGCGCTTAAGTTTATAATATTGCAATGTGGTAATTTGTAAGGCCTAGAAACAGTAATCACTAGAAACGGTCATAGAATCGTGTTGCGGTAAGAACTGCCATAGGCTAAGTATTATTCGTACTGAAAAACGTTTTCAGCACGAATAGTAGTTCGAAAGAAAAACATCGCCCCACCTCGACTGAAAGTGCAATGTAGTATAGTGTAATTACATTGAAGCGCAATCAGTAGGAAAATGAAGACGTTTTTACGTTCGTTCCGCCTCCGACAAGACGTTAATTTCAATCACCGGGAGAGATTTGTAGCGCATCAAAAATAAAAAATAAAGGTGATGGCACGTCATTCAACGCTAATTTATACTCACAGATAGATTTTAGTTTCCGTCATGTGAGCCTAATTAAAAGTATTCTATATGTAATATCTAGTTTTTATTTGTGTGTGTGTCAGACAGCTACTCTGTGAACCGTGATTGTATATTTACACACAATGCTAATTAGGAAAAAATACGTTTTAATTTGGGTCATGTGCTTCTAATTTTGTTACAATTTACAGTCTTTTAATTCTTTTTGCTATCTTGTTGTAGTAATGATATAAGAATCTATTATCCTTGATTTATATATTTATTGATTGAAAAATATTATTATTTTAAAATTTATTAAAAAATTTATATACATATACTTCATTTGAAATATATTGCAGAACTCTATAAGTAAGATTAATTTCTCCCTTACTGAGATTTTGATCCATTATTTCTGTAATCCGTCGTATAAAAACGTAAATTTCTAAATATTTATTAATTAAATTTTTATTTAGTGGTATATGAAATTATTATTTATTAAATATATTAGGCGTTTCCCCACCATATTATGATACTACGGCAAAGCTGACCGTGCGAAAGCAATAAGGCTATGTATGCAGACGATAAGGGGATAATCCTGCTGCCGTTAATCGCAATAAGTTGTATGCTGCGCAGTTTTGTTATATCAGGCTTTAGAGTCAGCATAGCTGTGGCTTCGTGGCTTGCATTTATGGAATCTCCACAAAAAGCAGGAAATCCATCCCAATTTATGTGGTGTGAATTATTTAAAACAGAGACAATAAAATCAGGTTCCAAACCCCGCTAAAGGCATTAAGACATAAGCTATAATTTCGCCAGTAATATTTAAAATTGGTTGTGATCATCTTGATGTCACTGATTAGATCTTGAGCAATTATTTCAAGAACTGAACGAAAATCAAAACTATTATTAAAAAAATAGTTTACTTACTTGTTGACGGGTTTCGAAACCATCAGTGAGAGAAAGAAGGGGTTCAATGACCTCGAGGTTTTGCATCGTCTGTCACGCGACACTGGATGCGGGTTCAAGGGTTTGGTAGAGGGCTGGATTTGAGGGGTCGTTTCATTGACGAAGCCTAACCAACTAATGGCGGCGAAAGCTCCAGGTTGCAAGTGTATGGTTTTTGTGCAGTGGCGTCATTTAGGAGGGGGGGGGGGGCAAGACCGAAAGGCGCCAGGCGTTTAGGGGCTCTGAAGGGTTTTCATAACTATAATATCCCCTCAAAAGATATTTGTAGGAACTGAAAAATTTAGCATAAATGTATATGCAATAGAGAATAGGTATGCAAAAAGTTTCGTATAGTATACAATTTTTATTTCCCCACGGGCAAAGTTTTATTTTTTATTAAAAAATAGGCTTGTTTATAAGTTATGTAAAAATTGAAATTTATAATTCGTTTTTTGTGGTTTTATACATTTTGAACTTGAGCAAAAAACACTTTTTCAAAATAAACCTCATCCATCTTTACTTTTCCTCCCGGGTAGCAGAGGCTATATTTTTTTCCTTATGCCTGGAGAGAAAAGTGGCTTTTTTGATTTCACCGTTTAGTGTAAAATTACTAATTTCTCTCAGGCGTGAGGCAAAAAATGCATTTGTAGGTTCTGTAATATAAGTTATCATGTTTATTAACTTTTTTTTGTACTGAAATTTTCAACTAAATATAAAATTTTTTAAACCAAGTTTAACACTGAGGTGGACGTGCTTAAATAAGTTAAGTGAGTGGTCGCGCGGATTGCTATTATAATCCACTTTGAAATATAAATACTTTTTAAAAATATCTTATAAGCATTTTAGAGTGTTTAATGGGTTATAAAGAAAACTAAAATATTTTTAAGGGGTGAAAAATATTTTTTATTTTAGCATAAAAGTAATATATAACATAAAACCAGGTTAGATTATGTGTTAGGTCAATTTAACACATTTTCATTGTCACTTTCGGCAAGCCTGTGTTGTATTTGTTCAAGCTATGGCTCAGACATTGTTTACAGATAAATGTATTAGGTGTTACTAATTTAAATATTGTTTTCACACAAAAAATAAAAAAAATATCTATTTAAAATACAAAATATTAAAACTACTTCATGTATATGAAACATATCATAAGTGGTTGCGCATATTACTATTGTAATCCAAGTGATTTAAAATCGTGCCCCAGTTTTTACATAAGCAAGACAGGATGGTCTTTATATACATGTCACCATGAACATATAAACCCACTAGCAAACAATAATTACCAATCAAACTTCATCAATCATCTCAACTACACAAAACATGGCTACATAGACATCTAACCTACAAATTCTTCATAAACAACACAGAAATAACCAACGTTACACAACCAAACAATACGAAATATACAGACATTTCAAACTTCACCCTACACACACTCAACACACAATTACATTATAACTCACACACACACAAGTGCTGCTATAGGCAAGTTTGTAAAATATTTACAAGTGTTTTAGTAAAAAAATTGTTAAACATATTTCAACAATCACCATAGTTAAGATTTTATTCAATATTAAAAATATAAAAATAATAATAATAAAAATTAACTTCTCCAAGGTCCTATCACATTACAATAACTTGAGCTATTTCACTTGAAGGTTTAATAAAAAGTTAAAGAAAAATATTGTTCACACAATCATCCACCCTAAACTCCAATTAAAAATTTAATTACTATGTTACATTTACACATATAAGGATTGTAGTCATTAATTCAAATATTATTACTTCATTGGGCAGATTAAATCTTTAATACAAAATAAAAAACAATGTTTTTGTCATATAAATGAAAAACATTGCCAAATTCACTTAAAATTAACCAAATATAATATTAATCATTTAAACAATAGTTTATGACTATCCGAACTTTAAATTTAGTAAATTTGTTAAAACTTCTCAGATCTGAAGACACTGATGAAGATCGGCACATAGCGATCAAAAACGTTCTGTCTCAGTAAGTTTTAACAAATTTACTAAATTTAAAGTTCGGATAGTCATAAACTATTGTTTAAATGATTAATAAGATTCACCGAATGTAATGAACTATAAAATTCAAGAATTGAAGTGAAACCAACAAATCTTAAGATTTAGAGGAATTGGTTCAAATCAATTGTTTCGTTTCTCCAATTCCTTCTATTAGTTCACGCTGTCCTTATATATATATATCTTGTTCAAAATTTCAATCGTTAATGAAATACTTTTTATTCATTCACTCAAGTTCAAATACTTTTTTTAAACTTATTGTGGACGGCACTTGATGCTATACAGTTTTATGAAGTAATAATTAAATTTATTAAATTAATTCTAGTTAGTGGCGTATAAATATTATTTCAAATAAAACAGGTAAATGTTAAAACGAATATTAAATTTAAAAAATTAAGAATATATAAATTATTAAAGAGTTTAATTTGTTATTACGTAACCAGATATTAATAAAAACTAATCGAATTTTATTGCTAATAATACATTATTAATAATAACACAACATTAACAAACAATTAAAATGAAATATTTATCTTTTGGAAAATATTCTAATATTAAATATAATAAATATCCCTCATACGAAAGATACAAAAAACATTCTTTTAAAACAATATGACTCAAATGACAAATTCCTCCTCAGTACTAATAAACTATAAAAAAGTATTTAATTGAAAAATATACTTAAAGATATGGGAATTTCTCGCCATAATAGCTTACAACCACCACAGTCACATGTGAAACATTAACTGTTTCAATTACATCTTTTATTAACAGAAACGAAGATATCCATTAGCATCCCATTCAGATAGTTTTACAACCTGATAAATAGATATTCTAAAAATATAATTGAATACTCACCTTACTTAAGGAACGTTTGTATGATCATGTTCTCATTGAGGACATGAGCTGCCTCGTTTGCCAAATCGTAGGTAGAGATTAGTTGGGTCCACTGTGTACCTGCAACTGCGCCATATGCCCAACAACAAACATCCTAGTAAAAACAAACGTATTTACTAGCATCCCATTATACAATCTAAATTAAATATTCACCTTAATCAAAGTACTGTTATTTAGGACACGAGCTGCCTTGTTTATCAATCATAAGTAGAGGTTAGTTGGGAAAGCCATCATGCATCCTAGCTGTGACGGCTTCATTTGATGTGGATTTCCGCTATGAACAGAGTTCCAACAACGGTGATCTCCAGTTACATGTGCAATCAAGCATTCTCAAATAACGCATGGAAATAAAGACATTTATGCTTGCATAATACAAATGACAAATGATGGATTCAAGGAAAACTACTTCTTGGATGCTCTAGAAGGAACTGAGAAAACATTTCTTCTCAGATTGGTTCTGTCATTGGTTTGATAAAAATTGTCATAGCCTTAGCCTCTGAAGTATTGCAAAATCAAACTTCTTTGAAATATCTGATACATTTTGTTCCATATTTCTCAACCATTGAACTACAATGTGCCACAGCAAGGTACAGGTAGTAAACTATAAAAAATAAATTAATTAAAAAATATATTTAAACAAAATAACATTAAAAAATATTAATCTTATATTGTGTTTAAATTAAATTGATTTGTATAGTTATCATATTTGTGTCTATTATATACTTTACTACTTTAGACTCTAATTTGATCTTTTAACTTTCCAGCTACACTTTCAGATAAAGACATATTCTTAAGACTTATCTCGAAATAATGAAGATGTCAGGTGGTATCTACAAATTGAATAGCTTTAATCATATTAACTAATCTAATAATATTAACATTTGTTGATTCCATCTTCGCGTGAGCTACTAGTAATCACTAAACATTTTTAAATGTTTTAAACTTGCCTATAGTAGCACTTACTTTGTTTGTTGAGGACGGCCGTTTCGGGAGATGTGTCCCTTTGTCAACTCAGACCGTAACTGATCTCAAGGTTTACTACAGCCTACACACATACTCAATACACAATTACATTACAACTCACACGCACTTTTTGACATCATAACTCCTAATACACACAAAATACACCCACATCACTAAAATATCCCACCCCCGCCCTAACCTAAGTAAACCTTGAGATCAGTTACGTCTGAGTTGACAAAGGGACACATCTCCCGAAACGGCCGTCCTCAACAAGCAAAGTAAGTGCTACATAGGCAAGTTTAAAACATTTAAAATGTTTAGTAATAACATTACTTTAAAATCAAATTTCATTTATAAATTCAAATAAATAATAATTATTGTGTCCATTAGAATATTAATACTTTATTAAGGAGATTAAATCTTTAATACAAAAAAAATATTTTTATTAAAGAAGAAAATAAATTTCCCCATTTCATATAAAATTAAAAAAAAATATTCTAATTAACATTTATTTTTAAAAAAGTAAATTAAAAAACTTAATGAAAATACAAATTTAAAATAAAATTTTAGATTGAAATACTTATATTTGTTGATTCCATATTCAAGTGAGCTACTAGTTTTCATAAATACTTGTAAACATTTATAAACTTGCCTATAGTAGCACTTACTTATATTTGTTAACAATGGGACACATCTCCCGAAACGGCCGTGTATATATATATATATATATATATATAACAAAATATTGAAATACTTAATTACGAACTAATAAAAGTACTGACTCTAAGCCTAAAAAAAGTGTTTGAAATAAAATTGGTAAATTATTAAATTTTAAAAATGAACAAAAATTATCAACATAAAATTATTAAAAGTTTTAATTAATTTCTACGTAACCAGATAATTATAAAAACTAATAACATTTCACTACTAATTATAAATTACTAACAATAACTCTACATTACTCCACACCTGATTTTCTACACATCTAGAAGCCATTGCATTTGTTATATGTGATCTTATAATAATAATGCCTTGTCCTATTTGTTCTGGTGTGTTTTTGTAATGTGTAGGGCCTAGTTGTTTTTTTTTTATGACAAGGATGTTTTAAAGACTGCCTTGTATTTAAGCTTACAGATTGATGTATCTAGTGTTTGTAGTGTGTTTTCATGATAAGGTATAGCGATGTACTGTTGTTTTAGTGTGTTATTTTTGTGTGTATTTTGTTGTGTGTGTTGTATTTTACATATCGTGGTATCTATCAGGGTGTGTTTTTACTCATTTATATCTTGTTCACTTAGTTTATTCTGTCTCCTTTCTTCATGTGTATGCTTTTAAACTAAAGCAATGAATCAATCTTTTAAAAATAGAAACCAACCCGGCTTGAGTCAGTTTGCACGAGATCATGAAAGAAGTCAGTGTCGAACAAACCTAGATATTAATACTCAATCGAAACTTAATCCAACATTTAAGTGAAAATTTATGTTATCAATATGAACTGACCCATACAATAAATCTGTTATCGCAAAAGAACTTGATCTTATCAATATTATACAAGATGAAAAAACATTTAAAAAAATCATATTTAAAAAACTCATTAGTCACCTAAAATAAAATTTTATGCAACATTACAACTATAAATATAATTTTAAAAAATTAACTTCTGTTGGGTCTAACCACACCATATAATAATTAAACCATTTTCACTTGAAAATTACATTAAAAATATTTGTACAAAGATATTTATTCCTCCAATCATCCATAGTGACTCCAATAAAAATCTAATTAGTATAGTGTCTTTGCAACACAAATTATTGTGACCATTAAAACATTGATACTTCCCTGGGCAGATTAAATCTTTAATACAAAATTAAATCAATGTTTTTGTTAAACAAGTGAATAATAAAATTTGCCAAATTCGTATAAAATTATTAAAAATATATTATAAAAAAAGTAAAGCATTGAAAAATTGTAGATTAAAAACTTGATAGAAATATAAATTTAATAAAATAAATATTGTAAAATTAAAATATGTAATTAAAAACTAATAAAAACACTGATTCTAAGCTTATAAAATTTTAAGATAAATAATATTAAATTTAAGAATTATAATAAATAGTGGTTATAAAAATTATGATTTCGTATTACATAAGGAGATATTAATAAAAAATAATAATATTTGACTTCTAATAACAATTTATTAATAATAAATCATTATTAACTGCCAATTAAAATGATATCATTTATCTTTGGAAAATAAACTAATGTTAAATATAATAAATTTACCCTGATACAAAAAACACACAAAATTATTTTTAAAACAATATGACTCCTATGATAAAATCCTCCACAACACTAAAAAATATAAAAAATTAGAAAATTCAAAAAAAATTGTCAACAAAAAATCCTCTTAAAAACTAAATAATTGAAAACACTTAATTATGAAACAGGTAGTTTTTGATAATTTTCTACTTTTCTGTTAAGATTTATACTCATAATTAGAGTATCATAATTACCTGCCATTCCCAGCATTATCATACTGCTCGTTGACGAGTTTCGGAGACCTCCATCAGTTAGGCGTTTTTATGAACTGATGGTTCATGAGTATGAACTCTGAAGGAGTTCATAAAAAGTTCTGACTGATTGAGGTTCTCTGACATGCATCAACGAGTAGTGTGGGAAAGGCAGGTAATTACGATACTCTTATATAATTACTCTAAATAAGAAAGAGGTACCACCAAATTGTTTCAATTTAAAGATTGTAATGAATATATATGTTCATATTAGTTTATATTTTAATAGATTTTTAAAAAAATTCCAAATCACTTCTTAAAATGTATAACATTTAACTTAGATAATGATCTCACATTGTTTGAGTAAAATTAAAAATATCATAAAAAATTGTATTTAGGTATGTTATACAAATGTTATTTTTCAAACAAGCTATTTTTTGATGATTATTTAACCACCAATAATTATTAAACATGAGTCCTAGTTTTTTTGAGATATTTGATTTCAATTTAATGAGTTTTAAAATATCAGCATATGTCTTAGTAGGAATCTGAAGATCACTGGAGAACTAAAACAGAAAATAAAAGTGGTTTAATACAAACCTAATGAACATATCCATTGTATATTTAGGATGTAGTAATTAATTTTTACAGAAATGTATAATGAAAAAGATGTTTATTAAATACTTGTGATGGTTTTCTGTAATGTAAGTGTTAGTTAGTGGAGAAATACAGAATCGAACGGTTAACAGAGGCAAAGAGGGTAGATATCATCTAACTACTTCATGCAAAGGGCTTTTCCTTTTATGGTAAAACAATTAGATAAATGCCCTAACCTCTGTTAAACATGCAAGATTATGAAGGTATATTGAACAGAAAAGTTCAGTTGATATTTCAAGACACTACCTAAGACTCACCTAACTGTCAACCTAAATCTGAAACACACAAAAGCAATTGTAGAAGTTTTTTTACATGCTGCATCATTAATACATAATATTCACTAGCATTTATTTTTTTACAACAATATATTTCTCCAGACTACAATTTTGAATATTTATACCTAAAATGTATGTGAATTTTAGCTTGTTTCAAAAATGTCTTCCTTATCTATCTTCATATTCCAAATAGTAAAAATCCAGTCAACTTTAATCATATAATTTTAATGAAAGATAAAGAAACTAACAAAGTATCTAGGTAAACATACAGAAACAAATATACAAACATATATAAATAAAAATATGATTTTTGGAATAGATAAGAGACCAACAAACTTACCTTGGTAAGAGTTTGGTTCATAATCGTGAATTAAGTACAAATCATGAACACTAAATTCTAAAATATTTACTACAGTTCTGTGAGTCATCGACACCCCTTTGTTCAAGTGTAATTCATTATTGTTAGTTGTTTGTATTTTATCATTCTGTGATGATGTCGTTGTTTACAGATTATATGTAATTATCAGTTGGAATATAGTGTTTGATGTGAGTTTGTTTTATTGTTCAGAATGTGATGTGGATGTTTTTTATGGCATTTGTATATTTCGAGAATTTCTGTTGTGGTAAATTTATTGTTTTTTTGTCATGAGATGTAGAACTTTTAGTTTTGTATCAATGCTGGTGTATGTATGTAGCAATGCCTGTATAAGTGTAGACAAATTTTGATTTCGGCTGTTTGTATTTTATGTCTTTCAAGTGTACTTTGTATCATGTAGTTAAGTATTTGATTTTATACTCATATAGAAGCCATTGCATTTGCTATATATGATCTTGTATAATAATACCTTGTCGTATTTGTTCTGGTATGTTTTTGTAATGTGTAGTTGTTTTATTGATAACTTGGATGTTTTAAAGACTACCTTGTATTTGAGCTTACGGATTAATTAATCTATTATTTGTGATGTGTTTTCATAATATGGTGTAGCATGTACTATTTTTTTGTTGTGTTATTTGTGTGTGTGTTGTTTTTCATGTATCATGTGTCTATCATGGTGTGTTTTTATTCATTTTTATCGTGTTCGCTTAGTTTATTCTTTCTTCATGGGACTAAAACAATAAATCAGCCTTTTTAAAATAGAAACCAACCCAGCTCATGTCAGTTTGCATGAGATCATGAAAGAAGTAAGTGTGAAACCGACCGAGATATTAATCCTCACTCCAAAATTAAACCAACATTGAAGTTGCGATCTATGTTATCAATACGAACTGACTTAGACAATACCTTTGTTATCACTAAGGAACTTGATCTTATAATCAAAATTATAAAAGATTTAAAAAATTCAAAAATTTAAATTTAAAATAATTTAATTATCGCTTCAAATAAAATTTTATGCAACATTACAACTATAAAAATAATTATAACACTGAGAAAAAAGTAATTTTTCTAAGGCCTTATAACACTTTTTTACATAATTAGAGCTTTTTCACTTAAAAATTAAATTGAAATAAAAAAATTAGGAGAAATGTTTTTCATCTAGACTCCAATTAAAAATGTAATTAATATGCCACCTTTGCACAGTCAAATTATTGTGGCAAATAAAATATTAATACTTCATTGGACAGATAAAATTTTTTTATACAAACTAAAAACAATGTTTTTATTAAATAGGTGAAAAATAAAATTTGCAAATTCATGTAAAATTAATTAAAATAATATACTAATAAAGTATTTTTAAAATGTAGATTATAAAACTTAATCAAAATAGAAATGTTTACAAAAAACTAAAAATATGAAATAAAATACTAAATTATGTACTAATAAAACACTAATTCTAAACTTATACAAATTTTTTTTTAAATTCCAAATTTAAAAATAAATAATATTAAATTTATCAATTACAAAAAATAATTATAGCAAAATTTGATTTCGTATTACATAAGGAGATATTAATGAAAATTAATAATGTTTCACTTCTGATAACAACTTAATAATAATAATTCAACATTAACTGACAAATAAAATGAAATTATATATCTTTGGAAAATAAACAAATATGAAGCTCTGATACAAAAAAAAGAATAAACGAGTAATATTAAAAAAAATTTCAAGTAAATTCCTACTGAGGTCAAGAAAAACAAATTCTATCACTGTTTGCTTATTTCCAGTTCGTTTGTTTATTTTATTCATTTCATTCATTTTTAACCCTACAGCACTATTTATGATATTTTGTGTTAACCAGGGCAACGGTTTAAGGTTGTACAATGGAGGTTTCTATGACAACCAGATGGGGGAAAAAAGTTATATAAGTCTTTGAGAAATTCATCTCTTGGTATTGGAAAGTTGGCGCAGTGTAAAAGCATGCTAGACATTGAACATGAAGATTCATAGTTCAAATCCGGATAGACCCCCACATTTTTATAATTTAATTAATGAATAAATACTTTAACAAACTTTATTAACATCAATTGTATCCACTATAAAAAAAATGTATTTTAACTTGAATGGATGAATAAAAACGTATTTTATTAACAATTGAAAATTTTTGCAAGATATATATCAGGAGAGTGTGAGCTAATAGATGGAATTTAATCAAAAGAAATACAGATCCAATATTTAAATAAATATTCAGGTAATTTTATCTCATAATCAAATTTCAAACTATTATTTATTTTTAACAAAAACTATTTTATTAGCCTAATCTTATAGGAATTAGGGGACATGTATGGGGGTACAAAGGATATTTTAAAATCTACACTATAAAATGCTATACTTATGACTATCCGAACTTTGGATAGTCCAAAGTTCGGATAGTCATAAACTATTGTTTAAGTGATTAATAAGATTCTCCGAACATAGTGGACTATAAAATTCAAGAAAGAATATTTGTTTCACTTTTGAAAATGAGTAACTAAATTTTTAACTTTAAGAAATATTAAATTCCTTTCTACCAGTAGCCCTACATTTATGAGATAATAATGTCCAGGTATAGCCATAACTTTCTCTTAGTACTAGGGGATTGGCACTTACTTCAGTTTATTTCTCTTACCCCTTTTACAGAGAACTCATCTTACCCTTTTATTATTATAACTCTTGTAATAGTGAATAGATGTAAATACCATTGAGTATTATAACTCTTGTAATAGTGAATAGATGTAAATACCATTGAGTATTATAACTCTTGTAATAGTGAATAGATGTAAATACCATTGAGTATTATAACTCTTGTAATAGTGAATAGATGTAAATACCATCGAGTATTATAACTCTTGTAATAGTGAATAGATATACCATTGAGTATTATAACTCTTGTAATAGTGAATAGATGTAAATACCATTGAGTATTATAACTCTTGTAATAGTGAATAGATGTAAATACCATCGAGTATTATAACTCTTGTAATAGTGAATAGATATACCATTGAGTATTATAACTCTTGTAATAGTGAATAGATGTAAATACCATCGAGTATTATAACTCTTGTAATAGTGAATAGATATACCATTGAGTATTATAACTCTTGTAATAGTGAATAGATGTAAATACCTTTGAGTATTATAACTCTTGTAATAGTGAATAGATATACCATTGAGTATTATAACTCTTGTAATAGTGAATAGATGTAAATACCATTGAGTATTATAACTCTTGTAATAGTGAATAGATATACCATTGAGTATTATAACTCTAACCTAATCCTATATATTTTTCACAATCCTGCTTTTCTTAGGTGACTGTAAAACGAAAAGAGAATCCCCTAAAACCAAAAAACTATAATAAAAATACTTAACTAAGTAAATACATAGGACTCACTTGCTGACATGTTTTGAAACAATCGTTCCTTTTACGAAGCAAAGCCTCTACTGGCGGCATAAGCGTTAGGTACAAAGATGTCAGGATGGATTTATGACTGTTGAAGGGGTGGATTATTTTGCACGTCCATATATTTGCACTGTACATAGTGTACAACCAAAATAACCCATCCCTTCCACAGTCATAAATCCATCCCAACAACCTTTTTACCAAACGCTTATGCCATCAGTAGAAGGATTGGCTTTGTAAAAGGAACGATTGCTTCGAAACCCGTCAGCTAGTAAGCCCAATGTATTCACTTAGTTAAGTATTTTTTAATTATAGTTTAATCAGTGAATTCAAGAAGATTACATCTAGCATTTTCAACTTAAAAGAACTAAGGCATAAAAGTTGCAGTTTAAAGAGTATTATTCGGTTTTAATCATTCGACTGAGTAGAAAATGAAACACATTATCCTTCGTTACAAGTGTTATTGTTCCATTTAGGTATTTAAGTGATAACGATATTTCTTGTGTAAAACATATTATTATACTAAAACACTTGTAAATATTTTACGTCTTATGGTCTGAATTGATAATGGGACACATCTCCTGAAACGGCCCCTTAACAGATATAAGTGCTACTATAGGCAGGTTGTAAAATATTTACAAGTGTTTTAGTGAAAACTAGTATTAATCCTTAAACAATAGTTTATGACTATCCGAACTTTAAATTTCGTAAATTTGTTAAGACTACAAAATTCAAGAAAATTAGTAGCTCACATGACGATGGAATCAACAAATATTACTGTACATGCCTCCAATTCTTTGCCCCTCTTTTTTTGTAAGCAGTTGCCAGGTCCATTTACAATGCTACATGAAGCTACTTTTCAGAAGAAGTGCCCAGATCCTACTGAAACAAATTTTATGAGTTTTTTCTTCAAACAAAACAGCAGAAATATATGTAAATTGATTCATTTAACGTTATTTTGTTCTTGATTAGTCATTCGTCTTCATAATCTGTTCTCCAAAAATTCAACCTACATTACAAGCAAACATTTTTTAACAATATTGTATTATTTATTGCCTTATGGTATGTTAAACTACATTAAAAATAATAATAATAATAATAATAAAACCTATAACTAAAAGAGCTCAAATAACTAAAACCAAAAATACAAAGGTGTTAATTTGACCAATTTCATATATTATTACTAAGTTTTACTAAAAAAGAAAATCAACTATTAAGGAAATATATATATATATATATATATATATATATATATATATATATATATATATATATAGATATATATAAGTTCTATAAATCTCCTTAAGGATTTACGTAGTTCTACTTATGGAGAGTAAAATTGTATTTTTTAAAAAATTTTGTTATGAAATTATTTAGTTTTAACAAATTAACTGTTCTAAAAGACACACACATGTTGTTTACATGTTTAACAAAATTTTAAAAAATCTGAATTGATTTTTAAAATTTATAAAATTTTAATTTTGATAAAATGGTTTCTTTATTTTCGTAAAATTGAAATATTAAGAAATTGCATTACGCAATATTATATAAATACTTCTAAATGTTTTTTTTTCAAAAAAATTTTTTTTTACAATTTATATATTGTTGATTTTTTTAAACCACCAATGAAATGAAACTGACTATTTTTGACAATGTTAAATTACAAGATTTCCACTTTACAAAGTTTATATGCCTAGAGAATTCAAATTTGGTCTGTATAATGAAAAGGGCTACCTCACAAATAATAACAAACTTCACGCCAACTCTTTGTAGAAACGTTATTCTAGAATAATTATTAAAACAAAATCAACAATTACAAATATATTTCCTAACGTACGCCATTTGATTTTCAAGGAAGAAAAAAAGAAGTTTGAATTGGTGTTGAAAAGTGGGGGAATATATGCTTTGGGTACAACTTAAGTGGCCAGTTAATATCAAACTAGTATTGTATAAATTAACTAGACACAAGAAGTATATAGCAAATAATACATAAATGTATTACTAAAATTAATTTATTCACTCCAAAATTAACATCTAAGTCTAAATTATAGTGAGTAAATTTATTTTATTGTTTTTCTACTTATTATGTTCAAGTAACCTATATGTATGTATGTATATATATATATATATATATATATATATATATATATATATATATATATATATATATAATTTGGGTAATTTTAAATATCCAAATTTAGAAAATTATATTTATACGATATATTCATATTAGTTTAAATAAATATTTTTGCAAGTAGAATTATCTTCAAAAATAATGGGTTATTGTACATAGGCCTACACACACACACACACACACACACACACACACACACACACACACATATATATATATATATATATATATATATATATATATATATATATATACATATATATATGTGTGGGTGTGTGTGTATACACACACACACACACATATATATAAATAAATATATATATATATATATATATATATATATATATATATATATTTTTTTTTTTTTTTTTTTTTTTTTTTTTTTTTTTTTTTTTTTTTTTTTTAAATAGCACTATTTTAATGACGCGTGGACTGATTATATAGTATGACGTGTCTTATGAATCAACATTCTTACTATTAAATATATACTGGCCACTTGCGTTGCTTCCATTGCATTGTTATGCCATTGGCCTACATCATATTTTACCGCGTTTGTATATTGTCTGTTTTTCTAAACGAATATGGTGTGTTTAGCTTATAAACTCCAGCGTCAAACAATCTTCTGAATTTCATTTCTTTTGGCATTGTAACATAATCAAGGGAAAGGTAAGTTTATTAGGGTGATGTTTGTAGGTAATTTTAACGCTAATATGACCATAAGTAATAATAAGAATTTTTCTTACCCATATTTACACTAGTAGAAAAAAATAGTAGTATTTCATTCAATTGAATTTTAAAAATACTTAAAGACAAATTATTGACAAAAATTTTAATGAGTGATACTAAGAATTTCGGTTAGTACTTAGTCAAATACTATTTTCTTAACACAACATATCTTTTATAAATGTTATTTAAAAAATTTGTTTTAAACAAGAAACAGGTCATTTTCATTAATTGCTGGGTTTGCAAAAGTTCCAACCTAACATAAACTCATTGTCTTACAAACAGAATCGTACCTTATACAACAAAACACTATTTCAACGTTATAATAATGAAATAATTATTTCACAATGTACTATCAAACTACTGTGTCTCTTTCTATTAGGTTTGGTTACAAAAAAAAAAATCTCTTAGTAAACCAAAATTTATGAAAGTCAATATATCTAAGGTCCAACTTATTTTTTATTGCTTGATTTCATGTAGAATGACCCTTAAGTCCAATTATTTTGTGGTTGGCAGTATGGTAATATAAACCGTTTTTGCAAGAATAAATCCTGTACAATTAAAACTATTTTGTGTGGAGCAACCATTATGGCAGATAACACATTGCCATGTAAGTTCAATGCATGAGCTTCTGAAATAGTCCAAGATTTAAAGCACAAGTAAAAATAGTATGATATGGTTTTTGATAAATATATTATTATTAGCAGGGTATTTTACTTGACTGATTTTATTTATTGACTATGAATCCAAATTATTGAGGGTTTTTAGTGTTTGATGTTTTAACACAAGGAATCATAAAACAAAAAAGAAACTTTAAATCCTGAGGTATTGTCCAATATTGTTACTTTTTTATATGTGGTTGTGTAGCTGTTGAGAATATTATTATAGGTCTATAATAATGGTTACATAAGTTTTAATTATTTCCTTTGTTCGCAATTTATTTTTGATACTAACAAATGAATTACACTTTTGGTATTAACTGGGCAAACAAAATAACTATTTACTGATATTTTTCAGCAGATGCATTTCGCACTAAGTCAATTCATTGTTCAATGCTGTGAGTCACGGAAAAGACTCAAGAGTCTTGAACAACTAACTGACCTAGTACACATTGCGTCTGCTGAAAAATATCAAGAAGTAGTGGTTTTTTGCCAAGTTGATACCAAAAGTGTAATTATAAGAAAAACATCAAGATTTACAACACAAAAACTGCAAGTTTTAACAAATGAAAAGTGATGGACCAACGGTAAATAAAACTATTTCAGTAATAACACTAACGTCAAATATTTAATAATACATGGCATAATTTTACATTTTGTTTAGTAGTCAAACTATATATATATATATATATATATATATATATATATATATATATATATATATATATATATATGTGTGTATATATATAATCAGAAGCTATAAAAAACATTTTTTTGTAATTTCTTTCATATTCGTAACACTCTTTTCAATTTCAGAATCTTAAACGTGAAATAAGAGGACAAAGATAAAGACACTATGAACAGACTGTATACACTCATATCTTTGTAGAGTATTGGGACAATTCCTATGAACTGCTGTTGTTGTAAGTAAACGAGAGCATTAATATTTCATTAGTCATTGTAAGATTACTTATTACTATACTTCTTATTTTTAGGTTAGTTCTACAAAAGTTTAGATTTTGTTCAAAAAACTGACTAAGATAACTTTTGTAATGAAGCAGTCTGTTTTTTTATTGTTATATATATAGACACATTGATGAAAATAAATGCTTTGAAATATTTTTTATATATCGTATATTTTTACTATCAGAAGAAATAAGAACTGATATTTGTCTTGAATAAAATATTAAATAGTTTTGTATTTTAATGTCAATCGTAACTGTTACAAACCAGTCATGTTTCCAATACAGTAGATTCTGGTTAATTGGACTGTTGGTTTAACTAACCAGTTATTTAATTGGACCAACATTTTAAAATCAAAAACTAATACATGTGTTCTTACACAAAACTACGACGGATAACCTTAGCGACTCAGCAACCCGAATTAATTGTTAACTTAGTGGTCACAGTAACTGAATTGTGTCGAATACAAACGTCAATAATTTTATTAGTAGTATTAAAAATACAGGTTGTCAAAGTTTTGTAAACGTAGTTCGTGCAGATAAGAAAAGTGAGAGGGGGAATACGCCCTGCTGTGGAAGGGATGACTCACGTTAGATGCTTATGTGTGCATTAGCTTGTTCTACTCCAGCTGACGTTAAGGAGGGATAGTAGCTATTACGGGCAACTATTTTATAATATGGTGGTGGAGATAGGTTCAATACATTATTTGTAACTCATAATTTTATTTATAATGGGGACAATGTCATCTGCTTCAGACTCTTCCCCTTCACTCAGATTTTCACATGTCTACTACTGTCACTTTCATCTGTAATTATACTTACTAAATGCATGTCCAAAGTGTAATCTACCACAAAAATTGATTTTTTTGGAAGATTTCTGATTAGCTGGTTTTAAATCCATATTCCATAGCTTTCCGCATTCATGTCGTTGTTATAGTCTCCTGTTTTCTGACCAGCTCTAAAGACTAAAAGGGCATTTTTCACACCTCCGTTTCACTGCCAGTGTGGACTATGATTTATCTTGATCCCTTTAAAATATTTTTTGTAGCCGTTATTAGATTCATCAGTACAGGCTAAATTCGTGACATGGGTTGAATGAATATACGACTTATCTGAAAATATTATAGGCCTATTTCCGCTCTACACTGTCGAATTTGATTTAAATAGCATACTCTTTAAAAGCGATCATAAACCTCTTTTATTTTCAGTTTTTTCTTATTTAAATCCCATAGATGATGAAATTTTGCGTAAAGAATTATTTGTGAAAATAAAATTCAATTTCGGATATTCAAGCTTTAAAATTTTAAGCACAGATTTCATTGTTGGGAGCGTGTGTTGAGTCATATGAAAATTAAGAACTATTTTTCATAGAGCACATTTTTGAAAATCATCGATGTTGATTTTTAAAAATTTTTCTTGGATGAATTTTACCCAGTGTACTGAAGGTTTTGTTTTCTCCTAGTAGTTTTTCCTCCATCAATAATTACCGTCTTGAATTACCGAGGAAGACATGTTGGAATTTTTAGAAGATATTTTTTTAAATACACTCATAATAATGCATTTGGTTTGGCTTTTGAGCGCCACTCCCTTATTGTCTTCCATTGAGGCATATTTAGTATTGAAAAAAACTATTTTGGTCGTACTCTAAACACTGTCACACCAGCTAAAATGATAACAAAATTATTTACTCTGCTGTGCATTCCAACGAGTCAGCCAGAATACCCCTCCACTGCTGTGCTACTCGCACCACTATTTCTCCCCACCATCGTATCTCTACCAAATCCGTCTACTACGCACCATACTAACATAACTTTGATGGCCTGTATTTGTGTAGAAGCCATTAACTATTAATTACTTAATTAAATTTGGTAAATATTACTTAGTAATTATTTAATACAATTTGAAATTACTTACGACCAGACATTCTATTAATATGAGTTGTTAACTTACACTTGGAGGTAACGTTTTCATTTTATGACTTCTATGGAGAAGTTGTAAGACAAAAACGTTACGTCCAAGTGTAAGTTAACAATTGAACAAGTTATATTAATGGAATGTCTAGTTGCAAGTAATTTCAAGTTGTATTAAATGATTAACACCCAACTCGTCATGAACAACATAATTTTGAAACTTAATAATTAATTAATTTAGTAAATTTAAGAATAAATTTAATTGATTATTTTTAATCAGTATTAGTAAAAAAAAATAATATTCATTATAAATAATAAAAATATTCATTGTTTATATTTCAATAAATATGTAAAATAAATAATTAAAAATAAAATATTACTTATAGTCTGATGCCTAGCGGTTGATTGTATGATCCCCTTAACCCATTTCAGCCCAAATTATTTTTTTCTGAATTTTTGCATACCCTTTTAAAATGTGGCTTCTTACTATCAGAGGAAATACTAAATAATGTTTATAATACATTTCAAGTATTTCTAATCGTAATTACGACGTGTCGACATTTGTCGACAGTGAGCGCGATCGGGACGGGCCTACTATACCAGAGGTGCGTCGACATATGTCGACAGTGAGCACGGTTGAGGTGGGCTGTTATATTATACTAAAAACATAATCAAAAGATGGTAATAACAAATAACAACAGGAATCATTTCAATATTCTATATTTAATCGTACAAAGATATATTACAGCTAATGGGGCACTGTTTGTAAGGTCTATTTAGCGAGAATGAAATTCTTCGTTGCAATTAGTGTGAATCCCGACATGACATACTTTACATTTCTTCCTTGTAGCTTTTCCGCATTGTGCACAGCGCACCTGTTTTTCCACTGTTTGCAAGAAGTGTCCTGTACCACTGTAGCGGACTTCTGGCAGGACCCTGCTTGATACTTTCGTACTGGGTCTACCTGCAGAAAAACAGGAAACTCTGTATGTTGCTAAATAGGCATTTACAACATACCTAATGAAACCAAGAAAGTCCAGATTTTCTGCACAGCCTTTTGGATTCAAACGGAAAAGCAACCACGCATTGTTAATTGAAACATTTGACAAGTAGGACACCATGGGCCAATACCACTTCTTGTTTTGTATGTTTATTCTGTACGATGCTATGTTTTCGTCCATATGGTCGACTCCTCCCATATATGTATTATACAAAACAATACATGCAGGTTGGTCCAGAGTAATGTGCTTTTTCTGCGCTTTTGACCAACGTTTAGCTTTTCCTGTGGGAGCTACGCCAGCTGATGTTGAAGCCATTGTAAACACGTTATTGTCGTGATATCGAACAAGTGTAATCCCGGTGTGTACATCTGTCACTGGATGGTATGTACCTCTAGCTTCTTTATTCATACTCTTAGCATTAGGTAAGGGGGCATCTTCTACTCGGTCACCTCGAACAGTACCAGTTCCGTCATAGCCGTGTTTCTTCAATGTCTCAAGAAGACGAAAAGAGGTAAAAAAATTGTCAAAAAACCAGCTGTAACGCCTGTCTTGCGGAAGCTTAGATAGTAAATCAATTACAAAAGAGCCTCCCAGCCCAAGCTCAGGGATCATCGTTGTACTGCCCTTTCCTTGGTAGGGTACACCCTGAACAATGTACCCAAGTCTTGTGGCAAGAATCCAAATCTTGTATCCGAAGCGAATGGGTTTTCCGTGGATGTGTTGTTTTGCTCCATGCCTGCCAAAATACGGCACCATGGATTCATCAATTGACAGATATGAATCACCTGGAAAATGGTGTAACCATCTTTCATTTAGCATAGTCATTACAGGCCGTATTTTTCCAAATCTATCATCAATTTTTAATTCAGCATTCTTACAAAAGTGAAAGTATCTCATAATATCTTGAAATCGATTTCTGGACATCGCATTTGCCACTGCGGTATTGTGAACATCTTCGGACAGTTCCCAATACATTCTTGTTCTGGACATCACATTATAACCAGATAAAAATAAAATAGCAAAGAAAGTACACAGTTTACCTTTTGTTATAGTGAATGACAGATTACCTTTTTCAACCGCGAATTCATTTGTACATGCGACTATATAGTCACAAACTTCATCGTCAAAAAAATATTCAAAGGCTTCAACAGGAGAAAAGGAATTTTCTAAAAATGTTGGGCGAGCAAATTCAATGGAGGAGTTGTCAAGTATATCTTCTTTCTTCCAATTTCTAAACTTCTTAATTTTCTTTGCTTTGGCCAAATTTTTCTTTCTCTCTACGTTTTCCACATGTGTAATTTTCTTGATAGGGTTTTGTTTTCTTTTTCTATTTTTTGTATATGTCACGAGTGTAGTTGTACTAGAAAAATCAGTGGGGACGTCAGAGGCATCTTCGATTGCAAGTGCTTGATCTAAAATGTGAAATTGCTCTCTAGATGTACTTTGAGTTGGTGTCAAAGGTATAAAACCTTCACTATTTTCTTCATTACTTACAATATAATCTCCGTCTGTTCGGAATCCCTGTAAACCGTTTTCTGTTTTTTTTCTCACTGAGCATACAGCTCCACCACGTAGCTGGTTTCCAGACAGTTTGTTTATATCACCTGAGGCGTCTTCGTCATCGCTGTCTCCGTCGCTCAATATTGGATTTTCTGGAGGTTCAAGGTATATGTTCCCATCAAGAATATCATCATCTTTCTCAATGAGTGTTGCAATCTGCTCTACTGTCAACCTATAAAAAAAAATCCCAAATAGGTTTCGTATCCTCAACCCCACCCATCCGTGCTCACTGTCGACAAATGTCAACATCATAATTCAAGTCGTCACATGATCGTTATGCAACTTACTGAAGAGTAATTAGAAGATTATTTAAATAGTTTCTCTTATAATTACTGCATTTATAATAAGAAAATGAGGTTAAAGTACATCATAAAAGAGTAAAACGCTTAAGATTTGAAGTTATCCATCACGCTTGGAACAGCTCTACCTAACCTCAAACACTAGACACGTCTTTACTGCCGCCAGTGAAGGTCAACCCTGCAGGCTGTTACAGTATGTACCAATGATACAGACAAAAATATCCCTCGTCTAAAAAGTCCATTCTGCTTTGATAGAAAAATGTTTACATTTGACGTAGACATTTGTCGACAGTGGGTTGAAATGGGTTAAATTCACGGAACTAATTTTTCACTTTATGATTGTCAAAAACTAGAATAATTTCAAAAACATATTTACAATTATTATATTAGAAAAAGTACTTGGAAACAATTGGAAAACGTGGTCATGGTCACTATTGATCTAATTGGCGGCTGATAATTTGGCTACAGGGAACCATTGGAACAGCAATTAAAGTCCTACTTTATTTGTCGTATCATTCCGAGGATGGATATAAAAATCTTTGTTCATGGTGACAGTTTCATGAGAGTCAAAAACTCTCGAGAGGAAAAAGTCACCAACTCATGAGAAATGTGTTGCACGTTCTTATCTGAGCACTAAGATGACATATTAACAAGGTCCATTCAGACTAATATTCAGAAAACAATTGACTATTTTGAAAACATTGGCAATTGATGGCCCATATGTCTCGGCATTATACTGTCTGCAGTAAATAATTGATGACCCATTAGTTCCAGCAATCTGCAATGAGTTAGATTGTGTTTATTAGGTCAATTTTTTTTTCTGGACCAAAAACAATATATTCTGTTTGAATATATATCAAAAGTTGACTTAGAAAACTGAATTTGTGAAATGTTTTAATAAGCTTGAGAAAAAGTGAGACAACTATTAGTTTACAAGCTCAACTTCATCATTCAATAGTGACAACTAATAAAGATTCTATGCTTTCAGTAATGTTGTATAAATTTATCTTGAAACTCTCAAATGGACAGACTGTTTGTAAAGTTATAAGCTTTAACTTACAAAGCTATACACACAAAGTTATAATCACTAAGTGCTATGTTTATTAAACATTGATGTCAATATAGTAAATGCCGTATTTTAGAACAACAATACCTTCCCTTCCTTGCTACTTTGTAACCGCATATTTCAGTATAGTTTGTTAAACTCGATGCTTGCAATTAACATTGCCATGTTCAGAATGTATTCTAAATGCAGTGTAGTGGGAGTATTTATGAAAACAGGCCGGATGATTTGATACCAAGGTAAATCTTACTCAATTTAAAAGAATTTTTCTGTTTCTCTCTCTCTCACACACATATATGAATATATATATTTATTTATATATTTGTTTAGTAAATATTTTAATCCCTGATTTTAGATAATTATTTCCTTACCAACATCAAGACTACTGCCATCTATATAACCATCAGCAACATCAACGCCTACATCATCTCCATCAATTGCAGACTGCGTCTTTGTAATATTAATCAGGTAATTTTTTTCCTATTTCTAGTTTATAAAGTTTTAAGGTTTAAAATATTATAAACTGGCTGAATGTATTTTACCTCTACTTTTTCTAGAATTTTCAGTGTATTACTAGCAGGCAGGTTTTGAAAAGTATTTATTAATCAATTTATCTATTGACATGCTAGGATTGTTGAATATATTCCAACATCATTTTACAAAATTGACTTTAAAGAAATTGTAATTAATTTTTATTGTTCATTATATTTTCTAAATTCTGTAGAACTTATTTAGAAAAATATATGTTGACCAATAGAGTTAAAAGAATGGTTGTTACTTGATTAGTTCAATCCGGAAACAATAATGTTGCTTCAAAGGTTAAATATTAGCTTATTGTGTTTCATATATTTTTATGTTGTTAAATTAAACTTTTTAAAAATTCTCATTTTAATATTTGTTGTTGTATCAACCTCTCATTATGTCCACATCATATTTCAATGTCTTCAATTAATTGTTACAATGTTTTACAAAATCTCTTTGTATTATTTTTCAAATCCTTTAAAAATAAATTTAGTAAAATTTCCTAAATCACAAAAGCAAAGAAGACTCCTTCATCGTATATCATTGCTTCATTTCCTAATGTTAATTATGTGCTTCACTTAACTAACTTACAGTTATGGTTTTTCTTTCCCCATCACCCTCAATCCAGACCTTCCAGTAACCACTTGCCAAAATCTCATCTCCTGTCCAGTTTAAATCTTGTATTCAACTATAGTAAATTTGTTTTTCAGGTTTTCAGCCCTGCTGTATGGATATATTGCTGATATAATTTTTCAACATTTTGGAAAACATTTTGTAATGTTTATTGTAAAATAAAGATTTGTTGTTTTAAAATGCAAATAAAACTTACATTTCAGTTGTAACAAAATGAATTTATAATGAACTCTTTGTCTTTCCATGCTTGTGAAATTCCTTTCTGTCTTGTTTTCATTTGTATCATGTGCTGTTTTCTTTTCTTATTAAGTTCAACAAAACTGTTATTTTAAAATGTGTAACAAGCCAATAAACTTGTGTTTGTGTTTATAGTAATATTCTCTTCACTTATGGAATTCGGTTTAAGGTTTAAAAACTTTCATTACCAGAACCTTTTTTTTTAATTATTATTTGAAAATTGTTATCAGAAGTAAACATTTATTATATTTAACTTTAATGACATTATTAGCCATGTCTTTGTTATTTCTAAATATTAAATTTTCATCTTGTTCAGTTGATATTACTGTAAGATTGTACAAGTAAAATTAATTTGTCTTGAAATATTTTTAATTTTGACACAAATCTTTTCAAATAGTGGTGTTGGATTTTTTGTGAACTCTGGAACATTTTAAAGACAAGATTCATTCCTCTGTGAAGACAATTTTTATTTTAATGTAATGTAAACTTGATACTGATTGTTAATTTTCATTTGTTTTTTATTATAAACATAATGGGGTTTTTATGCTGAAACAAGCATAATTGTACAGGTCAAAGTGGTGTTAGTTATACATTGTGTAGGTGTCAGGACTGTTGTTTATGTTTTATCAATTAGTAGGAAAATTTTGGTTTGACAGGCCAATATCAAATTCAAGCAACAGAGATCAGTAAAGAGTAAGCCCACGATTACATACATTACTATTTAGAAAGTAACCTTTGCTCACATAATATAATCTTATTAAATATGTAACTCGTATGTCTTTCATATTAAAAAATTTATAATGGTAAAACTAGATGTTTGTATTAAAACTACACAAAAAATTAAAATAAATATTTTTTCATCATACTATGCTAACCCCACCTTTAATCCAGGAATTTTTGGCTCCTCGAATATATATGATTTAAAACTAATATATACATATACCTATCTCAACCAAAAACCAGCAAAAAGTCAGTTATGGTCTGAGTTAACAATAACATTCCTCTTCTGAAATTTATACAAAAAGAGGAAGTACTACTATAGGCAAGTGTCGTATTGCATAAGTTTAAGTGTAAACTAGTAACTCAAGTTGAATATGAAAGCAAATAATATGAATTGTTAAATTGTAACCTACATTAATTTTTAAAAATGTTAGATTATTAACCAGAATGTAGTTTTTGAGAAATTCTATTGATGCAATATTTATTTAGTTATTGATTTTTTAGTAAACACTACGGCTCTGACCTCTGACGTTCTTCCTCTCAACATTAGTGGGAATTAACATTAAATTCTTCAGTTACAAAGGGTAATTAATACCTGTGTTTGTGTCCCATATTTGGTTTCTATTTACTAGCTCATGTTCTCACTGACAGCTGGACAATAATGATCAACTCAAACTCAGCAAGAGGCAAAAGAATTGACTACCCGCTTCAGTTGGAGATTCTAAAGAGACTCCAGGAGGCACATTCCCTTTCTTCATCAGTGGAGTGAGTAGAAAAAAAACAAGAGACTAAGGACATATAGAATCCGATGTACTTTTGCAATTTGAGAAACTCAAATAGCTGTAACTAAAAATAATTTTGTTTTGATATTAGTACCTACATTTATAAACAAAACTTATCAATATATAAAAAACCTAATTTACTTTTGTTTACGATTAAACCTAGCCACTTTCTAAACTTAGTCTGAGTATAGGTCGAGTTATAACAAAATTTAATTCTAATGAAACTTTGAGCCTTCAAACTGTTAGGAATCAAAACAGCATTTCGGTGGCAACGGTATTTTTAAAGTAAAAAAAGATAAAGCTCACTGAGTTTTGGAGAGGAGTTGAAAACGACAAATTTCCCAACTTAACAGACTGTGCTCAGAAAATATTGTGTTTTTGCATCTACATGTCTGTGACATTCAGAAATCTGAAGCTCATAAAACACAAGTACAGATCTAGATTAACAAGTGAGAATGTTGAAAACATTTTGGGAATTTCAGTTTATTCCCAACCTGCTAACATAGATGCCATATTAGAGAACTGAGAATGATTTGTCCATCAGCTTCAAAGAATTTGCAAATTAAGTTATTCCTGGAGTTAAGTAAAATTTATTTTCCCACTTTTATATGCAAAATAGTTGATTTATTTTAGTGATATAATAAACTTACCTGTTATAATCATACTGTTTTTAAGTTATATAATGCCACTTGTACTTGCGGCCCTGAGAAAAAAACTTGATGCAAACTATTTAGCTCTTTAACATACCCTAATGAAGATCCCTGGTATAAAGGAAGATTTGTTAACCAAACAGTATTTTTTTCAATGGGATTTTAAATATTTTGAGTAATGTTGGTATGTAATGGTTTACTTACAATTGTGAATTGATTATTGTTATTTCAGTATCAAAGAGAAACTGGAATGCAGACAAAATAGAAAAAAGACTTCTGGGGTAATTTATTAGAAAAAGAGAAAAACAAATATGTCCTGGTAAATGTAAGGTGCTACTGGCAGTCAAAGTTTTGTAAGAGTAGTTTGTGCAGAACTGAGTGGGGGAATACGGCAGCTGTGGAATGGATGAATCATGTTACCGGCTTGTGCATGTGCATTGGCTTATTCTATTCCAGCTGTCGTACATAACAGATGGTAGCCCTTACGATATGATTTAAAATTATTCATAATAATGCATTTAGCTTGACTTCTGAGCAGCACTATTTTGCTGAATAGACTTCTCTTCAGTTGAGGCATCCTTAGTATTAAAAAATACTGTTTTGATCGATGCACTAATTACTAAAATGATAACGGAACTGTTAGCTGAGTTGTGCTTTCCAGTAAGTCGTCTGTCAAATTCCCCTCCAATGCCGTACTACATGCACAACTATTTCCCACCATCATATCTCTACCACATCCGTTTACTGCGCTTTCGCTTACAAAACTTCAACGGTCTACCTGTAGATGTTTCTATACCTAACTGAGATGAACAAGGTTATTTCCATGTCAGAAACTCCACTTATTAGACATACCCCACAACCAATGACAACAGTGTTTAACTATCCACATTGTTTATACTGTGGATAAGTCGATGACCTATTGACAACCAAGATTAACATGTCTAAGACTTCTAGAATCATCGATGCCAATGCATTATTCAGTGAGTTAAAGCTCAGATTTTTATTACTTAAGCATCATGGAAACAGGTAACAATTGACTGATATTGGGTTACGAGAATAAGAAGGTGTTCCAGAGTGATATCATTGTCTCTAACAAAGAGGTGTATCAGTGTCGGACCAATGGGCATTGCCATCAACAAAAAATAATTATTTTCTGCCTCATTTCCATCAAATTAAGTATCATAGTCATCTAAAGAATACATAAATTTTATTATTGACAGTTTGACCTTCAGGAATAAATGTTGGTAAATTAACCACTAAAATTGAAAAACACTTTCTTCTGGCTTTGGTCTAAAATAAATGTTTGCTTCTCCACTCTGAGAATAGTCATAGAGTAATTTATTTAAGGTTTCAATGTAATATCTTAGTTTATTGTTAATTGATTATTACTGTAATCATAATGAAGTAACAAACATGAAGTTACTTGCAGTTTAAGTTTGTTTTAGATTCTAGGCTGTTACTATTATTCTTCATTTTGTATGTACACAAGAATATATTAAATTACAGCTGCTGACTGACACCAAGTAAAAGCTGCACTGAGCTTCTCACTCCTGTTGACATAAAAACTGCCAAGGCATTCTATTATTATTAGATGTCTGACAAAAGTCAATGGGTCATAAATATCTTTCTTTATTTATTCTGTAAGTTTCAAGAGTCAATAAATATCCTTTAGATAACACAGACATCTACTAGAAAATAAACTTTCATGAAGCAAATAAATCAAACAGTGAAGACATTCATAGCTAACTGGGCTAGTCTTTATAACTGCTACTAATAATTTCATGTGTTGTTGACTCAGTCTGTAAACCAGAATGGGTTAATTGTAGGGATAAATAACTGTACTTTAAATATTTGTTACTAAATTTTCTTTAGATCACTCAACATATCACATTGAAATTTAATTTTTACAAAGGAAAGCTTTATAATATATCTGCAATAAGTTTGAAGAAGAAAGGTTTTCCAATTAATTAAATAATTTATTACAATATTATCATAACAACAATCAATTATACTAGATATTTTATTGTTTCTATATTATTGATACAATATTATTGAAATAGTAAATAATTTAATATGAATAAATAGATATCATTATTACATTAAATATTTTAATTGTGAAGTGAAACAGTATATTTTGAAATGTTTTATTTAAATAAACTTCATAATGATTTTTATAATTTTTTTTCAATGCAAATCTTATTTGGAAACATTTCTTTTTGTTTCAGGTTTTTGTAGTCTGAAGCCCAGAGCTTGCAGGCAGCAGGTCAGTTTTAGTTTAAGCTCGTGTCCGTTACAATAATTTTACATGATACGTAGGTAGTTACGTGTTTTAATAGAAACGTTTATATATATATGGAAATCATTACATTCCATTTAGCAAACGTTTATGGGGTCGTGCTGAAATTCGTGTGCATGTTAGCAAATAGTAGATATGTCAGCTAACCAGTGTATCCATCACCATCTTTGTATGATTTTCTCTTTTTTTTTAAAGTTAGCTAAACCAAAAAGTTTTATCTTAAATAATTTACACACTTCAGATAGCAGAGTGGTTTTATCATGGGCCTCGATTGGCCTTTTTGTGCTTTTTCTTCCAGGTACCTCTATGTTTTCAACTGTTGTTTTTATAATTTTCAGGTATTTTTTTTTTTTTAATTTCAGATCCAGAGAAGCCCACCCCTCAGTTAGAGTTAAATTAGTTTTAAGCTACCACTGCTGTCGCTGATTTCCAGTAATGTAAAGATGTGATGGAGTTACCTGAAATGTAATGGAACAGAACCTCAGATCCGGTCATTATTGTCGCAAAATATTTGTAAATGATATCGGTCTCTTTATCCCCCCCCATCCCTCCTTTTTCTGTTTCATTACATTTTCTCTAATTTATTTCAAATTAATTTCAATTTGTTTCTTGTCATTATTTTACATTAAAATTAAATGTTGTATTATTTAACGTAATCAATGTTATAATACAAAGCAAACAATACAATTTTAATTTGTTTATGTGAAATTTTATACATATACTAACAAATTTTGTTCAAACAAAGTTAAATCATTTTGTTTTTTTTGTGTGTAAAAAATTGAATGAACAAAACTCTCACACATACTATTTCTAAATCGAATTTTAAACAAATTTAATTTATTATACTTTTATAATTTATTAAAACATATTAAATAATAAAATTTAAATTAAACTAAAACACTTGTAAATATTTTACAACTTGCCTATAGTACCAATTACTTATAGGACGGCCATTTCGGGAGATGTGTCCCATTGTCAACTCAGACCGTAACTGATCTCAAGGTTTTTGAAGGTTAGATTGGGGTGAGATATTATGCTGAGTGTGTTTGGTGAGTATTGAGTTATGATGTCGAAAATTTAAAACTTGATATCAGTTACGGTCTGAGTTGGAGACACATCTCCCGAAACGGCCATCCTCAACAAATATAAGTAAGTTATAGACAAGTTATAAAAATTTACAAGTGTTTTAGAGAAAACTAGTAGCTCACGTGAAGATGGATTCAACTAATATTAAATTAAACCTATATAAATTTATAATTTCCACTAATACATGTTTAGTTTTGTTACTTGTTAATTTATTTGCCACCAGATGTGTTAAAATTGATATTTCAACACTGAAAGTAAAGTTTTTATTCATAGTTCAATGGTTGGTAGAAATATATAATTATACAAGTTAATTGGTTAAAACGTTGTTGCGTTCTGGGTTATTTCTTGGGAATATTTTGTTTGCAAACTGAAGAAGACCACCACTGGACAGACTCAGTCATGACTTGAACACAGTAACTCCTTATACTATATCTGACAGTATATGGCATGTATGTATAGCAAGGCAGTGTTGGGATGCTTTTATGTATGTAGGATTTGTAATTTGTTGTCTGTAGGTTATCACTTCTTGAAATTCTTGTGGTTAGTTAAAAGCTAACCTAAATATTGCTCTTGTATAGCATGGCAGTATTGGGATGCTTTTTTTGTTTTGTGGTATTGGATGTCTTAGTTTTTATCCATTTGTAAGTTATCTATTAGGTTCAGTTTGTCAAGAATTGTTTTAACCAATTAATTGTATTCTATATACCTTCTAAAAGAACTAGTGATTATTTTTATACTTAAATTGGTTTCAGTGTTTGTCTCAATTTAGCTCAATGTTATACTAAATGACATTAAAACTTAATTTAAAAAGTATAGATTAATAAATAATTAATAAAACTTTTAAAATAATATATATTTGTAAACACTCAGGTTAAAAAATGACACTGAGCAGTAATTTTATCATTACATTAAAAAAAAATTGAACTAAAATATTTATTTTGTTTCGATTTTGTAATAATTTTAATTATACTTTCAAAATAACTTCAGAACTGATTCAAAGTTAAATATAATCTGTGCAGGTTTTTTTCTATTTCAAGGCATCTTTAAAAATCACTACATCTTTTTAAAAGAACAATTGTTGATTTTAATGAGAACTTATTAAATCTGAATCAAGATATAAGTTAAAAAAGAACATATACAATTAAACACATACAAAATTAACATAATAAAAGCAACAACAGTTTCCGATATTACTGGATAATAATTTAGCTATGAATGACAAGAAATCAATTTTTGCAATTAGATTAAAATGAATGTGAAGATGTATAAAAAAGTCTCTACATGGTTGGCTGGCATGTCCTTAGAATAAACTCTAGCTGTAAGTCTTGCTCATATTTCATGTACAATAATTCAAGTAGATTTTTTTAAAATAATTCTAAATAAATATGAAAGAATCTAGATATGTTCAAATAAGAAACATCAGTTAAACACATGACAAATTACATTAAATTATATTTAAAAAGTACGTAGCTAAGTGAATACTTGTTTTTAAACCATCGTTCCATTTATGAAGCTAACCCTCTACCAAATTACATTAGTATTTGAAAAATCTGAAGTTATACTGTAAACCAAACAAAGTTAATAAAACTAATGGAATTTTAATTTTGTCCCATTAAAAATTGATTGCAGTAAATAAAATTATAGAAATAAAAGTAGTATCTAATTAAACATGCAGACATATAGTTTAAACTTGTTATACTATTCTCTAGAACAATATTAAAGAGCATTTCTAAACCAAATGAATAGCCATCTATTAGTATAGATGGTTTGGAAATAAAATAGAGGGTTGTGCATCAGGATTCACTACTATACTGTTAATTACATTAACATTCACAAAAGTAGGATTATTGCAATAGGTAGTGTCAAGGAAAAATAGTGTGAGTTCTGCATCATGATTCACCACTATAATATTAGCTTTCATTTACAAAAGTAGGATTATTGCATTAGATAGTGTCAGGGAAATAAAATAGTGGGTTCTGTGACAGGATTCACTACAAAAGTAGGATTATTGCATTAGATAGTGTCAGGGAAATAAAACAGTGGGTTCTGTGTCAGGAGTCACTACTAAAGTAGAGTAAATTTACAAAATTAGGATTATTGGATTAAGTAGTTTCAGGGAAACAGAATAGTGAGTTCTGCATCAGGATTCACTACTACAGTGTTAGCATACATTTACAAAAGTAGGGTTATTGCATTAGATAGTGTCAGGGAAATAAAGTAGTGGTTTCTGTGTTAGGATTGACTACTAAAGTAGAGTAAATTTACAAAAGTAGGATTATTGCATTAGATAGTGTCAGGGAAATAAAATAGTGGGTTCTGTGACAGGATTCACCACTATAATATTAGCTTTCATTTACAAAAGTAGGATTATTGCATTAGATAGTGTCAGGGAAATAAAATAGTGGGTTCTGTGACAGGATTCACTACAAAAGTGAGATTATTGCATTAGATAGTGTCAGGGAAATAAAATAGTGGTTTCTGCATCAGGATTCACTACTACAGTGTTAGCGTACATTTACAAAAGTAGGATTATTGCATTAGATAGTGTCAGGGAAATAAAATAGTGGGTTCTGTGTCAGGAGTCACTACTAAAGTAGAGTAAATTTACAAAAGTAGGATTATTGCATTAGATAGTGTCAGGGAAATAAAATAGTGGGTTCTGTGTCAGGAGTCACTACTATAGTGTTAGTGTACATTTACAAAAGTAGGATTATTGCATTAGATAGTGTCAGGGAAATAAAATAGTGGGTTCTGTGTCAGGAGTCACTACTAAAGTAGAGTAAATTTACAAAAGTAGGATTATTGCATTAGATAGTGTCAGGGAAATAAAATAGTGGGTTCTGTGTCAGGAGTCACTACTATAGTGTTAGTGTACATTTACAAAAGTAGGATTATTGCATTAGATAGTGTCAGGGAAATAAAATAGTGGGTTCTGTGTCAGGAGTCACTACTATAGTGTTAGTGTACATTTACAAAAGTAGGATTATTGCATTAGATAGTGTCAGGGAAATAAAATAGTGGGTTCTGTGTCAGGAGTCACTACTATAGTGTTAGTGTACATTTACAAAAGTAGGATTATTGCATTAGATAGTGTCAGGGAAATAAAATAGTGGGTTCTGTGTCAGGAGTCACTACTAAAGTAGAGTAAATTTACAAAAGTAGGATTATTGCATTAGATAGTGTCAGGGAAATAAAATAGTGGGTTCTGTGTCAGGAGTCACTACTAAAGTAGAGTAAATTTACAAAAGTAGGATTATTGCATTAGATAGTGTCAGGGAAATAAAATAGTGGGTTCTGTGTCAGGAGTCACTACTATAGTGTTAGTGTACATTTACAAAAGTAGGATTATTGCATTAGATCATGTCCAGGAATTATAACAGTGGGTTCTGCATAAGGATGCAACTCTATAGTGTTAGCGTACATTTACAAAAGTAGGATTGTTGGATTAGGTTGAGTCAGGGAAACTAAATAGTGTTTCCTGTATTATTATCTTTTCCACCTAGCCTTTTTTCATACTTATTTCCCACACTCTTTAATCATTTACAATTAAAATACATCACTAAATACGCATTTCAAACAATCAATAAAGAGAGGTATAGTAAAATTAAAAATTTTATACAGTTACTGCTTCAATTACTATTACAAATGAAGTGTTTTTATAACTGTATAAATCAAAACATATCAAGAAAATATCATATCCATTTCAGGTTAAATATACAAATTCTAAAAAATCAACTTTAAAGTTAAAATTTTTACTTAAAGTAACTTGATTGCAATATTTTAGGTACTAGACAAACGAAATTGATTATTATTATTGCACAGTTTTTAAAATATTGTATTATAGTCTTTAAATTCAGCGACTAAGTGCAATAATGTTTTCTAATTTCCCATCAACTTTTGCCTATCATGTTTTAGTATAATTATAATTTTTGCATATGTTTGTAAAGACAACCTGTTTTAAGATCAAGTTACACAATTTTAAAATCTTTTGACTTTGTTGTACTTGAAATGAAGCAAGATAGTTTTTAAGTTTTATTTACCTAACTTGTACTTTCTCTTTCAGTCCACCTACTCTTAGAGCTCAGTAGAAGGGTGGGTATAATCTTCTCTGAGCTTTCATCGCACACACTCTAGAATAAGCAGAAGTTACTTCTGTAATGTCTAGCACCACTAACATATACACACACTTGACAAATAGCCAAGTGTTACACTTTACAGTATCAAGATGCTGCATGAGAAATACCTCCATTAGTAGAGGTCACGTCAATGAGGTAAGCTTCTATAGACTTTGGGGGGGGGGGGTTGAATTTAGAGACCGCGGCCCCTTTGTCATTTTATGACATATTTGTTAGGGTTGTTAGGATCTTTTATTTTAGAAATTTTGTATAGAATGTTTTGTGTTATCTTGTATTTGTTTCAGGTTTTTAGGTATTTTCATAAGGAAATGTGAATGTTTCTTCAAAATCTTCATCAATGAAAGAGTTTTCAGTGATTCAACATTTTCTACATCATCGATGGGCTCTTTTAGTTCTAAGCAATTATAGTTTTAGTTTATTTTCTTATTACAAAACAGAAAACTTGTTTGGTTTTTATGACATCAAAAGAAGAAAAGAAGATCTATGATTTGAGCAGATAATGAAGAAATGTCCTAGCGATAATAAATGTGAGTAAATTATGTTACTATATGTTCTTAACATATATGTGTGTTTCTGACAATAATGCTATTACATAAGAGATTGTTATAGGGTTGGTTCAGTGGTATAAGTTACCTATATAAAACACAATTTATTTACCTCTAATAATGTCTCTGATGTAATGGTTGTGTGTATCTGCGATGTTTGTGTGTGTCTGTTTGAGGCATTTTTATTGATACTAGTGTAGTTAATGTTATTTTAATTTTTCCAAAACAGTCTCAAAATTCTTGCTAGGACATTACCACAACTGTTTAAGAAAACACAGCATTACATGAAAAGACATTAAGTAAGTCGGAGTTAGAAGAGCTTAGTAGACATTCAGATTGTGCAGTAGATTTAGTAAGAACTGGATACAAACCAATGAAGGAAAAGGAGAGAAATCAAGTTTAATAGGTAAGTTATTAACATATATAGTTACGTCTTATCCTTAATAATATTCAGTTTTAAATTACATCTGGTATTTATAGTCTATCCGGATAAGTTTTTAAATTTATTGATGAATAACATTTTTTTGATATCACTACTCATGCTTTTCATTTAAAGTAAAAGTTTTACACTACATGACTATATGAGTTTTCCCAAATTTCTATGATGAAAAATATCACTTAGAATATTAAATCTCCATCATCCATAACTTCTTATAACTATTATTTCTTAATTTGGAATATTATTTGGGATTGTGTTTGCATTCATAATGAAGAAGTGAATTGTTTTTGCGAACATGAAATACAAAAGTGGCTTATTGTAATCATCTTAAATTCACTGAATATATGATAAGTAATTATTGCGTAACTGAGTGAAAACTTTGAACTTACTTGCTGAAGCATTTGAAACATTTGTTTCATTGACAAAGCCAACCTGCTACCAGTGGCGGCTCCTGCCCAATTACATTGGTGGGGCTCATGACAAGGGGTCTAGCCAGATTTACGAGGTGCGGAGACAATTTTGAAATTTGATACCCATTTAACTTGTTTTACATTCTAAGCACCTACAACTTTTATTAAGTTATACTTATTGATTAATATATTAACATTGCTGTAACTAATAGACGTATTACGGTGTGATTTACGAAATGTTGCTAGGTTGGGTAGTTAAATGATTGCCTATGCTAAAGCGTCGAGTACTCAACGAGTAGTGTGAATCAAGTTTTACTTTTAAAAGTATATTAGGCCACTGTGTATGTGCATCAAACGATCTATAAATGGAAACATTGTGAGAACATTACAAATAAGCCTACAATGCTGCTTCCTAAATCATATAGAATTGTAGTAGCAGCACTGATTAGTCATTTCTCAGCACATGCGCATGACTACGGGACTCCATCCCAGGTCACCCGTAACACGCGCGGTGAGTGACATCACCGTACGGTTTTGGCTGTTTCAGCTTATTCCACGCACACTCAATGCACTAGTCTGGGGCTCTCTGCTGTGAGCCCTGCGCTGAGCTTGCGGCTAATTTCGTGCATCAACTGCTAAATATTTTATGGTTTTAACATTGCTTAAATAATTCTAAGCTCTTTTTAACCTAATTTAAGACAAATGAATATTAATTAAAAATTAATTTTTGTAATTGGGAGGGCTGCACCCCAGAGCCCTTTTGGACAAACCGCCACTGCCTGCTACTCTATTTCATTGACATTTAACAGCGGGTTGGCATTGTCAATGAAACCATTGTTTTGAAATGCATCAGAAAGTAGGTTGAAAGTTTTCACTCAGTTACGCAATAATTACTTATGATGAAATATGAGACTCAGAGTTAGCAAATTGTCATTTAGCTTTTAATCTTAAGCTTTATTGGAAAAACATCTATAACAAAGATACAGTGACTCTTATTATAGACCACTTTAGCTCACACTTAATCAAAGAAATTCAGTGTCTATTTGGAAAATCAGTGGTGAGTTATTTCCAGACTAAAAGATAATGTTGACAGAAAAATAAAATGACTGTTAGCTTAGAATTTATCTTGTTACCAGAAAATAAAAAGAGGTAAAATATTTGAATACAGCAGAATAAAATAAGCTAATCATAAAGCCAACCAAAAGAAGTTGAACATATAAATTAAAGTAGGATAGGTGGTTGAATAGGTTGAAATGTAATATCTGGCATGTGTTGTAAAATCTAGTATGTGTGATGAAGTGAAAAGTAAATTCATTTGAATCGTAACAAGTTACAAATGTAAAGGAATTATAGAAATATCCGTAAATGCTAGTTACATTAACCAAAGCAGTAAAAGTCCACTTTGACAGCATTGACCTTAACACTACATTACATAGTTAAATTTTATGAACTATAGAACATGTCTCAGGTTACGTTGAGGCAAGCCAGGTAGCTGGGGAATTAGGAACTGCTCGGCAGATGAATAGGCTAGGGCAGTCCGGCAATTACATCCCATTAGTGACGCATCACTGATTACTCTATTTAAAAACGTTAATGTAATAAATATGCATTATATAAGAAAAACGTTGATACGGTTTTCATAATTATTATTAAACAAACAGTTGCGTGTTTGTCTCGTTCTAATCAGCCGACTTTAAGTGTGATTACCGGCTATGCTTTGACAATTAAAATTTGTAATAAGCTTCAGTTATAACTCTTCAAGCCAACTGATTAACATGAGACAAATGTGTAATTGTTTGTTTCATAATAACTAAGAAAACCATATCAATATTTTTCTCAAAAAATGCTTATTTATTAGAATAACATTTTTAAATGAAGTAATCTGCCATATGTCACTAATGGGATGTACTCGCCTGGGCATCCCTGCCTTTTCATTGGCTGAGCAGTTCCTAATTCTCCCGCCTCCTGGTTTGTCTCAACTTAACCTGAGACAAGGTATAATGTTACATTGATTTCAATTATCGAACAGGTTTTAAAATTAGGAAAAACTTTTAACATAGCTAACTATATTTCCAAGATTAACTATGGTAATAATTTATTGCAAGTTAACATTTTTATACAGTGACCTTCCTGACATTGAGGAATAATAAAATATGTCTCTTACAGCTTTGGAGAGTGTTTAAAGGGAAGAATAATTGATATTATCAGTTCTCATTAAAGCCTTTGGAAACTTATTCACTCCCTGTCAGTTAAATACCTATATGCATACAAGTAGGTTGTATCTTTTCCGTTTCATACAATCAAACCTAAGTTATATTGATTTGCCAATTCTTTTTTCTGAGGACATTTCTTAAAAATAACGAATGTTTAGTATACAAGGTCTGTTAAAAAAAATACATGGATTGTTTGAATTTTGGGGCTCAAGTTAGTTTCAGGAGAATCCGCTTGGTGTCTCCTTCAAAGTACTCTCCTCCCCAATGCACACACTTATCCCAATGGTGTTTCCACTTGTTAAAACAGTCCTGGTACGCTTCTTTTGTAATGGCGTTCAGCTCCTTTGTCGCATTTGGCTTGATCTCCGAAATCGTTTCAAATCTTCTTCCTTTGAGGGGTTTTTGAGTTTTGGGAATAAGAAAAAGTCACAAGGAGCAAGGTCAGGTGAGTAGGTGGGTGGGAAAGAACAGTGATCAAGTGTTTCGCCAAAAACTCACGAGTTCTGAGTGCTGAGGGAGCTGGAGCGTTGTTGTGATGGAAAAACCCGTTATCACTTCTCCACAGTTCTGGCCTTTTGCGTCAGACGGCGTCCCTCAGACGTTTCAGTACTTCAATGTAGATAATCTGGTTGACTGTAGAGCCTTCAGGGAGGTACTTGTAGTGAACAACACCCTTAGCATAAAAAAAAACTGTCAGCATCACCTTGACATTCAACCGAACTTGGCGAGCTTTTTGGGGTATTGGGGACGTTTAACTCACCCATTGGGATGATTGGACCTTCGTTTCAAATCTCATCACTGGTTATAATTCTTGACAAAAAGTTCTCATCTTCATTTGAACGATCAAGCAGTTTTCGACAAACCCGGACGCGATTGACTTTTTGGCCGTCGGTCATCAGGTGTGGCACAAATTTTGCAGCGACGTGGTGCATCTTCAATTTTTTGATCAAAATCTCATAACAAGATCCAACTGATATCCCACACTCTTCGGAAAGTTCCCTAATGGTCAGACGTCGATTTTCGCGCACCAGGGTGTTGATTTTGTTAACATGTGAGTCGTCACTTGACATTGAAGGACTTCCAGGATGCTCATCGTCATCAATCGACTGTCGGCCACCCTTGATGCCACTTGAAACATGCAGTGAGCTTAATGCAACATCGCCGTAGGCCGTGTTAGGCATGGCAAATGTTTCTGTTGCAGATTTCCGTAGTTTTACACAAAATTTCAGAGCAATTCGTTGCTCCTTCAGGCTGTCCATTTTACAATCCGACAAATGAAAAAAACACTTTATCAAACTACGTGTAAATCATCAACAAATAAAGATATCTGCGACTGAAATACCTCGTTTTAATCAGCTGATTTATACCTTAGTGTTAGAAAACACCAAGCGGATTCTCCTGAAACTAACTTGAGCCGTGAAATTCCAACAGTCCGCATATATTTTGAACAGACCTCGTATTCATCTTCTTCAATAGATCAAGCTATTCTATGAAACCTTTATACTTTGAAAATGGGATGAACTTCAATTAAACCTTAAAATATTTTTCTAATGAATTGGTCTATATTTAGTAGTGTCAATAGCAACTTTTCCTTTGACATATTTAATGTGGGCCTTAGTGGAAAATGCTACCTTACAACAGCATCATTTCTTTTGTAAAATATTTTTAGTGATATGAAACAATGAACACGATTAAACATTTTTTACAGTGAAAAGGGATAAAAAATTAAGCAACACATGTTCAACTTGGGGTTTAAGATTATATTGTTTAGATGTCAGACCTTAGCCTCAGGGTACTTTTATTTTTGTAATAGTTATACCACTGTTGACTGAAAGTTGACTTTTATATACCAAATTAAGCCTGCCCTTGTCATAACAACAATATAACAAGTTAACAGGGTTTTGTAAATGTTGTTCTGCTACATGTTTTCAAAAAAAATTATGATTTATGACTATATTCAGTTTTGTTAATTGATAGTTTAATGTTATAAAACATTGTGCACTATATAAAACACAGTTACAGTGTAAAAAAACTTGAATTAGAGAACTCAAATAACATGGTAAAAATACAGTGAATGACAAAAGTAATAATGAGACACCTCAATACTAGGAATATTCAAGGTTTGAAGCGGACAATAATAGGAGGGCTATCCAGAAACTAACTACTGCCTAAGCCTAGCACGGGAAGTAATGGGAGTAAAGCTGCCATGTTGGCATCAATGTGTGCAGTGGTTCAGTATGCTTTTAACTATGCAACGTGGAGACTCATATGTTTGTGCATTTTCCAGTTATAACCTTAAAACATGATTGCCATAACAGAAAATTCCACCATAAGTGAAGGGAATGGTGTGATAAGATTTCTTTAAGGCGATAAATCATTTTGAATTGTATACGGGTTTTGGTCCAAATATTAGGAGTGAAGGAATAGTCCGTCAATAAGTGCAATTTAGGAGGAATAGGTGAAGTTCTTCAAAACACTGTGACAGGTTGACTACATTCACAGGGAGTAGGTTTTTATGCCGAGGGTGTTCCAAGGTATGACAAGTGCTGTTTGGCAACTATATAGAAAAGTTGTACTTTTAAGATGTGTATAATAAAATGTTTGTACCTTCACTAGTTTATTTTTAATTTTAAAACAGAGGTTACTTTCTGGATCACACTGGTAGCTCTACAGGTAATATTTATGCTGGCTTGTGAGTTAAGGTGATAAATAACTGTAGAGGAACACACAATAAAAAAATTGTATTATCATATATGTATCGATGACTCTAGTTTGTAACTTCTTGTTTGCTAGATTGTAATTTTGTAATAAGACCTTCTGATGATGATGACATGGTCGTCGAAATGTACATAAGGGTTTAATCTTGAGTAACTTGTATTATTTGTTATTTTTGATTTTTTTTGTTGTATTAGGGTTCTTTCCAATATTTTCATTGTAATGGTTGTCAAAAAAAAGATTGGGGCAACTCACAAATTGCCTGCATATTCTCTCTAACATTTTTTTATATTATAGAAAACCAGATTCATTTCACAAAGCTATTTTTGCTGTAGTGCTTAATTATTGCAATGCACTCTGGTTTATGGAATCAATACTTTTAATGAAGAAGTGATCTTGAAAAAAGTAGAAATTATGTAGAAAGAGCTGAACTTATAAACCTAGAGATTTCTCAAATTTTTCATTTATGGGACGATCTTGCCTATTTCCTTACCAACTTATCACATTTTGTCCATAAAATTCAGATCGTCTGACAAATTTCATGTAGTTTAACATGTAGAAAAACGAGTTACAGATGTAATTTCACTTGTGGATTTTAAATAAAGTTAACATAACAGATACACCATAAACTATAAACAACAAGTGCACTAGGAGAAGCACAAACATAACTTACTTTCTGTATATATCTCATTAAATTTACTAAAATTCTTTAAACATTTAGTTAAAAAATCGTTCAACACAAATTTTTATTGTTTTGTTTTACTAGAAAAGAGATACATAATAGACATGACATCATATTTAAACTGAGCAAAGCAACATCAACTAATAACTCTTCAGCAACTTTGATTATTATTTATCTTTACTGCTACCAATAGTGACATTGATCTGGATATTAGGCAAGTTTATCTATGTCTTTGCAATATTTTTAAAAGAACTTATTTGTTGAGGATAGCAGTTTCTAAAATTGTCAGTTTCTTAAAACATAAATTTTTAATATTTAAGGTAGTCATATTCCTCTGACTGTGTATAGAGCAATTTTTAAAACATCATCAAAATTATATCATAAGTGTGTAACATTATTTTATTCAATACAATATTTGTTGATTCCATCTTCACTTGAGCTACTAGTTTTCCTAGTTACGTAACCTACTTAATTATAAGTAAGTGCTAGTATAGGCAAGTTTGAAAACATTTACAAGTGTTAAATAAAATAATATTAATTTTAGTGAGTTAGCATTCAAAAACAAATCGGGACAATTACTTAATAATAATAATTCTGAATTTATTAATTCATAATATAAGTAAACAGAATGGAAAAGATATAAGATTTCTACCAGCTCATGTAGGGAAGCATTTGATGTGAAATTGCGCAGAGTGATTTGTGGAAGATTAATAGTATCATAACTAATTTGTTGTCCCTACTTGGCGACCAGCTTGGCTAACATCATGTTCTTATTGAAATGCAGCAGATTCAAGGGAGAGGGGATTATGGACATCTGATGCATAGAAGTTTCTTAAAAAAACAGAAGTAATGTTCGGTCAGGTTTTTGTATATAATTTTGTTTAGAAATGAATTCTGAAAGTAATCTTTTTATTTCTGTATTCATTAATTAATTACATCTCTAAATGCATCATTCAAGCTGAACATGGTGGATTGAACAGGCAAAAATGGTCAATTCTACATACATTTTTCAAACAAGTAATGCAATAATTTGTTACAAACTTTTTCTTCAAAATTGATCCAAATAGATAAAGTTTTATGTAAAAAAACAGTTTAGCAGATTGAACAGTGAAATTTCTATATTTTTCTGTTATTTTGAAAGAGTTTTAAATGAGAGATTAAGCCACGTGATGTTAAAACTATGTTACAAATACCTATTTTTATTCTTGAATTTTGAAGTCCATTACCTATTTTTAGATTCATAGTATGTCTAATACTTTAAATGGATGAAATAAACTTGCGAGAGGATATCTCATATCTATACACAAATTTAATTAATTCCATAATTGTTCAAATTTGTTAACTTCCTAATCAAAGAGATTAAAATTTTAATATGAGTATAATTAGAAAATACTTTTCATTTGTCAATTTTTCTTAATTTTGGAATTCATACCTAATTAAATTTTTGATTTGTTTTATTCTTAAACGTATCTTTCTTTGAAACATACCTCTTATTAGTTCAATTAGAATACATATAACTTTTGCAGGTTAGTTATAAATTATGTAACATTTAACTGCAATATTCAACATCTATCATAAACAGTGTTACAATTGTAAAGCATATTATATATATATATATATATATATATATATATATATATATATATATATATGAAGTTAATATATTACTATTGTAAGTAATTTTATCCACCATAAGGTGCAATGATTTTACCTTGTGTGATGAGGCGCCTTTCGGTAACTTGACCATTGTCAAATCACTCAGAGTGATTCGACAATGGTTAAGTGACCGAAAGGCGCCTCATCACACAAGGTAAAATCATTGCACTTAATGGTGGATAAAATTACTTACAATAGTAATATATTCACTTCATAAAGTCAGTGCAACGGAAAAACAATGGATAACGTAAAATATATATATATATATATATATATAAATATCGCAATATGTTTTCTTGTGTATTAATAAAGAACAAAAGTCAAAATACAAATACAAGAATTATATTTGAATTTACAATTCAAAGCTTTTCGTTGGCTAACAGTACCAACATCATCAGGAACCAACATATTCCTGATGATGTTGGTACTGTTAGCCAACGAAAAGCTTTGAATTGTAAATTCAAATATAATTCTTGTATTTGTATTTTGACTTTTGTTCTTTATATATATATATATATATATATATATATATATATATTCTTGATATTTAACGTTATCCATTGTTTTTCCGTTGCACTGACTTTATGAAGTTAATATATTACTATTGTAAGTAATTTTATCCACCATTAAGTGCAATAATTTTACCTTGAGTGATGAGGCACCTTTCGGTCACTTGACCATTGTCGAATCACTCTGAGTGATTCGACAATGGTCAAGTGACCGAAAGGTGCCTCATCACTCAAGGTAAAATTATTGCACTTAATGGTGGATAAAATTACTTACAATAGTAATATATTAACTTCATATATATATATATATATATATATATATATATATATATATATATATATATATATATACATACATACATACATAATTATATATAAGGAATAGTTTATGTGCGGAGTACATCTCTTTGTTTTGGAATGCATAAAATTGTATGTATATATGTAATTTTAGTATCTGTTGTAAATGTTCATAAATCTAAAAGTATAGATTTGACTATTATGAGAAAACGTATTGATCAAATCCTTATTTTCATTAAGAAGGTTTGATAAGAGGTTGAACATGTTTCTGAAGAATTATTAAAATGAGCACATGATATTCGAGGAGAGTCGGAGTTGTGTAATCCACCATCTAAGACTGCAATAGAATACTGGGTATGTCATTTGATCATCCTTTATCTTGACTCCCTAAAAAATCATGGATTTTAGATTTTTATACAATAATAAATCTGCTTAATCACTTGAAACAATAGTTTATGACTATCCGAACTTATAATTTAGTAAATTTGTTAAAACCTACTGAGACAGAACGTTTTCGATCGCTATGTAGCGATCTTCATCAGTGTCTTCTGCTTGGAGTTATTTGGTCAAGCTGTGGCGGTTTTAAAGGTAGGTTTTCGTTTTGTTCGTTTAGTATGTGTGTACTTTGTGTTTTTGTGTGTCTGTTAATTTCATATTGTTGTAGTGTGTTGAGATGTGGATACAAAATAGCATACAAAACTAATAACAAGTTACAATACAAAATACAACACAACACCACCAATAAAGATAAACTACAAGTACCAGGCATATACAAACTGAACTGCGGCGAATGAAATAAATTCTACATTGGACAAACAGGTCGCAGCTTTAAACAAAGAGTCGAGGAACACAAACATAACACCAACTCAACATTTTACAATCATATAATAGAAACAGGACACAAATACACAGACATTTACCACAACCTAGAAATCCTACACATCAACAAAAAAGGACCACATCTCAACACACTAGACATACTAAACAACGTACAAGTGCAAACATACTAAACAACCAAACACAATACAAATCACACATACTATTTGATACTATCAAAAACCTACCTTTAAAAACCGTCACCGCTTGACCCAAAAATACCAGCAGAAGACATTGATGAAGATCGGTACATAGCGATCGAAAACTTTCTGTCTCAGTAAGTTTTAACAAATTTACTAAATTTAAAGTTTGGATAGTCATAAACTATTGTTTCAAGTGATTAATAAGATTCACCGAACATAATGGACTACAAAATTCAAAAATAAATCTGCTCTTGCCTTATCCCTAATACATATAGATGCTAAAAATGGCTTCAAAAGATTTGGAAACAATCCAAAGTTTTGTGTAGTGGTATGAGTCAAGTTATTTCTCTACAGAATTATGTTTGTGGTTTAAGTGGTGGAAATAGAAGGATTTACCAACATATAAATAGAAAAACTTTAAACTGACTACACTTTTGGAGGAGGTTAATATTTCTTTTCCTAGTTACAAGTCGTGCGTGCCTAATTTTAAGTGCTTCTCATTCACTACAGCTACTGTTGAATGATGTTTCAGCAACATTCGAAGTGTAAAGACCTGGCTCAGAATTATAACAAAAGAGGAGGCACTGACAGAGTTGTTTGATGATCATTACTCAGAAATTCATCAAAATATTAGGACTGGATTAAAATTAAACTTTTGAACTAGTTTTGCCAAACCAACTTATTAGTTTAAGAAATGTGTAATTATATAAAAAAAAATTTTTAACTTTTATTTCATTAGTCTTTCTTATTCAAAATGTTTCAACCATGACTTGTCCATAAACCTTAATATTTACCTTGGGTAAGAACAATAGGTATTTTGTTGGGAAGCCGATACAATTAAAAAAAATTACTCCAATAAGGTTGTGTGGGGTTGTACATATTTATTAATAGTAAATTTACTAGTAAAACATATCAATTAAATTAAGATATACATTCTTATTTTATTGTTCTTAAAAAAACTAACTAAATTTAGCACCTGCAGTTTTTGTGTTGTATATCTTCAGGTTTTTGTATTATTATACTTTTGGTATCAACTAGGCGAACAAACCAGTACTTATAATGATTTTCTTGAGCAACTGTGGCCTATGTTATAATATTTTAAATAATAAACCCAATAACCACAAGTTAACTTTATTTATTCAGCTCATGTTATTTATTCACCTCATGTACATTTCAGTTACAAGGTAACCATCTTCAGAAGTACTGAACAAAAAATTAATTTAATTTAAAACGTATATATATATAACATATATAGCAAAAAATATTGAGGTTATAAATAACCTCAATATTTTTTGCTATATATGTTTTATATATATATATATATATATATATATATATATATATATACGTTTTAAATTAAATTAATTTTTTGTTCAGTACTTCTGAAGATGGTTACCTTGTAACTGAAATGTACATCAGGTGAATAAATAAAGTTAATTTGTGGTTATTGGGTTTATTATTTAAAATATTAAAACCAGTACTTACTGATATTTTTCAGCAGATGCGTTTCGCACTAGGTCAGCAAATTGTTCAATGCTGTGAGTCATGGTCGAGACTTTTGAGTTATATATATATATATATATATATATATATATATATGTATATGTGTATATATATCATGATATTTCACGTTGTCCATTATTTTTCCGTTGCACTGACTGTATGAAGTTATTATTATTACTTGTAAATAACTTTTTTTTCACCACTAAGGGTAACAATTTTACTTATGTGATCCTACTTATGTGATGCACTTGACCATTGTCGAATCACTAATTAATTTTACTCTATTTTTCTGGTGTGGATGTTCGGTCCTTGATGTTGGTATTTGTTGACCTCATACATATTTCTTCTTGAGCCTTGTATATATAATGTTTTTAAATAGTATGTTGTCTGTACCTTCATTAAATTGTTGTGTATGTTTTTGTAAATGTGGTATTTTTCTAGTGAGTTTACTTCTATTGGGTTATTATTTATTTCAAGTATGGTTAGGTTATTTTTGTAATTTGTTATTTCATGTTTATGTGATATTAGGTGTGCTGCAACATTTGATGCTTTTGTATTTTTATTTTTGAATGCTCTGTAATGTTCTTCAAATCTTATTTTAAATGGTCTGGTTGTTTTCCCTGTGTAAAATACATTGCAGTCATTACATGTAATTTTGTAAATTCCTGATAGGTTATGTTTTTCTGTATTTGTTTTGTGGTTTGTGTTACTAAGATATTTTATTATTTTGTTGTTTGGTTTGTATGTTGGAGTATAGTATTCTTTGTTGTATATATTTGTTAATTTTTCTATTTTCTTATTGGTGTATTTATATTTTAGGTACATTTTTTATTTTTATTATTTTTGTGTTCAGGTTGTAGTGTTGTGTTGAGGTTTGTTTTTTTTTGTAAATTTATAGTATATGTTTTTTATAAGGTGTTTGTTGTATCCATTTTCTATTTCTATTTTTGTAATGTTATCTAATTCTTCTTTTAATTTTTGTTTGTTATCTTATATGTGTTTTATTGCTTTATTTATCATGTTACTGTAAGTGTTAATTTTGTGTGTCCAGGGGTGTATTGTGGTGTTGGAAGTTGGTTTTCTGTGTACTGTAGTTTCTATTTTATTATTATTTATATTTAATGTAAAGTCAAGATAGTTAATTGTTCTGTTTGTTTCTGTTTCGACAGTGAATTGTATGTTTTCGTTGTATGTATTTAATTTGTTTAGTATTATAATGTGTTAGTTGTGAATGGTAGGTTGGTATATTAGAGGTATACCGTCTACGTACCTTGTCCATAGTAAAATATTATGTGTGTTTAGTATAGGTTTAATTATTATTTGTTCAAAGTGTTGTAGATATATTTCTGACATGACTGATGATATGGGTGATCCCAAGAGGAGTACAGCTGTTCGTTTATAGTATTTATCGTTAAATTAGAAGTAATTTTGGTTACATATGTGTTTTGTTAGTGTTATGATATTATTTATTGTGTTTTCTTTTTCGTTATTGTGTATTAGTTTGTTTCTTATTATTTCTATGGTTTCTTCTACTGGGATACTAGAGTATATGTTTGTTAAGTCATAACTTATTATTTTTGTGTTGCTGTTTGCTTCTATGTTTTTTATTTTATTATTTAATTAATATCCTTTTTTATACTGTATGTGTTGTGTATATGTATTTTAGATCTTATTTTGTCTAGTATTTTTGCGATTATGTAAGATGGTGCTGTTTTGAAATTTATTAGTGGTCTAAATGGTGTGTCGAGTTTGTGGATTTTAGGTATGCCTGCACTTAGTGCTGTACAAAATTATTTACAAGTAATAATAATAACTTTATATATATATATATATATATATATATATATATATATATATATATATAATACGTTTTCTTGTTTAATAATTTAAAACAATATAGGTTATTCAATTACAAGAATATTTATTAATTTATATCCAAAGCTTTTTGTTGGCAAACAGTACCAACATCATCAGGAATGAAAATTACAATCATTCCTGATCTGTAATTTTCATTCCTGATGATGTTGGTACTGTTTGCCAACGAAAAGCTTTGGATATAAATTAATAAATATTCTTGTATTTGAATAACCTATGTTGTTTTAATATATATATATATATATATATATATATATATACACACACACACATAAAGAGAGAGACAGAGAGCACACACTTGTTAATATTTAAAAACTTGCCTATAGTAGCACTTACTTGTGTTTGTTAAGAACGGCCGTTTCGGGAGATGTAGCCCATTGTCAACTCAGACCGTAACTCATCGGACAAGAGTTATTTAGAAGCCCCTAAAGTAAATTTAGGCGTAAATGGTAGGTAAATACAAAAAACTATGTTACTAATTTTTTTTATTAATAAATAAATTATATATATAGTTTATTAAAGTTTTTTTAAATTCATAGATAGTCATAAACTAATGTAAAAGTGATATATATATATATATATATATATATATATATATATATATATATATATATATATATATACACAGATAAATACTCTTTTTTAATTGGGTAGGGTAGTATTGGGAGCTTAATATTCTTTACAAGAAATTCTTTAAATGTTGAATATATATAATTTTGTAGTACAAATACTTTTGTATACAGATTGTGGAAAACTAATTTAATGACGAAAAGTTGAATACACTATGGTATTATCTTAAAGCCGCATTTATTTATGGTTAACTTTAAAATAATTGAATAAACTTGAAATTTAAGGTGAAAATGGTAATTCTGGTTTCAAATATAACCTTAATTTATCTGTAATACATACGAATTCGAATTCTTATTCGCGTGTTAACTGTGAAAAAATGGCGTCCGTTTGTGGTCGTAATTTTTGAATCAATTTGTTATTTTATTTTTAATAGTGTTCTAAATGAACGTTATTACATAGTTTGTATTCAACTTAATTTACTTATTTCAAAGATACTGTAAGTGTAAAAACATTTTATAGACTTATTTACGGAAATTATGATAGTGAATGCTTACTATCCAAGCTTAGAAAATTTTTCTAGATCAGCATTACTGCTTTTTCGAAGCATACATTTTGGTAAAACTTTATTGCACATTATTCATATCAGTTTGTATAGACGAATTGATGAAAACAATGACGATTTGAAGTGCTAGTTATTCAACTTTTAGGCCAAGTAATACTAAGATAAAAGCCTATAAAGAAAATGTTTAGACTAAATTTTTAAAACGTTTTACTATGGCTTGATCACGCCGATTTCAACTATCATTACGTCTATTTTCATATGTATTACCCTTGATTTACTGCTAGAATTCATTTTAAGTCCAATTGAAAAGAAATTAAAATTATTTTCCATAAACTATGTTGATTAACCTTCGTTTAAAAAAAAAATATTAGTAAATTTTATCTCATGTTAGTAAAAAGTGGACATAACCTTTTTTGTACACATTACTTGTGAGTTTACCTCAATTGCTGTCAACATAATCCTATTTTCATAATATTCTTTTTGGTTATTGTAAAATATTGTATGGCGCCGAGCTTCAGCATTTTTACCTTCTTTTTTTATAAATAAAAGTCTAGGTTAGGAATAACTTAATGTTTTTAAGGTTAGGAATGAATTAATTTTTCGTGTGAAATTTTTCATTGGAGGGGTTTCAAAATAAAAATGGCAATATTGAAGAATTGAACCAACATTTTAGTAAATTTTTACATTACTAAAACAGCTAGATATTTGTATAGGACATTCCAAAACATGTCAAAAGGCTATTTTCATTGATATTTTATCATTTTTTGTGTTGCATCATTATTTTTTATCAATTGAAAGATGGGTAAAAAATTCAGTGCAGAATAGTAGTTTTGTGTAGGCTGCCTGCCTCGTGGAATGATACACTGATGTGACGTAACACCTCTACACTTAGATACTGTGTAGCATTACGTTTTGGCATAATTTTAATGAATTTGTACCTTCGTCAAAATGAAAAGAAAACCTTACTATCAATATTAATATAGTCTTAAGAGATGTTTAGAAATGTTCCAATCTAGGTAGTCCATTACGTTCTGTAAATCTTATTAATCACTTTAAACAATAGTTGGTTGAAATGCAGTACTCCGGCACTATACGATATTTTGGGAAATTGTTCAAAACCACCAAATTGGACGATATCCACAAGAATTTTTTTTAAATTGAAGTAGGAAAGTTACTTTTTTTCAATTTAAAGTAGGGTAATAAATTCAGCGCGGATGTAGAAGTTGTGAATAGGCGCGGAGTGATACTTACGTCACAGTGCTGCGCATAAGGTTGTACGCATTGTCCGCAGTACGTCACGCAACCTTACGTGTGTAGATATTTGAGAAACAACTTCTCCAGTTAGGATAGATTTGGTTTTAAATTTATACAATACTGTATACCTATATTAAAATTTACCGAAAAAGTGTCAAGTCAGGTTAGATTTGGTTTTAATTTTATACATTGAAATGCAGTTGTAACATCATGAAGCATTTGTATCACTCCGCGCCTATTCACAACTTCTACATCCGCGCTGAATATTTTATGCTACTTTAAATTGAAAAAAAAGTAACTTTCCAAGGTCAATTTTAAATAAATTCTTGTGGATATCGTTCTATTTGGTGGTGTTAAACCATTTCCCAAAATATCGTATGGCGCCGAGCTTCTGCATTTTTACCCAGTAGTTTATGACTATCCGAACTTTAAAGTTTGGATAGTCATAAACTATTGTTTAAGTGATTAATAATATGTAGCTGTTTTACTAATAAACTTGTACCTAATTAATCACTATACATACCTTTAAAATTATTAAACTTGCGCTACATATTTGTTTTGCTATAGTAAGTCGCAAAATTACTCATAATAACAAAACAAACACTTACAATCACTATTCTTTGCAGAAAACAAAATATTGCATGGAACAGTACGCACGTTTCATTCTAAACTCTCTCTCTCTCTCTTTAGAGCTAAATGCTTAAAAGTAACAATGTTCTACTGTACTATAAAAAAAAACTCAGTATTTAGGTTTTAAATTTTGAAGGTAGTTGTGTAATACTAATTACAGATAAAAGTCCGTCTAATTTCCCTTCCAGCTGCTATTGTGCATTAATTACACCGTGTATTAAATAAATTAACTTATTTAAACAGTATGAAGTATTACTTTATTGGAGTAATTGACTTTTTTTTTTATAAATCATTAAATTTTGTTCTATGCTTAAAAGTTACAAAGTCAAAGAGATGTACTTGGTGTTTATGTTTTCAATTTTTAAGGTACTTGAGTAATATTAATTGAAGATAAAATTCCGTCATTTATTGAATATGCATAATAGTTGCTTTTTTAAAAGGCTATAAAGTTTAGTTGATTATAATGTACATTATGGGAATAAAATAAAAATAGTAAAATTTAATGTTAGGACGGCTGGCTACACTACTTGAATTGGCGGCAAGTATCATCTTTTTATGGAAGAGTTAGGAATGAAATGTATGTACTGTTCTATGCAATATTTTCTGTTTTGTGCGAAGAATAGTGATTGTAAATGTTTGTTTCGTTATTGTGAGAATTTGGCAACTTACTATCGCAAAACGAGCTAACTTACTATCGTGTCCACGAGTTTAATAATTTTAAAAGGTTTATAGCTTAGTTATGTATAAGTTTATAAGTCAAACAGTTTATTAGTTACATATTAGTATGGAACATTCCTAAACATGTCTTAAAGCTATATTGATATTGATAGTAAGTTTTACTTTATATTTTGTCCAAGGTACAAATTCATTAAAATTGTGCCAAAACATAAGGCTACACAGTATGTAAGCGTAGAGGTGTTACGTGACGTCACTGCATTTGTGACCTCAGTGTATCACGTCGCGACGCAGGCAGCCTACGCACAACTGTTACTCATTGAATTTTTTACCCAACTTTAAATTGATAAAAAATAATGATGCGACACAAAAAACCGATAAAATATCAATAAAATAGCCTTTTGACATGTTTTGGAATGTTCCATACAAATATCTGGCTGTTATAGGATGTAAACATTTACCTTCATTTTATTCACATATCTTATTTACAGATACATTCAAAACAAGATGAGAATGGTTTAAATACAACTAACTATCAATAGTGGTAAATACCATAAATATTATCATGGTAGTTCACTTTTATTTTCATCTTGTTCACATTTGTGATTCTAAATAAGAAATGGTAAAAATATAGTCCTAATGACGTTGGTTTTTAAAATTTTGTTGGTTTATAAATTACTCTTTTTAATGTGTACAACACGAATATCAACTTTTTTTTCCGCGGAAAATTTGGAAAGTAACTTTTTCCACATTTTAAATGTTAGGCTCTAATGACATGTATAGCGTGAACCAGCTGCGCAGTAGCAACAGCGCACTGCACTACGTCAAAGTAAATTTATATTAATACTAAACTTAAAATCTAAAAATTTTACTTTAGGTTATAATTGTATACAACATTACTATATACCTATGAAGTATCCAGTCAGGATAGATTTGGTTATAATTTTATTAAGTATCAAGACTGGATAGATTAGGTTATTATTCAACATTACTATCTACCTATATTAAAGTATACCTACGAAGTATCCAGTCAGGATAGATTTGGTTATAATCTTATACAACAGTACTATGTACCTATATTAAAATATACCTATGAAGTATCCAGTCAGGATAGATTCGGTTGTAATTTTCTGGATCGGCAATAAGTCTAAATATTTACACTACTTTTTTTCTTAATGAAATTTTTCTTATTTGAGACTCTAGAGAAAAAGAATAAAACTTTTTCCCAATGTTGAAACATCTGTTAAATAACACACTAATTATTTGATTTTTCATCTCCTTTCATGAACAGTAAAGTTTTGATACTATATGCGATAATTTTATGTCTGGTAGATTTCTTTCTTAATCTTGTGTTGTTTTATTTATAATTGAGTGCTGTTTCTTCTTTAAATGTGGTTTTAATATTGTATCATAACCTTTTTTAGTTTATGGCTCAAGTGTTTACATTTTCTGTTTATCCATTTTTAATACACTTATAATATATTCCGAATTCTTGTTTGTTATTTATTGTTTTAGTGGTTTATATAAAAAAATGTTACAATATATATATATATATTTAATAAATTACAAATATTTCAAAAACAAGAATACTTTTAATGAATATATTTATTCAAAGCTTTTCGCCGATAAAATAGTATCAGCATCTTCAGGAAAATAATTATCTAATAAATTACTTTTACAAAATTCTGTAGGGTTTTAGTTATTCCTTTTATGTTGTACCCTGTGGTTAATACAATACCAAACTACTCTAACCATCCCCCTCAACATAAAATGGCTGCTTACAACTCACTCTTATACAGAATGCTAAAACTGCCTCTAAAAAATTAAGAAAAAGCCAAGGAAAAACAAATAATATATCAAATAGCCAAAAAATGGATACAATAAAAAACCCATAGATAAATTAGAATTTAAAATATTAAATGAATTAAAACAACCTAAAATCGAACTACAAACAACAAAATGGGTCACATTCACATACACAGGGTACAACATAAAAGGAATAACTAAAAAATAATAGTATTAACATAGCTTACAGAAACACAGGAAACATAATCAATAAAATAAACCAACTGGAAAAAATGTCGCACACTTAATAACGGAATATACAAAATCGAATGCCCAGACTAATAAAATATACATAGGCCAAACAAAAAAGATATCAAAAGCCAGATATCAAGAACACCTCAATGCATACATCAAACCTGAAACTTATAACTCAAACTTAGCTACACACGCCGTCAAAAACAAACACACATTAGAAAACGTACACCTAATAAAAAAAGTACAAAAAGGCCTCGAAATGATAATCTATGAACAGCAACAAATTTATAAACATTAAAATAATATCATAAACGAACAAATAAAATAAGAAAACGATAAATTATTCAACCTAATAGACAAAATTAACCCCAAGACAAACTTAAAAGACTCCCACAGTGCAGTGAATCCGAAAATAGAACAATAACAGTATACCACCCCTTGTGACAACGGAAATTCCACACAACTCGTAGTCTATTACAACCCCCGGTCAGTGATGCTTGATGATGGAGATACTACTAATCTTTGAAAGTTAACTCGCATAAATACCAAGTAATATTCTTGTTTAAGTACATATAGTGAAAGTGATAAGTGAATACAAGAAAACAGTATTGCAAAACTAAAAACATTATATATATATATATATATATATATATATATATATATATATATATATATATATACATACAAACACACAAATTATGTTTTCCTGTTTAATAATCAAAAACAACTCATACAAGAATTATTTATTAATTTATATTCAAAGCTTTTCGTTGATAAACAGTACCAACATCATCAGGAATGAATAATACAATGCAAGATCATTATTGTATTATCCATATATAATAATTATCACTTGAATATAAAAATTAACTAGTTTTATAACAATAAATTAAGTACTTAATTTTAAATTTCAAATAAATTGAAATTAAAGTAAATTTCAAATATTATAAGAAAAGTTGGTTTTATTTTTCCATAGGTTCTTAATAAAATGCGCAGAAAAAATAGTGATCGGAGTAAACCTAAAGGCACACCTGAAAAATCTCCTGAAAAGTCAAGCCGAAGATCTCACAGACATTCTAGAAGAAAAAGAAAATCATCATCATCATCATCTTCAGATGATGAAAAACCTTTAAAAAAAGGCACTAAAGACATTAAAGCAGAAACAAAGAATGTAGAAGAGAAAGTTGTGTCTGCAAAAACCACAGAAACTGTTAAAATAGACGTAGAGAATGATGTTACTGCTGAAAGTTCTAAAAAGAATACAAAAAAAAATACTGAGAATACTAATAGTCCTCTAGACACTACAAATAAAGAAGCCGTAAATGAAGAATGGAAAGAAGATAAAGAATTCTGGAATTCCTCTGAAGGAATAAAGGAGGTATGTTTAAGATATGTAAATACAATCTTACAATAAATACAAATTTTACATAGGGTATGTAAATTCAAATAATCAACTTGAATTGCGGTAAACATGTTTTTAGATGTGTATTCATGCTTTTTTTTGGTAATTGGAATTTTTAAGTTCATGTAACATACTGTGGTGTATTTATTAATCCCTTTCTTGCTCAATCGCATTCACCTATTATTAGTATTCTAAGATGTTAATATAAAAATGTATTACGTATGTAAGAGTGAAAATACATGGAACGAGCTATCTGTAACTTTTGGGTTTGACTAGAGTACTGTGAGACGAGGTAAAACTCTAACAAAGGATACAGTGTAACCAAAATACATCATTATTATAGTCTTTATGTGCATTTATAATTAGATTGCAGTTGATTATTATCATACATTTATATTATACTTGAACAAGAATCGTCTCCCTTAGTATGATGCTTATGAAATTAACTATTTACCATCATTAGAATGTACAATATCAAGAGCATAGTGGTATAATATATTACAATACAAGTATTGGGTTCTTTCCAATATTTTTATTGTAATACCACTATTAGAATATACAATATCAAGAGCACAGTGATACAATATATTAGTGAAAATATTATAAAGAACCCCAATACCACAAAAATAATTGAAAATAAATAGAACAAGTTACTCAAGTTAAAACCCTTAGTAAGCCTAAGGTTTAATCATAAGTAACTTGTTTTATTTGTTATTTTTGTGGTACTGGGGTTCTTTTCAATATTTTCACTGTACCGCTATTACAGTTTATAAATTAATTTTTCATATCTTTAAAGGCCTTTTTAAATTCTTATATGTTATTAAGGATGAAAAAAAACAAAAGATTCAAAATCTTTTTCGACTATGTGAAATTGGGAAGCATTCGTCTAGGTATAATGGGGGGGTTATATACAAAAGTCTCTAAATATACAGATAAGAGAATTCATAGAATTCAAAAACGAACTCACGGCATGCTCAGGCGATAGCAAATATGTAGTGAGTTCTGAGAATTCACATCGAACTTGTACATATTTACCCATTGCTCCATCGAACTCCATATTCATTGCTCGGATAACGAATTGCTGATAATGAGCAAGTGTGGGGATTAGTTTACACCATGCCAACTTTACCCAGCACTCTGATGTTTTAAAACTTAACAATGAGATAGATGTCGAAACTTTTAAATACAAGATATTGTGTTTGCCAAAAATCTGACTGAAATACAAAAAAAGCCGCAAATTGATTTAATATGTAATTTCAATGTAATTCAATTGATATGTAAAAAAAATGAATATTTAATTTTCAGCTGTAATAACAATAACAGACACAGGTAGACCATATAAAAATACATGCTCATATTCAAATGACTAGTGTATCGACATGTGTACATTACAATAATGCTTTAACAATATGAATTCCAAGTTTTTTTTTTGTCCATGATGCTGAACCAGGTTTTATTTAGTAAAACTCCATCTTCCTTTTTATTATCTCAGGGTTTTTAATTCCCTGGAGATAAATTCAGTTGAACTGAAGATATTTTAAGCTCATTTTGCTGTCATATGAATCTCATAATACTATCTACATATTTTTTGGATTAAAAAATTAATAATTAGGTAAACCCTTTAAATGCCGGCAACTTATTATACCTTTATCCACAAACACTTTATTATACCTTTATCCACAAACACTTTATTATACCTTTATCCAAAAATAAAACACTGTCATTTCGTTAATACAAATTATACAAAAACTATGGCATTGTCGCCAAGCAGTAGCTCATTTGCTATAGTATAAAAAAATCTCAATGATTTAATCAATAAATGTTAAAATAACCATTAATATTAAGAGCTGTAATTATACTTGTTTTCTGAAATGTCAAGAGATTATTGTGTGCAAGTTTAAAATTTATTGCGAAATAATTACTGGAGATATTACAAATATCTAAAAATCTCATTTTTATTGTCTTTTTTTATGTTCTAATGTGTGAATCATTCATAAAAATTAACTGTAAATATGGTTTTTGTATTAACTATTGATAACAGTTAGCTATTGATAACTGCTTAACTCACCTCATCATCTCCACTTTTTTCATTTCCCAGAGCGTCTTTGATGATGTGCTTCAGGCCTAAATTACTTGTCCAAAAAACATATTTATAAATGATTTCAGAGTGAAACTGCTGAGACCACTGCAAAGGAAAAAGATGGAGGAAGCATGTGGAAAATACAGAGTGCTAATGGTGCAGGGGGTGAAATACAAAAACTTAAAATTTGTAGACAGAGACCGGCTGACAATTCTGATTCCGGTGATTCTAGTAAAAGAAGGTAATTATCAGTTGTATGGTAGAAGATTGGTATATAATTCAAATAATATACTCTTCATTTTCATTAAAATAATTTTTTCTCTTTAGATCAAGTCGTCCAAGTGATGGAGGAGCTAGCAGCCGTAGTACTGATGAATCTGTCACTGAAGAATGTGAAAAAGAAACAAAAAAGTCGAAACACAATACTCGTTCTTCATCGAGAAACAGTCCGTTACTGGAGTCTTCCAAAGTAGTTTGTGATGTGTCAGAAGGAAGTCCTACTAAAATCAAAATAATAAATGTTGGTAATTTAGCGGTGGAAAAGAAAACTATAGAGAAGTCAGAAAATGTGGTTGCATATTCTCAAGAACTCTGTAATAATGTTTTAAGTTCAGACATACCATTGCCAAGTGATACTGAAACAAAAGTATTAAGTGAGCAAGAAAAAGAACCAGAAAATGAAATATCACCATCATTGGATGAAATTCAGGCTCCATTGGAGAAATGTAACAGCACAGAAGATACAAATAAACCCTCTGAAGAAATAAACTCTGAACTAAAAGAAGTAAATGAGAAATCATTTATGGCTGTTGACCTATCTGAAATACCGGAACCTCCAGATGAACCTAAAAATCAAAAGAAACCTGAAACTGAAGAAGACAATCACGAAGGTTCGGAACATAACCCTTCACAGTTAGAAACAAGGTATTTTTTATTGGTTTAAAACATTGATTCAAATATGGTTACAGATGTTTCCTCATTGCTAACTATACTGTGCGTTGTTATGAAGAGTTTTAATTTTACCATTATTTTAACAAGTATTGAATGACTTCTTCAAAAGTGGGCAGTGTAATTTTAAGTGGATTAGGTTGTCAGTATTTTCCCCCCAGCTAAATCAGACCCAGGGGAATTTTTACAGTATCCATATGTTTTCTGAATAACTATTCGTTAGAAAATTTGACTTAGTGGTTTTAGAACAAAATTTTTGTTTTCTGGTCTTAGCTTGCTATCTGTTGTTTTTACGTCTTTCCTTGTCCTGTCTTCAATTTTGATCAAATTTATTTTGTTATCTTACCCAATTTTCTTTAAATGGTTAGATACTTGCCTTTTTTCTGAATTTATATAAAATTGTTTAGTGATTCTGTGATCCTTTTCTTGGTTTAAAATTTTTAATTTTAAATTTGTTATAATTGAGTATTAAAATTAAAATTGCTCAATCTTTTTATGAATGATTTTAATATATTATAGTTATTGTATTTATAATTTTGATTTTTATCATTTATATGATTTCAAAAAAAAAGTATTTTATTTTCATTTCACAAATTTTTCATTACTTTAAATGTCTTATATGTTCTTTGTTAATAAATTCTATGTATTACTAAATTATTATTTTTTACATTGTAGTAATTTTCATTTTTCAAAATTTTAGTAATAAAACATTTTTTTATTAAATTTTGACTGTTATACTTCAATTATGCTTGGCCTAGGTAGCTGGCTATTGCCCAACCATTTAATCAAGCCTTTTTTTGTTAAGATGTAAAAGTTTTCATGGAATTGGCGCTTACCATTGTCGGCTATATTTTGTTAGGCTCACTTGGTAACCATTTTTATAACGTTATTATTTATACGTCAACAAAACAGGGTTGTGTTTAATTATTGTACATTTAAATTATAAATTTTATGAAATTCACAATTTATTTACTATTACTTGATTTCTAATTACTAGAAGCTAGTAAATTACACATGTCAAAAGCTAGTATTATGAATCTGAGAACTTGAAAAACATTTTAAAATTTGGCACAATTTTGAAGTTTATCTGAATTTGGAAGTGCATCTGTGATGATACATCTTCATCCCATTAAGATTAGTGTTCTTTCTGCATTACACAGCAGTAACCCTTTTATTTTCCAATGTTCTGGTTGTTAATCTGTTTGTAATATATATAATTGATTATTATTATCTTAGCATCAAAACTATAATAGAGTTAAATGTTTCCGTTTACTGTACTTTCTCAGAATTATTTTCGGTTTCATTTAATTTGAACTTCTTGTTTTTTATAACTTTGATGATTGTAGTTAATCTGGAATTTTGTTTTATATATTAAGATTACTTTGTTGACTTTCAAATGTTTTTATCTTATTTGTTTCTTGATAAGTTGTATGAGTCGAACTGTATTATTAATTTATTTTGATGTGATTTAATACAGTATGTAACTGTTAACCAATCACTGATGAAGCCAATGCCCCATGAATGAATAAACATGTGTTTAGTGAGATTTTTAATAAAACCTTTTAGTATTTAACTTTATTGAATTGTTCTCACAAGCTAAGCTCTAATTAACAATACATTTCTTTATATTAAACAGTTTTTTAAAAATTAATATTAATTTGAAAATCATAAGTAAATTGAAAGTTTATAACTTTAGTTTAGTTTTGATATTAAACGAGAATACACTGAGAGTGGTTAATTCATATGTGTACTCAATGTTCATAAATCACGGTGTACATAAATCACCAGTGTACTTGAATTGTTCGACAGTTGTTGTGATTTGCAAAAATATAACTTATGAAGTAGAATATAACTTGATAAGTTATAAGTGGACTATTTATGGCAAGTTTTAAATAGTATTTGTTTTTTGATGTTTCAAAATAACTATTCCCTCTTTAGGACAATGTTTGTAAAAAGGAAAGAAATCATTTGACCAACTATTACGTTTGTTTACATTGTCGGCAAATTAAAAAAAAAACTCAGAAATTTTTTAAAACTATTTTGACGTGGTACAGAAATATTTTTAATAAGTAAAAAATCCATTAATAATTTTTCTTACAGCCGTGTTAATATTATATATGTGTAAAATTTCTTTTACTCCATAAAAATATAAATTAAAATAATTCCATTTTTTTAAAAATTGGATTCTATTCTAAGATGTTTGTGAAAATATACATAAAAACTGATTGTATGGTGTTTTATTATCAGTGTCGATAGTTCATTTAATGTGAACTACCTATTGTTTATATCCCTCTTGTAATGAGACCATAATTTCATGTTGAATGTCTGTTTATGCAACAAGCTTCTATTGAAACAAGTGAGTGTATTTTATAAAGGCAATGCATACATATATACTGGTGTATATGTGTTTGAGACTATAGCTAAAAGTTTAATTATTTGTGTCAAATTAATTCTGCTTATTTATATAATTTTAAGCTGTTTATAATGAGCCAGAAATTAAAATGTAAAGGGAATTGGAGGTTTTGACGGAGATATGAGATATATGAGACTTGCTTATCCTATTCTGTTGTTGAGAGTTGAATCATTCATTTATTGAATATTTATTTTGAATTAATAACTACTTGTCCAGGTTCTAATAAATAAATCTAATCATAGCTTTTTTAGGACTTGAACAAACTTATTTTTATTAGGGTTTTTTTTTTTAAATTTCTTAATTTTGATTCTAGTGAAAGGAAAGAGCCTGACTCTGACTCCAGAAGTAGATCCAGTAGAAGTTCTAGTAGCTCTAACGAGAGTGAAGGAACAAATGAGGAAGAGTCGCCACATCGAAAGGCAAAAGTCAAAATTAGGAGGCAGCACAGAAAACAATCTCCAAGTGCTCAACAACGCACTGACAAGAAAAATGCGTCATCAGAGTAAGACACTTATTTTTGATGCATGAACATTAACTTTTCTTCAAGTAAATTAACTCAATAATTTCAATAGGGTGTTCAATTTAATTACTGTTATAAGCACTTTCTATAGGAATAACATTTAACTAGAACTAGTAACATTTTTCTGATGGGATGAGAGAAATATTTCTGGGATATTTCTAGATAAAAAAAAAAATAATATTTTACTATTAACAGTTTAAGGTTTACAAAATTTACAGCCGCTCAACAGCAACACTATCAAGTTTTATATTATTTTAACTATTTATAAAAAATTTATTCTATGGTATGTACTACAATTTATTTCCAATTAATCTTAGAATTTCAAGTGTTATCCTGTTCACCTGTGTCATTTTTGCTACTTTCTAACCCTTTTTTTTTAGAAAAGTGCTCTTGGCTGTCAGTGGGAAAAAGGAATTTCTCAAATTAGTGGTGTAATTAGATTTCACCTTATAAATCTTAGACAGTAGAGTCTCGATAATTCGAGGTGAATGGGGCCGAGACCCATCAAATTACACGGAAATACAGTCCTCTGTATTAGAAAAAATAGGACTTCTATTATACAGTAAAACCCCTTTTATCCAAATCAATGTGGTGATAGCCTGATTCGGATTTATTAATAGCGGGAATAAAGACCAGTCTAGCTAATCTTGAGTGTCATCATTGATTGCTTTCTTTGCTTCAAGAGAGTTTATTTTCTGATACATCATCCACAAGACTAGGCATTTCTCCTTTCTAAGTGATATTTGTTGACAAACGAAACTTACAACATAATAAAGAAAGATATTTATGGCCATTGACCTTCTGTCGGACATGTAAACATAACTGATAAGGACAATTCAAAAACAACTGATGAAGTTGGGTGATACACCAATCTGTAGAACACTAGGGAGCTGAGTGATACAACAGAATGGTGAGGAAGAAAAAGACCATATAGATATAAATATATTTTGAAAGCCTGACTCATTTACTTTGCATGACGTATTGATATAAATATTTCTTAAATGTCAGATTCATTTTCTTTATGGCTATATACATTTCTTTGACGCCTGACTCATTTCCTTTCAAATAGAAAAAGAGTCGAATTATCGGGCATTCCAAGACTACGGTATTTAAATTTTAAAAATTTATTTTTATGGTTTTACTTTTTTGTCAATTGTAAAAGTATTTACTAATTTGATAATTATTTGTTACTTAACTAATAAATAGTAAAATATTTTGTTGGAAATTTTGGAGTGGAATTCCGAGAAGAGTTGTATTTTGGCTATAGCTTCAATAATAATTTTAGTTTTTTTTTTCTAATTAGTTTTTGTGATATTTTCTTATGTTTTATTTATAGCTCTGAAGAGGATGGAAAGAAGGAAGAGGATGGAGAGGTAACTTCACAAGGGATTGAAAATAATTCATGCAAGGTACCTTATCTTATACGTATTTAATTATTATTTTAAAATGCTATAATTATGAGAATCAACCCATTAGTCATCAAATAATGTCAACTGCTTGTCTTCATAATAATTTCCCAGTGTTTGTGAATAATGTTGGATCAATATTTACGACAAATTTCTTTTAACGGGTTTTCACATTGCAAAACTGTCAGTGATGGGAAGTGATTTGCAAACCTGCAATTTAGTCACTGTTATTCGAAGTTCACAGTTCGACCTATTACATAGTGAGATGAAGTAACTAAACTGTGGCGGATTGGCAAATCACCCCTACTCGTAATTGAGAACCCAAACAGTTCACAATTGTCACATTCAGTTTGGCAAAATAAGGTTATTGGTCTTAAACTGCGCTTTATTTAGCTAAGGGGGGCTTGGAGTCAGGAAGGGATGTCTGTTAGTCACTAATTTGACAAACAGAATGAATGAAATGAGCTGAAAATTAGAACCTGTTTTTGACTGTAATTGTGATTCTCAGTTTCTCTTTCTATCTCACTGTGACTGTGATTTGTGACGGCTGCCCGTGATGTTGGGAATATGATTGTGATCGCTAAAGAAGGTTCTGAAACAGTTTTTTTTTTTGTTTTCAGTAGTTTATTATTCATTTATAAATAATTTATTTCATTAAAGTTGATTATTTTTATATGTTATTGATAGTATATATTACATAGTATTAATAAATACAGTCTAGGCCTGGAAGTGAAATGTCTAGAATGAACAAAAGAAACAACAGGAGACTAAATATGAAAAGGAAAGTCTAATGACATTTTGCACATACACACATACAACTATTAATTAATATAAAAACAATCATACGGACGTGGTCAATTCACATCGTTATACCTAACCTCAATAACTAAGAGCAACTGACAATCACAGTTATTTCAAAGTAACAATCAACAATTTGACCAGTTAGTGTAAAATCACTGTTAGTCACATCACTGAAAGCTATGTGCTTCAGGGTTTATAATCCGCCAGACGGATCAACGAAATAAGTTCCCTAGTAATAATGTGAGCTGATTGAGCTGTAACAATAAAAGTAGCAATTTGTCTAAGAGTTCTAGAGGTTATTTATTGATTTCCAACTGGACATTTTTAAAAAGTTTGGTTGATTTCATCACTTGATCCACTTTCGTTAAATTCTGTCTCTACTGTTCTTATGGAATTTATTAGTGATGGTTTAGTTCTCTTGTTTGGTTTCATGAATGCTTCTGGTTTTGGCATTGTATTGAATCATTTATTTTTGGTTATATCTTGGAAAAATAATTATTTTGGTTTTCTCTGCTTCTTAAGCATTTGTGTGTTTTTTTAAAATTAGTCTAGTCAAATTAAGTAAATATTTAGCTGATTCATTGTGGGTTACATGTAATTGGGGCCAATTTGTAGTGAATCATTTATTAGTACAAATTGTAGATATGTGTATTATTTGTTTTTACTTTCCAAATTAACGAATCATCAGTGAAAATTTGAAGTGAAGTTTAAAGTGGCTTTAACTTTTAAGTTATTATTGAGAGGCAAAGTCTGGTTGAGGTTCCATCATTCATCTTAATGCAAATATTTTCACCCAGTTACTTGAAACATTTTGTCATGTTTTTTTGTTTGTTTCTACCTCTAAGGTTTTATTGTATGAAATATAAAACTTTAAGTAACTTTTACATAGCCTTCACTCCTTTCTATTGTAAGTCAATATGAATTTTTTTTAAAATTTGTCTACTACTGTACCTCTGGAAAAAAGTAATAAATAAGTGATTGTTTTATGATTTAAAAAACTAACAGATATTTTGTTTTATAATAAAATGAATTATTCCCTATAATCTATGTTTTTTTTTGCAAAAAAAAACAAATATTGTTTTCAATGCATAACCTAAAACATCTAAAACTAAACCTACTTATCTAGAACTAGTATAACTAGTTACACAGGTTACCAAAAGGGTTATAAAAATTATAATGATATACATGATATAGATCCCAGTATAGAATATGAGTTATTGTATTATGATAATAAAAATACTTGAGGAAATAGTAATAGTAATAATGCAAAGTATTTTTATTACTATAGTATCTTATTTTAAATAATATTCTACTACTAAGAGCAAAACTGAAGTTGTGTTTAACGTGTAGAATTTTACCACAAAGAGAAATTATAATCAGAAACCTTAGGTTCCCCTTAATAAATATTAAAATATGAATTTGATTTGTCATGATGATAGCTTCGATCCAGTTGTTATTGTTGAGCCAGGCGGTCACTAAAACTCCATTGCTGGGATGACCTATTGGGATTCATATTCCTCAATCCTGGTGAAATCCTCGGTTACTCCTATGTGTCAAATTGTTGAAAATTTACCAAAGTTCTTTACCAATAGTTAATTATAAAAAATCTTGGTGTTAAATTTATTCAATACTCAAGATGGTTAACTTGATCCTTATTTGAACCTATTTACTACACTTTATTAAAATGGATAGAAATGTTTTCCTCAAATTTAAAAATACGAAACAGAATTGATAACATTGTTTCTAAAAATGTATACTCCATTCAGAGATCAAATCATATTATTTGTTTCTATTCAATTCACATGACATAGATGCCCAGTTTTCAAACTTGAAATTGAATATAACGTGATTGCGCCTATCTGTGATGCCAGAAGTGTTGTATTTTCGGTTTATCATTCTTCACGGCTCGTCAGAAATTTCCAGTAAGAATTCTCTTGTTAACACTGAATTTCTTTTAAAGATTAGTATTTCTGGTTCAACCTAGATCAAGCTCAGATGTTACTCGTTTAGATTGAATTGTAGAAAATAATCTGTAACTAGAAATTATCTATAATACAAATCAATTACACATTTGTTTCAAATGGGGATTTTAATTTGTAAGACTTATACTTTACCTATTATTTTTTGTTCTTGTAATTCTAATTTTATTATTTTTTTCTAGGAAAATAAATCGAACAGATCTTCTGAAAGTAAGTAAATCAGATTCCTTATAATATATAGTTTGTGAAAAATAGTGATATAGAAAGAGTGTATGTGTGTGTGTAGATTTATATACTCTATAACTTAACATTAATTACTATGTTATTTTTGTGGCACGAATATCACTGTTAAAAGCAAGCAATGTCATTCACACGATGCTGTTGTGTAAAAATTTAATCTTAGTTCATTACAACTAGGGATATGTCGATTCTCAATTCCATGAATCGCCAATTCTAATTGTATCGAGCAATCGTCGATACTCAATTCTACATTGATTAAAGTGATGATTCTTGTTTTTTTAACTGTTAAAGTGTAATTTACTAGAAACATAATTAATTATCAACTATGTCTTATTTGTGTATTATATGTTGCTTTGAATTAAGCGATTAAAGCAAATGCCTTGAGATAATGAAAATATTATTATTATTTATGGCGCAACAACATAGATGATCGGAAGCATGTTTGTTATGCTTTTAGAAATTCCTATTCATAAAGCAAGTATGAACATTTGTTGTAACCTATTACATTAACACAGAACTTCAAAATGCTTCACTGTATGACCAAGATATTAACTAAATTCATTATTAGAGAATATCATGTAGGTGTATATAATTTAAAAGAATCGATAATAGAAAGAAAATTTTTTAGCATCGAACATTTTAGGAATCAGCCTAACTACAACACAACTTTTTAGAGATGCTAACTGTATTATCAAAATACACAAGAAACAAAACTATTTTTATTGAAGTGATTTGGGTTTCTTCCTTCTTACGTTGGTGTACTGCAAATCAACTTACATTTAATTATATTATATTTTTGCATCAAATAGGTCAGCCGTTTTGAATATTTTTAAATGGACTTATGGAACTGAAATATTCTAATAAAATATTTTCCAATAATGAGCATATAAGCACAATAACTTGAAGTATATTGTAATTTATAAACCATATACCTTTTATTCATTTGTGGATTTTGCTCATACAGTTATCGTTTGTGTTGTAATGAACTGAGATTAAAGTGCTAAACAATAGCAGCATCTTCTTCTTCGTCTTCCAATGGCTCTCACTTCGCTTACACCATTCGAGATCTTGCCTCCCAATACAATCCAGGTAAGTCCCTTCATTGTTGCCTTTACTTATCTAGTCCACTCTAAACCAGCAGGTGGTCCTTGTCCATAATAGATGTGTGGCATGCACATATTATGCACCTGTTGGATTCTAATAGTTTCATTCTACTGAGATGTCCGGTGAGACATTAATGCCCTGTGGCCAGTCTGAAGATAGCAGCAATGTTTTTCTCGCCTCAAACAGTTCAAGCGAATTATAGGATTTGTCGTTCAATATTTCCTCTATCATATTCCTTAAACCTTGTTGTTAGGAGTTGAATACCTTTTATTCTTGCTTGTAGTGATAAAACCTTCGATGGTTTTAGAACAATTTTAGTCCCTCTTTTTCGCAAGTTCATCTGCGGCTTCATTCCCCTGTATTCCCATATGAGATAGGATCCACTGCATTAGAATATTGATTACATTGTTTTTTATAACTCTTTTTTATATTCTGTACAATAGTATCATGGAAACGGCATTGTTTGCTTTTAACAGTAGTACTTGTGTCACAAAAATTACACTATAAGATTCTAAAACTTAATTTAGTTGGGACCATTAAACCATGCACTTTGCCTTGAGAGATGACAATAAGCAAGTCGTAAGGCGAAGGGCTGCATTGAGTCAGCATAAGTACTTTCCTACAACCGTTATAAGGACTATCAAAACACTGACTCGCATGAGTCAGTCAATATTAGATAAATTAGCTTCCGTATGAAATAACAAACAATCTTGAAATATGTGTAGAGATATCAGATGCAGAAGCTTGCAACAGCCAGAATGGCTGATGCAAATAAATCTGGTATTAGTACAGATAAATGTAACTAAGCCTAGAATAGTTAAATAGATCAATCAACTAATATTCCAATTATTTCATAGTATTATAATAAAAATGTTAAATATAGGGAAAATCAATGAAAACTAAAGTAATTATAACTAAATAGACAAACTGGGATTGTTGGAATAAATTATAACAGTAAAAGTGAGGCATATGGGACCTAGCCAAAATGTATAATATTAAATTAATTTTGACCAAATATAATCAGGGATAGTGAATATAAGTATAAAAATGTGCGGAAAGAAAATTAGGCCTAGCTAGGAAGAATTGTATTTCTGTAAAGATGCAAATTTTAATTTAAAACATAATAGCCTAAAAATTGAGGTTATCCAAGAATGAAGTTATGTTATTTTCGGGAAAAAACACGTGGCGAGATTGTTTATACGATCTTGCCACACTGCAGTGACAGTGCTACCGTTGAAGTTTGAGTTAGCAAGAAGAAACAGCAACTTAATTAAATTAGAAGGAATAAAGACAAACCAATTATTAAATGGAAGTTAAAAAATTGCAATAACACATTGGAGTAAAGAAATGTATTTCACAAAAATTGAAACTAATTAAAAATCAAAATTACGAAATAAATAAAGTCAGTTACCATAGCAACGGCTTTCTCATTGGTTAAAAATGTAAGATGGACATCCTAAAGGCGGAAGTTTGAAGAAATTGGTGAAGACGAAGCGAAAAGAGTGATGCTGAGGCAGAACAGTTTGAGTGGCCATCGAGTGTGGTTGTATTGATACACGCAGAACCATTAACAACCCAATATGTGGTAAGAAGTCTGTATAAAGTGCTACGATGTGACCCGGGAAGTGTACAAATATATGAGCTGAGGCTCATATATGTTTCTACCAACATCTCGACCAAGAAAATGAAAAAAGTAGCCGAACTTAACAAAATTCACTGACGCCATGCAGTGAAGCCTACATCCAAATCCCATGGGAGCTGTGAAAAGGCCCAAAGTCAACCCCACCATAGAAGATACCTAACGTTTTGCAGTATAAGGTCATATAAACAATTTAATTTTCTTTTAGATAAAATTTTATTTCAAAATATATTAACTTAAAATAAAAATTAACTAAAAATTGAATAACCTAAGGGACTGAAAACTTTCTTATGTTATCTAAATTAGATAACAAATATTCTAAATTGATTTCCATTCAACCATTTGCCTGAAGTGGAAATAAACGTATTGTGTTTAAATAATTTTATCTGATATGGCTTTATTTGTGAAAAATGTATGAAATCCTTTGACTTAGTATATAAGTATCAGCAGGAAGTTTTTATTAAATGCCTAGCATGTTATAACTAATTAGGTTAACCTATAAATAGGTAAATGTTAACCAGAGTCTATTAGTGAATTAAAAGGATTGTTTGTTAAAAGGCATAGCCTAAAGTAACTAGAAATTAACCTTAAAATGTTTGAAAGTAAACAAGACTCTAAAATACGTAAAATTTAACTTGAATACTCAAAATTATGTGCAAATTAATTATAATAATTGAATTTAAATAGATGATAGTAGACATATTAAGCAATTCTGGATTTTTATAATAATATTAGAAAAGGATATAGTATGTGTATATATATATATATATATATATATATATATATATATATATATATATATATATATATTTAGGTTAGTTTTGGTTGGTAAAGATTATTTAGATTTTTTGGACTAGGAGACTGACAGACTTACCTTGGTAAGAGTCCACACTGTAGTCTTGAAATAGAAACACATAAAAGCACTTAAACAATGATATATTTCAACCACACAGTGGTCTTTGTCAATCGAAGAGAAAACACAAAAAGAAATACAGTACAGTCTCACTAATCCGGACTTGATGGGACCGGACCCGGTCCGGATCAACGAAAGTCCGGATTAGACGGAAAAAGCCAAACAAATGCATACAATATGTGTTTTAGGTGGGAAAACATATTGAAATTGTAGTTTTAGTGAAATTGAGGCCTAAATATAGCTTACAGTACAGTATTTCATAGCTTATGTAGCAAAAAATCCTATAATTATAACAGAAAAGTCATGACATAAATAAATATCTAAGCACCTTTCTCATTGAATAAAAGTATTCACATAAAGTTATTTACACTATACTGTATAAACGCACAAAAAACTCAAACAAAAATGAAACTGAAACAAAAACAAACTTTAAAAAACTTAGTGAAAAAAGTCCGTAATGTTCTTTTGTTTTAACGATGAATGACGTCGTTTCACAGTACGATCTCGTAGGCGTTTCAAGGTCAGTAGCTCCGCAGTTGACGTATCACTTTGTTTCTCAAAGTAAGTCATCAACCCCTCCAGCATTGCAGCCGCCTCATCATGAGTTAGGCTGACAGGTTCGTCTGTGTAGTCTTCCTCTTCCGAGCTGTCATTTTCTGCGTTTGCAGTGCACACCGCGACGATTTCGTCCTCGTTGAGCACTTGATGACCAATGTCATTATCACTGATAATCCACTCGGAAATATCAGTGTCTTTCAACTCGGCACAACCCTCCAATTGTTGAAAAATCTGAACAAATTCATTGTCGTCATTAGTAGGTTGACTGTCAGATTTTCCACTTTCCTGTGGCATTTCAGGCCACAATTTTTTCCAGCTTTTTTGTAGTGTAGACGGTTGAATTTCCTCCCACGATTCTGCAGCCATATAAATGACATCCTTTATAGTCACTTTTTTAAGATTTTCAATAAATTTTGTAGCTGGATCTGCTTCTTGTTGTTCTAAAAGCGATAAAATTAACTTTTTCCTATATCGCCGTTTTATCGCTTCGATCACATCCTGATCCATCGGCTGAATGAGAGCCGTTACGTTAGGAGGAAGAAATTTAACAAAAATGTCACCATGACGCAATTCTTCTTCATTTGGGTGGCATGGGGCATTATCAATTAGTAAAACCGCTTTTCGAGGGAGTTTTTTCTCTTTTAAAAACTTTTCTGTTGTTGGAACAAAGTTTTCAAAAAACCAGTCCTTAAAAATTTGACTGTTCATCCACGCTGATTTTTGGAACTTGTATTGGGCCGGTAGAACACTTAAATTTACATTTTTAAAAACCCTAGGCTTTGCGGATTTCCCTATCACCAAAAGTGGAAATTTTAGATCGCCAGAAGCATTACTGCAGGGCAGCAAAGTCATACGTTCTTTTTTAACTTTATGGCCTTTTGCTACTGAATCTAATTTGGAAGCTAAAGTTTTTTTTGGGAACATTTTATAATTTAATCCAGTTTCGTCAGCGTTGAACACCTGACAAGGTTGTAAGTTTTCATCTCTGAGAAACTTGCCAAATTTGTCTTTGAATTTTTCACTTGCATCACTGTCACCTGACAAAATTTCACCACTTATTCCGAGTTGACGGATGCCGTGTCGTTCCTTCCACCGTGACAGCCATCCCACACTGGCAGTAAAATTAGGGTCTCCTTTTAACTTTTCATTCAGTTTCAGCGCGATCGTTTGCAAATTTACACCCGATAAAGGAACACCCTGTTCCCGTTGTTGGCAAAACCAAACATACAAAGCATCATCTAGGGTTTCATTTTTTGGTTTTTTTAAAGTGCTTCTGCCGCCTAAACTGTCTTTACTAACCATTTTTGCACAAAAATCTTCAATTTCCTGTCGCTTTTTTTTCCAATCGGAAACAGTTTGTTTTCCCACACCTAACTCTTTTGCAATTTTAATAAGCGATTCACCTCCATCAATACGAAACAAAGCTTGGAGTTTTTGTTCCATTGTCACTGTCACTGACTTACGTTTAGTCGCCATTTTCACTGAACACTGAACGAGACGTAAATAAAAAACACAGATCAATATCGCACTAGAATTAAATGACAACTGAGCAGATATCTTGCGAGAAGCAGGAAAAGTGGCATCTGTCCGACAAAACAACTGACCTGACGCCAGACGGATAGACTGTTTATCCGTTTAGTCAGCGGTCCTTTATCTTTTGTTTATCGCAAGATGTCTCTGATGTCACGTACGTTGTAGTGTTGGGTGATCTAATTTGTATATATTTTTTCAAAGAAGTTTTTTCTACTTTAGTAGGCAAAAGAAACAAACAAGTGGTACACCTATTTCATATTTTAATGAATAAATTATATTATTTGAGTATTAAAGTAGGAAAACCCCTTTGAAAAATAACAAATATAGACGTATAAAAATAAATATTTTTGTGGACAGCAGACTGATTGTGCACTGTAAAATACTATAACTAAACAAAACTTTTGGGCCGTCCGGATTAGCCGGAGGTCCGGATCATCGGAGACCGGATTAGCGAGACTGTACTGAGAGAATGAAATAAATATTTTATTTCATTCTCTCATATTTCTTTTTGTGTTTTCTCTTCGATTGACAAAGACCACTGTGTGGTTGAAATATATCATTGTTTAAGTGCTTTTATGTGTTTCTATTTCAAGACTACAGTGTGGACTCTTACCAAGGTAAGTCTGTCAGTCTCCTAGTCCAAAAAATCTATATATATATATATATATATATATGAAGTTAATATATTACTATGTGAGTAATTTTATCCACCATTAAGTGCAATAATTTTACCTTGAGTGATGAGGCACCTTTCGGTCGTTGACCATTGTCGAATCACTCATTCGGCAGTGATTCGACAATGGTCAAGTGACCGAAAGGTACCTCATCACTCAAGGTAAAATTATTGCACTTAATTGTGGATGAAATTACTTACAATAGTAATATATTAACTTCATATATATATATATATATATATATATATATATATATATATATATATATATATGTTAATATAAATAATAATAAAAATGTAAACATAATAAAGGGGACATATTCTGTACTAATACCATGAAACAAGATAGTCATGGTAATGCAAAAGTATGGTTAGGTAAAATTAAAAAAACTAAATCCTGTTAATTAAAATAAATCAAATAATAATAAGTAATTCTGAATCCAAACAGATTAAAAAAATGTATAGTTTCCAATTAGCTGTGTTTTCATTTAAAATAAAATAAGTTCACTAGGTATCCATGTATAATCTTTAAGTCACAAGTGTCTCTCAAAGATTCCACTATCCCGAAAGGAGCTTAAAGAAGCTTATGGGAGGCTAATTGGTTTTCATAAAAAATTCAGGAGTTGGTTCTCCTGAGAGGTTTATTCCTTGAGATACAGGTCTCGAACCAAGGTTCGTAGTCAAGGGATAAACCATTACTCTCTTACGGACAAGGTGTGGTAAAAGGAAGAAAGGTGAAGAGTAAGAGAAAAGACTAGTCTGAGGGAAAAGCAGCAGTGGGAAGGTAAGGTCCGTGAGAAGCTGTTATTGTATTCAACACTCTGTTAATGTAACTTGTTTTCAGAAATGGTAGTACATGAGAAAGTGGAAGCGAGGAAGTGCACGGTTAGCTGGATGCAACAGTACAGTTAACTTATAGATATACACCAATTATATTTATTATAAATTAACCCCTTTATCAGATTGTTTGCCATTAGGCTGAATAGACTGTAGTCCCAATTAATTAATTCAGCCTGGCCATATTTTTATGTAACGCCCACTACATGGTCAACATTGAATTTTCTAGTAGAGGTTTAGCAACAGCTTCCTGCTTTGATAATGTAATATAACGATTTTTTGTTACTTGTGAACTCGATTTTCTTATAGATCCTTCATAAAGATTATGAAGAAATTGTGAATTTGAAGTATCTGTTAACAGTGCCCTCACACTTTTTTAGATAAATCAGTTTGATTAAAGTAGAAGCAACAGATAAATTTAGATTTTCTAAATTTTACCTTCTAAATAAGGAAAGAGATCCCGGTAGTTTTAGAGCAAAATAAAACGGAAGGCTAGTCCATCACTAATACGCTCCCATCTCTATCTGGTTGGAGGTTTTTAGGTCAAATAAAAATTCCTGACCTACAATAAATACTATATTTACAACTAATTATACATCTTTGTAAAGGGAATGAAACGAGCTTTCAAGAAATATATACATATGAATTGATTACTTAGATATTGATCCAGTACATGAGGAGTTATGCTCTATGAAAAATGTATTAAAAAGTTAAAAAAATAAAATAGCTACACTTTACACAATATCAAGAGCACAGTGGTACAATATATTACAATAAAAATATTGAAAAGAACCCCAATACCACAAAAATAATCAAAAATAACAAATAAGACAAGTTACTTAAGATTAAACCCTTATGTACATTTCGATGACCATGTCATCATCATCAGAGGGTCTAGTTACAAAACACAATCTAACACACAAGAAGTTACAAACTAGAATTCTAGTTTGTAACTTCTTGTGTGTTAGATTGTGTTTTGTAACTAGACCCTCTGATGATGATGACATGGTCATCGAAATGTACATAAGGGTTTAATCTTAAGTAACTTGTCTTATTTGTTATTTTTGATTATTTTTGTGGTATTGGGGTTCTTTTCAATATTTTTATTGTAAGCTACACTTTACATAACTGCACTTCACTACATATATTTTACATCGGAATCAAAATAAATATTACATGTTACATATCATTTTAAAGCCAAAAGAAAATGTAATTTAGAGATATTGGCTTATATATTTACACAACCTATCCTATTATATTGGGTAGGAATTGAAGAAATACTTTCAAAGAATAAAAACCACATGAACAACACTACACTGCAAATAATTTATTTGGTATGGTATAACTTGAAGAAGCTTGGGACACACACGGTTACTGTCTAAAGCAACATACCTCATATTGAATCGCTTCCTAACGTGTCTAATGCCATTATATCTATAACGCTTTATCTCTTACAATAAAAATTAAATAAACTAAATAACTGAACAATAAAATTTAAATGGAAGAACAACAAACACAAAACCTAAAAAAATTACACAAACAAATAAATAAATGAAATAACTGATGAATAAAAATTGGAGAAAACGACAATGAACTTGAAATGTAAACAACTCGCTTTAACAAAACAGTCACTATCTGACCAAACCAATAACTGTCTGCTAGCTCTCGGTCGCCACACTTCAGAAATTAGGTTTTTGTTCGTAAAAACAACTTTGATTGGCCTAAAAGTAAAGACATGTAAAGTAGAATAAACAATATAAAGAACAATATTGACAAAACTGAGAATACACAGGAATTACGTCGTTTTGGAAATAAATACAGGATCCCAAACTGTACACAGGCGTACGCGTCTAGCGTTAACTAATTGCCCTGTTTTATACTCGGGCGTAAGCTTGAAAGTGTTAAAAAAGATGCTGTCTATCATCATCTTATAATACCTGACACATTTTTAAATATCTTCTAAGGTCAACCGTTTGTGGTTACAGGCTATTGTGTATATTATTTTTTACCAAATTGAAATCTACGCTCGAGTGTAGAACAAGCCATTTAGTTACCCAAATCCTGGAATACTGTATTTATATCCATACCAATGTAATTCCCGTGTATTCTCGGTTTGGTCAATATTGCTCATAACCTTAGTTAATCTACCTTACTTTTCTTTATCTTTAGGGTAATCTGAGTTGCTTTTACAAACAAAAACTTGATTTGTACAGTGTGGTGATCGAGAGCTAGCAGACATTGTTTGACACATGTTTATTTATGGTCAGAAAGGGCGTGTTTTTTACTGCAAGTTATTTACGTTACTATAACAATGTGTAAGTCTATAGTACTGAAAGTAATTTTTTAAGTGTACATATTAACCTTAAAATTATATATACAGTACATGTACTACAGTATTTATGTACAGTTGTACTGCCATTGCAAAAGAATAATGTTCAACACATAACGTAGCAAATGTTTTACTAAAAAAAAATATTCAACCCTTTCCTTTTGCGTTAAATTTGATTGTGCTATCTTGGTGGCCATTCTCTTCAGCTGCAATGGTTGGATAGAACAGCTCTCTTGTTTTTCAAGATATTACTGTATCCAAATCCGTAAAGGTTTCTACATGACTAGGTCCACATTTGTAATTTATCTCTGTTTCTCTGTCTTCATTGTCACTTTTAATATTGGTCTGTTTATCTTCTTTTAGTAATGATAAAATTTCGTCATTTAAAATCTGGGAAACAGGATCATTATCATGTGTTAACCAATCTTGAGCACATCCTTATTTATTTAAAATCAAGAAATTTACTGAAAAATGTCAAACAATTTCATTTGCTTCTTCAGTCTCAAAAAATTCTTCTGTTTTATCTACCAATTTATTCCGTACTCTAGGTGGTTCCACTTAAGGTGGTTTCGAGACAAAGGGTTTTAAGCATCTGTTAATTTGTACCAACAGACTTTTGGATTAACAACACGAAACCATATTTTTTACAGTTTCAAGGTGCTGTACTGATTTTAAAACATTACACTTTACAGAATTAAACACAACAATAAATACTAACAGCTGTACAAGTTGACAAAAAACAATAATATAGTATAGTTTCAAAAATCCGAGTCCCGATATTTCGAGCTTCTGTATAATTTGAGCCAATTTTATCTATTTGAAAGGAAATGAGTTGGGCATTCAAGAAATATTTATATCAATACATCATGCAAAGGAAATGAGTCAGACTTTCAAGAAATGCTTATATCAATATCTCTTAAATACGATTCGGGCTGTTGCCACATTGATCGGGATATGAGGGGTTTTACTGTATCATTAGAATTCCTATTTTTTCTAATGCTCAGGAACTTTCACCGTGTAATCCAAGAGGGTCTCGTTCCCATTCACCTCGAATTGTCGAGACTCTGCTGTATTTGATGCATGGGGTCAAGTATAGCAAGAACAGCATAATGTGTAGCTGGTATAATGTACAGTACACTGGATGCCGGTAGGTTTGCATCTAACAGAGGCGTAGTTATAATGCCCTCCACATCCTCTGCGTACCCTATTTGTATGCTCTGCTATACAAATAATGTTATGTATCAGTGTATTTTCTATGTTCGGGTAATCAAGGCTCTGCTATATAAATACAGTAAAGTCTCGATAATGGAACCGAGACCTCCTCGGATTACTGAAAACTCGAATTATACGGAAGTACGTTCTTGTACATTAGAAAAAATATGAGAACTTCATATGAACATTTCTTGGAAGCTAGATTCATCATTTTCTTTCAAATAGGTTCAAAGAGAAAGAGGCTCGAATTATATGGAAGCTCGAAATATCGGGACTCGGATTTTTGAGATTCTACTATATATGTACCTCTTTGGTTTTATTTAATATAGTTATAATAATTGTGTACTTCTGTCTAAAAATAGTTTAAAATACTATGATAATTTAAATATTTAACTTAGTACCATTTTTTAGTATGTTTAATTAATAGATATAAGTTTTTATTTATTACTAACAAAATATCTAGTTAAAAAGCTAATTTTATATTAGTTTTATTAATTGATATTTAATTTATAATATTTTAAAAAATATGTATTATTCTTATTAAGACATTATAATAATATGATTTAATAACTTCTATTAGCTCACACTCTCTTAATATATATCTTGTACAAATTTTTATTCGTTAATAAAATAACGTATTTATTCATCCACTCTAATTCAAATAGATTTTTTTAACCTGTAGTGGATGACAACTGATGTTAAAATAGTTTTTTAAATATTTATTCATTAATTAAATTTCAAAAAGTTGATGTCTTGGTCTGATTCAAACTGAATGACTACATATTTGAAACCCAGCACTTAGGCACTGACTAAACTTTCCCATAGCCAGAAATCTGTTACTTAAAGGTGTTAATGAAAGTTAATAACATCAGATAACTCCTTTTACCTTCCCCCTTTTAATTTCTGCCATTTAAAACAACTCCATTTGCCTTCCTTCTGACAGACTATTAATGTCTGGTTTTACGTAATCAATATTTATAGAAATAACATATAGTACTATATCATAAACTGTAAATCTGTGACATTTGGATATTTAATCTTTTATAGAAATCTGTGGTTTACTTTAGTCTTTTCTTCCTATTTTTGATTGAAAAATATTTTTGTGTGTGTCTATTTATTTCCAAGATTGCAGTTTTGGACTATTGTCATTAGGTAAGTCTTTCAGTCTCCTATCTAGTCCAAAATGTCATATATATATATATATATATATATATATATATATATATATATATATATATATATATATATATATATATATGTATATATTTTGTAGTTATAAACTAGAAAGTAATTGAAATTTTTAAAAAAATTTCTTGACGTCATTAAGAATTGCTTAAAAATTATATTACAGTAAACTTCCAGTAATCGGGACTTGAGGCATGCCGGATTACAAAATATCAGATAAATTGAAGAAATAAATAAAACGGTACAAATAAGAAATTTTTAATTTTAAAACAGCTCAAATATGTACATTGTATGTACCTGTGTATTGTACATTGATAATAAAGGCTAAACAAAACTCAGTGCACTGTTGTCTAACTCTAGTCTGTGGGGTTGTTCTTGTTGGCAATTTGAATCATGAATGTTGGATTGGTTTTTAGTTTTCCCCCTTCGTTTTTTTTATGAAGTAATTTCTAATGATGTGGAGATTCATCATTTCAGCATCATTAAACTAACTGCAATGTTCTGAAAATTTTATGAAATTGTTCAATGCATCAGCTGCTTAATTCCAAGTGATGTAATTGCTCTTCATCCATGTCATCTTCATCTGAGGCAATGTCTTAAAGGACTGCTGGATTGATCAGGCTCTGTATAATAGCTTCATCTGTCAGTATTTCTTCTGTTGGCTAAATCTACTTCAACCCACTCTGTGATTTCTCCTTGAGTCATCTGTGACATAGGGTTCTCTAAAGGCAAAACACCAAAAACTTATTCTAATTCATCATCAGTTGTTTCACTTTCATTGATTTCATCATTTTGATTCATTACTTCAGGCCAGAGTTTACGTTAGGACATTTTCAAAGTTTCCTGTTTTACCTCATTGCAAGCCAAAGCAGTTGCAAATATAGCATCTTTAATAAAGAACTGTCCTTGAACATCTTTAACACTGAAATCTGATACCAGTAAATTCTGTACAAAGTAATATCTGTAATGAGACTTGAAGTTTTGTATAACCCCTTGATCCATTAGTTGAAGTAGTAGTGTAATATCTAGAGGAAGAAATACAACAAAAATATTATCTGACACTAGTTCATCCTTATCCAAATGAGCTTTGCAGTTGTCTAAAAATAAAATACTCTTACTGCCTTTAAGCATTTTTAATTTTTCAAAATTATTTTGAACCAAATTTTAAATTTAAATTGCACAAAATTTTTAAAGAACCAGTTTTTAAACAATACTCGATTCATCCATGCACTTGATTGCACCTTTTACGCATTTCTCATCCCCACTGGCTAGGGTAGAATTAGATAGGCAACACCACAAAAGGTATTTATCTCATCAGCATTGTATATTTGACAAGCTGCGAGTTCCTAATCAGAAACGATGGACTTAAATTTAATTTTAAACTTTTCACCACATTCAACATCTGCACATTTTAGCTGCCCAAAAATATTTAATTTTCTGATACCATCACGAGTCTTGAAACTCCTTAGTCAGCCTTCAGAAAATTTACAATAAATTTCTGCAATGTTTAAATCTTGTTGAATCTTATTTGCTTTCCCAACAACCATAGGTAAAAACCTATAGTAATGGGTTTACTGTACCTTCCGATTGTTTTGCTGAAAACCAACTGTATAGAACCGAATCAAGTTATTCTATATAATTTGGGTTATTTTGTTTGCTTTCCAAAAATATTTTTTAAAGTGTCTAATTCCTTCATAAATTGTTTGTTAAAAAAAATTTAATGTCATAAATTGTAGATGATCCTATGTTGTAATCTTTCATTATAACGTGCTTACCTACGCCATTTTTTAAATTTCTTCCCAGTTTTCAGCTTATGAGCTAAAGTGGGAGTTAGATGTTTTCTTTTTGATGAATCTGGGTTAACCTTAGTGCCCATATCACTGTCAATAAGAATCTCACAAGCACTAAAACACAAAACTAAAATAATCTACTATGTACATCCGATATTCAAACAAACAACTAGTTTTAGTTTCTCCGTACTGTAAGGCAATGGTGAAAACTGAACTTAAAATGAGAGTGGGTCACACAAAGCCTGAGAAAGGAATGAGCTGTTCCCAAACCTACAACGATACCCTAACTTGGCCGAAGGTCAACTCACCCATTATACATACTAATCACATTTCAAAGAATTGTAGTTGACATCAAAATTTTAAGCTACTCTTGTTCTTCGAATTCAAAACATATCCATTTAAATCAAACATTGATTACAAAATCAATTTTTTTATTTAATCTATTTAATATTACAACTGTAATACATACTGCATTACACAACTGTTCCCCCTCCAATAAACTGACTCTAGCTTATTTCGCAATAAATATTTTGTGACGGATTATAAAGCATGCTGGATTGGAGGAAGTTTATTGTACTAGTTTTTAAAGTAATATTTTGATGATTTTATATTTTTCAGAATTTGTTTGATATAATTTGTTTACAATTCTTATTTCAGCGGCTGAAGGAGGAAATGATGGTGCATCAGAACTGTATAAAGTGCGCAAGAGGAGGTGGGGAGCTAGTAAAAGTATTCGTCCTAATAAGAAACCATTAGTCTCAATATCAACTAATTCTCTAAAGGTAACAAAACCAATTTATACACTCTTTAAATCCATTAATTTCTTTAAAACACTACCTGCTTTCTTTAAAGACAAAAGCCTGAGGCAAAACAGAATTTTAATTTGATAGATAGTGTAAACATTATGTGAAATTCCATATTGTAAAATTAAAACTCTACTAATATAGACTAGCTCAAGGCAGAAATTATAGAAGTATTTTATTCGTAGGTAGTTCATTACTTTGTATTCTTTGTTAATTCATCCTCATCATTAAATTCCTTCTATTAGCTCACACTCTCCTGATATATACCTTGTACAAATTTACAGTCGTTAATAAAACACGTTTTTATTCATCAAATCAAGTTTAAATACATTTTTTTAAACCTATAATGGATGACTATTGATGTGAATCCAGTTTTTTCAATTATTTATTCAATAATTAAATTATAAAAACTGTGGGATCCAGCCGGGTTTGAACTGAGAATCTTCATGTCCGAAGCCTAGCGCACCTAGACCATGTGCCAACTTTCCAATACCTAGAAATATATTTCTCAAAGATGTACATGTGATTTTTTCCCTCATCTGGTTGTCGTCGAAACGTCCATTGTACAACTTTAAACTGTTAGCATGGCTACCACACATTACCATAAATAGTGTTCTGGAGTAACTAAAAAAATTTTTGTGTGTGTCAACCTCAGTAGCAATTTATTAAAAAAAAAAGTTTTTATTACTTGTTTTTCTTTTTTATTGTACTAAGATTAAAGAAATACTAAAATATATGTTTATGTCTACAAGTTTCAACAAAGATTCTGTGTGTTATTCATGTCAGTTAATTTTAACAATTTCATGTCCTTAATTGTTATTCTTTATTAATCAAAAGATTGCTAACTTTTACCCATCTTCAGCCAGCCACTCTGTAGTATTTTCCATGTTTCTAACCCGCAATTTCAAAAAAATTTCTGCATTAATTTATTTTCAATTTCATTGAATCCCACTTACCATTATATATCTTCTATAGAAAAATCCCATTTGCCAATATTTCAAAGAATTTTTTCCAAATTGCTGTGAAAAGTCTGAACACTTCTATGGTAAGTTCTCCACATATCATTTGGTTTACTATCCTGTGCCGATTTCGTAACCACCTTGCTATGTTCACCATATATTCTTCATTTCAAACCAAGTAGCAAATTGTTTAATGAAAGATTGCAACTGCTCTTCAAATTCAAACACCGGCAGCTTTATATCCAAAAGACTTTATCGATGTTCCTTTTTGGCATCAGTGATTAACTTTTACTTAATTTCTAAGTTACCAAAGTTTCTATTTAATGCAAATTTTATAGTTGTTTCTTCTTTTTTTCATTCATATCATAGTAAGTTGGTTTACTGATTTTGAACTTACACAAAACGTTCAAAACTGAATTACTTTTATCTATGCATTTCAGAATTTATTGCCTTTCTGTGTTGTAGTAAATGACTTATGAGAACGGTAGTTACTCATTTTGAACAGAGTTGTCATTAATACTCTAATGAAACATCGGCTAATACAATGTTTTGAAGATTTACATTCTTAATGAGTATTCTTATCACATTAACATAAAACAATAGTATTGGAAGGATTTATAGCAATTTCCAAAATTCTGACCTAATCATGATTGTCTTAAGTATCAGAATGAATGGCCTCAGATATGTATATTTTGGGTATTGTATCCCTACGTCCTATGAGTGGAGTGTCAAATTTTGTTGTATTGACACTGTTCCAATTTTAATTTGTATTGTTGGTTCCAATGGTAATTTGTAAATTTTGTGGTGGCTGAAAGCCATCAAATAAATTTGAACAACAAGCATGGAAATTTTGTTTGAACTTGGTTAATCTTTTAATGAAATTTTCAGTGTTTTAAAATTTACAAGAACATTAACATAGTAAAATGGGTTTTTAAATGGTTTTCTAATTTTATGACAGGTAGATTTTCACATAAAGATAATTATTATTCGGGACTAACTTCAACGAGGGAAATGATATAGTTCAATAATAAAGAGCTTTTGATTCCACAGCAATCATCCTTAGAGGTAATTTACAAAACGAACTACCTATGAGGAGGATTGTTGTGCAGTCGATATGTACATAAGGTGTTAACAAAGACCTTCAGTCAATAAATTCCAAGATTTGTTTAAATTTTTACATTTTTTAAAGTTTTACTATTGTTCTCGCATAATTACAGTGGAGGTTTGTGATTAATATTAATGCATAATTATGATATAATAATTAATTACTGATATAAAAGAGATAAAACAAACACAAAACTCACAAAATAATCATTTATTGACTCATATGCATTATAATGAAGAAGTCAACTTCATCAGTGAGTGTTGCTACTACAAACTCTAACATACAACTATGATGAAGGTAAAGTTACACTTCTTTTACCACACCCACTAGTCAAAACAACAGTTATTAAAAATACTTCAAACATGTACATTAAGTGTTTTGACAGGTGGACGTGGTAAAGCCCACGGAATAAATATAGAAGTGTAACGTTACTTTCATCTTAGTTGTAAGTTAGAGTTTGTAGTAGCAACACTCATTGATGATGACTTTGTCATTGAAACGCTTATGAATCAATAAATGATTAATTTGTGAGATTTGTATATGTCTTTTATTTGTTTTAACATAACCTCACAATCTAAGAATAGTTATATAAAAGGAATACTTTACATTTTTCTACAGTATCACTTTCACAAATATACGATGTACTGAGACTATCATTTCAAGAGATTTGTTAACTTTAATGTGTGACCTGAGTTGAAAACCGACATTAATAGAACCATGATCATTCTCTTAATTACATAATTTATAGAAGCGATAATTTTGTAACATTGTACCCCTACATCAATAACTTGATAAAAAACTGTTAAAATTAATACTTTTATTTCATTAGTATTTTTTCTTGATTTTATAACTTTATTCTTTACTATGGTACAGGGTGCGGCAGCATAACTTCCTTTTTTTAAATGCTCGCCATTCAGTTAGTTGATGTCATAGCGGAGCGCTAGTGGTCTCGTTCAAGAGGGGGTACAGTAAAGTTTTGTCCCAACACGTTCCAGTCCCCATCATGTGTTGGAATAGTGAGGAGTGTGCCTTTGCCGTTGAGGCCTACTTTTCAAGCGGATGTTCGGTTATTGCAACACAGCGCGTATTTCGGAATCGCTTTAATTTAGCCCCGTTGGCTCCCGTCCCAGACCGCAAATCAATTGTTACATGGGTCACTCACTACATTCAGACAAACTGCAAGTGCGACAAAACGAAGAACTGGAATCCCTCGGCCCGTTAGATCATCTGAGAACATTTAAGCAGTGAGAGCGTCAATGTTGCGATCATCTCGACATTCTGCGCGCAAACACTCATTTGCCCTTGGTTTTTCTCACGGCTAGAAGAGTTGGATTTGGGGGACACTTGGTTCCAACAGGACGGTGCAACAGCACACACTTCAAGAGCATCGATGGATGTTTTGAGGGAACACTTTCCAGAGCGCCTTATCTCAATTAGAGGCGATTTGGAATGGCCGGCTCGCTCTCCCGATCTGTCCCCTTGTGATTTTTTTCTATGGGGTTTTTTGAAATCCCGTATTTATGTGAACCGTCCAAGAACCCTACAAGATTTGAAGACCAACATCCAAGAAGAAATTGCCAACATAACACCTGCTACGCTAACAAGAGTCATGACAAACGCCAGAAATCGGTTTACGCAATGTATGGAGAATGAAGGACGTCACCTAACAGATTTGATCTTCAAAACAATGTAAATAAAAACTTTAGACATGTACCTACATTATAAAAAATAAATTATATTTTCAGATGCATACAATAGTTTTTATTGAGTTTTCAAAAAAGGAAGTTATGCTGCCACACCCTGTATAATATACATTTTTTTTAGTTCAACATTTTTGAAATGTTATAAAATATTATGATTTTTAATCAAATATTATAACTTTGATCAGACTAGTCCTATGTTCAAAATGTCCAATTTGTATGTAATAAACATAAATATATATGTTTATTGACTGCAGAACTAGCCTAAATCAGATATTCAAAACAATCAAAAGGTTTTGTCATCAATACCAAAGTAGCCTATGTACTTTTTATAGTAACTATGCCACTAATAAAACTTTTAAATGCCTGTACTGTAAAGTAAAGATTTTGGTGATAAAGAGTTTTTATATTTCTGATGCAAGTTTTAACTCATTCAAACTTGTTGAGTGCACTTGCTTTAAAAGACGGCATTTAGAAATAAATGTTTTGAGGCCAGTATGCTTTATTTTATTCAATAAAGAATTTACTATAAATAAAACAATATTTCCTCTACATTATTTTCGTAGATATAATTTTGTATGTGTTTTGGTGTTTTATAAATAGTTTATGTATTTAGGATTTAGTTCCGGGAGCAAAACCAGTTTCTGCTGAAGAATTGCAGCTATCAGTGGAAGAAGAGGAAGGGCAGTTGGTAGACGACGATGATGATGATGATGTTAACATTCAGGAAGATGATGAAATTACTATTTTATCAATGTCAGAAACAAAGGTTGAAGAAAAATCTAAGGAAAAAGAACGTGAAATAGAAGAAAAGAAGAGAGAATCTCGTAGGGAAAGAGAGAGAAGTGAAGAGGAAAGAAAGAGAAAAAGTGAAAAAAAACAAAAGACAAAACCAGAACAACCATCTGTAAATGAAAAAGGTATGGATTTTTAATTATGTTTTACTTATTCCTTTATAGTTGTGTTATTTTTAGTTTCTCTTGTATGCACTTTAAATTTAAAACAAAATATTCATATAGACTATTCAGTGCTTGCGGAAATATTTTTGCCATTTAAAAAATTGTATAAAATATTATTTATTTATTCAACTTATTCTGGGATGTGTAGCAAACGATAAAAGTCAAAGATTAGTTACAAGACGTTTACAAATTCTAACATAAAATTTATGTTTTAATGTTTTTTTTAAATTTCAACATCTGAATTTGTAGTCATGTTGAAAAATCGTGTTCGTTCCATTGCTTTAAAACAAGTTTATTATTTTTTGTAGTGGTTTATGTTAGTGTATGTAAGTGTTACTGTATATAACATAAAAACCTTTTTTTTGTAACAATAAGGCAACTTAAGAAACTTGATTAAAGCTAAAATAAAATTATTCATGTTTATTTTCTAATTTTACAAGTGACTTAACTAGTTACTCTTATTTTTATACATTTTCATGTGTTTTTCGCAATGTTGTGCTGTGGAAATACATTGCACTTTTTAGGTATAAACCTATATCTCCATTGTTTGTGGATATAACTAAGTGAAAATTTGGGGAAAATCATTTTTACATTTACAAAAACGAGATGGTTTTATTTGGAAACTAATTTTTAATTTTGTTTACTCAATGTAAAATGGAAACAGAAAAGTTTGGGAAAATGTTATTTTAGTAAGTAACATTTTTCTCATAATTTTTGTTATTGTATGTTTATTATAATTATGAGTATGTCTATGTTATAGTAGAGTCTTAGAGAAGTAAATTAAAAAACAAATGAAAATTCATGGATAAATAAAAATTTAGTGTAAGTTTCGTCAAAGCACTACATTTTTAATAAATCATGGCTGGTACTGGAGCAGGTACCCTAGCAATACGTTCCGGGATCAAAAGGGTTAAATTGGATTTTGAAGTACTTTAGTTTACACCAATCGCTTCATTTTTTAGCCATGAATGAAGAGTTTTATAAATGCCAACAGAAGGTTCAGTTGTGTTGTCATTTCATTACCCATAGAAACTGGGATGAAAATAGCCAAAGCAGTATTTACTACTTAGTAGACATCAGTGGCTGAGTCTTATTGAGTCATCCTGAGTCTTATTGAGTGCACTAGTGCTGCATGTTCATTTTAGCAGATTAATTAATAAACTTAATTTGGAGGTAAGTATTTTATATTGACAATGCACAGTACACGCTTTTACTGCTGTGGTGTAAAAAATGTTTCCTGAACAAAGTGAACATTTCTCTTGCTGAGCATCTATTGGTAAGAAAAATAAATCTTTCATCACTAAGACCAATGATTGTCATTTCATTATGTTTGTCAGTTATTGTATTTCTTAATTGGTCATTAAATAACATCTAATTATTATTTAGTGTGATTTTTATCTACATAAAATTTAAAAATGTTAACAAATTGGTGATCAACAGACTTGAGCTTTTGTGCAGAAACTGCACACCTTCTAGGTTGGCTACCTCAGAGCTTGAGGGCTGACCAACTGACAATTGGCTTCAGTAAATACTGATATTTGATCCTAATAAAATACAGAATGAGTACAATAATACAAAAAAGTAGTATTTAAAACAATGAATAAGAAGCTTGTTGTGAATTATATTTACTGATGTGGTGGCTTTCTTTAGCTACCAGAAAACAAAAACTATGTTGAATATCTGAACAGAAGGATGTTGCTTGTGGACAAAAAATTATTGTCCAGGAGATATTTCTCGGTTATACCTTCCTTCAGTGTTAAAAACAAAAACTCAAAAACTTGACCTGAAAAACTTAGCTCTTGAATTATAAAATTGTCAACAGAAATGTTGCTCTCTATTGCTGCCAGCATTCAAAACGAACTAACTTACAACTAAGGTGAAAGTAAGTTCTACTTAAGTTTCACCTTAGATGTAAATTAGAGTTTGTAGTAGCAACACTCACTAAGGGGATGACTATGTCATATGAGTCAATAAATGATTAATTTGTGAGTTTTGTGTCTTTTCATTTGTTAATAAAACCCTTGTTATTAGGTTTTGCCTTTTATTTGTTTTAACATAACCTCACAAGCTAAGCTCAAAGGATAGTTATATAAAATTATTGGTGTTTATATGTTGCTCTGGGAATATTGAATGTGACTAGACCAATAACGGCTCAATTTTCCAATTCAGTGTTCCAATTTCTGTATATTTATATTTCAAGGTTCAACTTGTACATATTTCAGAATAATATACTTGAGGCAGTTGCCAATTAACACAACATGAATTTGGTTATAACTCATTATTTCTGTCATAAATGAGTTAGTATACAACTCATTTAAATATTATTCAGATTTAATACAATTTTTTGTATTGTGTTTTAGGGGGGAATCAAAGAAAAATTCTTCTACTCACTGATGATGCACGCAAACTTGCTCGTTCACCATCTCCTCCTAGACGCCGCCCTTCACATGTACTTTATATTACTAACCTTGTTCGTCCCTTCACAGTACAGCAGCTTAAGAATCTCCTACTTCGAACTGGAACTATTGCAGAAAATGGCTTCTGGATTGATAACATAAAGTCTAAATGTTATGTTGAAGTAAGTTATTTTTTATTTTTAAAAACAATCTTTCTTGCATACTTATTAACATTTCTTTTACCTGGAGTTCCCACAATAATATTTAAATGGTGGCATTTCAGCACTTGAATAACAGGGTACAATTTTTTTTTTCAAATACCTATAGAATAATAGCAATAATTCTTCATAGTGTTTTATTTTTTATGAATTTTATTTTCTGGAAAAATATGAGAACATGTAAATTTGTATTACCTTTAGAGTGTCACTAGACTTGACTACGAAGATGGCTTTCCTTGTATCTCCCTTAAAACACATATGTGGTCCATTATAAATGTAATATGCATTTTTTGGTGAAACATATTTATTGATCGTACCGGTACAAATGCTTAAAATTCTTCAAAATACCTCCAACATCAATACACTTGCAGAGACATACCTACCACACTTGAAGGCCCCCTAAAAACCATTGTTGGGAATGTCTCTCAGGAACCTTATAACATGCTTTAAAATGTGTGAGTATATAACTGTTTCAAATCTCAGTTAAGCCGGACTAAAAAATAAAAAGCCATAGCGATTATATTTGAAATTGGTGTATCTGTAGTATAGATTAAAATTTATTGATTTTTATTCTTCTGTTACAAAAGCTGAACTTTAAACCGGTGTAGAATCTAATACAGTATGACCTCCAAAATCCGGAAACCTCAAAAATCCTAGTGTTACTTTTGATCTCTGTTTAATTGTAATTTTACTGCTTACATTTAAATAAATATTTATTTAATTCTATTTTTTCTCCAGTTAGCAAAAAAAAAAAAATAATAAGAATTCAAAGTTGTATCAAATTTAGCTGAAATGCTAATTGGAATGAGAAGTTGGAGGAAAGTTAGCTTAGATTACGCAGGGGGCACCATAAGCAGGGTATCAGCACACCCCCTCCTAAATAAAAGTATTAAAATGTATTGATTATTAATTTTTTTAAATTAAAACATAAAGTCAAAATAGGAGTTTTCTTATTTTGAGCCAAGAAATTAGTAAATAGATACAGGAATTTGAGACATATATCTGATTGGTCATTCTGTCTAATTTTTATTTTCATTAATATTTAAATTTTGAAAGCGTTCTAGACATGCAAAGTGCATTAAATGATAATTTACTGTCTTTTTGATGTTATAACTTTAGTATCACAATTGTTTTAGTAGGTACCTAAAATCTTGAATTTTCCAAAATCTGGTCCATATGAAGCTCAGAGCTGTCTGGATTTTCAAGGTTGTATACCTAATAAGATAATAAATCAAATGTTTTAAGTTAATGGAAAGAATAAAACTAAGTCAAAAATCTGGATGGGCCGATACTTAAAGTTTTTGATTCTCAAATATTTCTTTCGATTTTCAATTCTTTTGGTTTTTTTTCAAGTTATATAGACCTACATGATATTCTCTAATAATGAATTTAGTTAACATCTTGGTCAAATGGGGAAACCTTTTAAAAATTCTATTTTATTATAATAGGTTTTACAAAGCTTTAGACCTTGATTTATGAATAGCAATTTCTGAAAGCATGATAAACATATCAGATAAAAGTATTGATCTATTTAAAATTACAAATATGAACTGAAGTTCACAATTTTAATATAACTTCAGTAATAGCCATTCCAATTTGTATATCTGGAGAAATTGGAACTACCTTTTCTTAGTGTTTTGTTTCAACGGGGCTATGCTAAAAGGGGGGAAGGAGAGAGTGTCGAGCCCTCCCGAGTGAGAAAGCGGAGACGAACGAACCAGAAATAGATAGATCAATACACACCTTCTAGTTGGTGTTGAATGTTCAAGAAACTATTTTCATTGGTACAAAGAAAACTGTGATATTATTTTATAATGAGTCAACCAAAACAAATATCTATCTATTGTTGGCCTCCAGTGTTATCAGGGTGTCTAGTGACCGGGAAAAGTCAGGGAATTTTAAGATTCTGGAAAATTCAGGGAAATTTTTTAAAAAATCGAGAAAATGTTTATTTTGATTAGAAACAAAACTAGTGGTCATTGTTCTCGAATATTTGGTATTGTAAACCAGCGGTTTAGGGGCAGGGCAGTCAGGAAATAACACTTCTTTATTTAGATGCCCATTATTTATTTGATAAGCCCGTTGCTATGACTTCAGGACTTATGTCAATAAATATTAAACGTGTCGAGTTGGTACAGCTGGGAAGTTTTACCCTGGACCGTGGCCTTGGGGTGCGCAGTGGTTCTGTTATCATATGGACAGGTGGGGATAACAGATAACTCAGTCTGTTTTTGACCACACAGAACGCTGTGTAAGCATTCGTAGCCAGCTATTTTTCTAGACTCGTGATAGTATGTGTTTTATTTGACGGTGATTATTTTTACACTGTTTATTTCAACATGGAAGGATCCAGTTTTCATTGCCGTAGCTGGCAATCGCGTCATTACCTCCCTCCTTTCTTAAAATAAATATAAACTGAAAGATGAAGTGACCGAAGCAGAGATTATATGGTGCGTGAATTTAGTAATGCAACACTTCTTTACGCAATGCAGAAGGTAGTGTGTGCCTCTTTCCAAGGATGTTCCCTGATAGCACCATTGCACAGAACATGATATTGCGGAAAGATAAAATTTCCTATAGTGTTGTATTCGGTTTATCAAATTATTTTAAAGACCTGTTACTGACATCATTAAATTCAAATTCTAACTATGTAATTGGCTTTGATGAACGTTTAAACAAAATATCACAAAAAGCCCAAATGGATTTGAGTGTTAGGTATTGGAATGCAGAGACGGATGAAGTGAAAGCTCGATATTTTGGTTCTGTGTTCCTTACAGACACAAAAGCAGAAGAGGTACTCAATTCGTTCTTAAAAGGTGTTCAAAGTCTGGATTTATCCAAGATCCTTCAGATATCAATGGATGGGCCCAATGTAAATTGGGCTTTCTATAGACATCTAAAAGAGGAAAAGTCAGGGAAAACTCAGGGAATTTCTTCAAGCTATTTTACTAGACACCCTGGTTATGTTCTCAATCTGTTTAGTCTAGTTAACCCAAATAATTTTTGCAAATTCAGTTACACCTGAGTAGGTGTGTGGTGCATCTCCCCTCCATACAAACGTTAGAAGACTGCAGTCTTTGTAACAACACCAACAGTGTCTAAAATTAAAGTGGCTTAGTCAAGGATCTCCTGCTTTAAAGTCCATTTTTGTCTAAGAAGGTATGCTGAGCTTCATTCTTTCATAAAGCTGATAGTAATGCAGCCACTGGTACAGCCACTGTAATTGAAATTGTTGAAAATTTTTAACTTTAGGTTTGGATTCATCAGTGATTTGTTTTAAGACTGGGAGTTTCTTAGGCTGCTCTGGGTTTCTTTCGAATTGGCAAACGGCACTGCTCATGATCACACAAAAGGATAGTGCAGACCATGTAACTGTGCACTTGGCCTTGAGAGATCGCAGTAGGCGAGACAGGAGGTTAAGCTATAAATACTTTACTACAAACATGATAAAGGCGGTCAAAACACTGACTTGGATGAGACAATTAGATAAATTTGATGATGAATTAGTTTTGGTATGAAATAACAAACAGTCTTGAAGTATATATTGGCATATTCGGATGCAGAAGCTGTTGAAGTATAACATTTTGGAAATGTAACATGTTTTAAGAAGTGGTAGTACTTGAGAAATCGTGCAGTGCGAAGTGCACGGTTACATGGTTCCTACTATACTTCGATTAAGGTAAATATTTTATTCAGATTGTATAATAATCTGAATGGGGGTAAGTGGATAGGTTTGTTCTTGTTAATAAACAATGTAATTATTTCACATGTGACCATCATTAGCTAGTATGGAAATGACCCCTTCGCTTGCGTTAGATGGCGTGATTGCTGGTACTTAATTAAGTAAGAGTAATTAATTCTTTATCCCGTTTTTACTTGCTGAGGGAGGTAATCTATCGATAATCATCACCTCCAGAATATCATGTCTCAGATTCAGCTTAATAGGTCTGTATTACAATAAATTCAATTGCTGAATTCTATTCTTGTCAATGTGAACACCTAACTTTACACTCTACATATTTATCTTGGAAACGACCTTGGTATCGTTTCCTATATGTAATGACAGTTTGGAATATCCAACGCAGTATACTGTAGTGTACCTCTGGTTATCTAAAGTCTAAGGCTTAGCCAAAAATTTAATTTCATATTCAGAGTGAAATTAATTTCAGTTTAAACATATTTACCCTAGTGTTGCATTTTTATATTTTTCTAATGCCATTATTTCCTGAAAATAAAAACAAACTTTAATTAAATCCTGATCAAAGGTAAAAGATATTGGATGGCAGAAAGTGTTCTCTTCTCTGGAAGTTAATAAAATCTTCCAGAAAAAATACTTTCTCTATTTTAGAAAGAATAAATAGATTTTTTTTTTTGGAAGAATATTTGCTGGTGTTTATGATTTGTCCAGAATGTACTTGCTATCTAAACCTATAACATTTATAATTGTAATTTACCATATGACTACATTTGTTACACTGATATTAACCCATTTCTTCCCAATGTTGGGTAAACGCAACAGTATATTAAATTGCACACAATTCCTCCATATAGTAAGTAATTTTCAATTTGAAGTGTTTATTTATTCTAAGAATAGGGTATCTTTCTATCATGCAATAATTATTTTGTTTTTAATAATATTTCTTTGTCAATAAGGACTTCAATTACGATAAAATAAATTTTGAGAAAATCAACATTTTCGGTGTAAGAAATAAACATCTGTCGATTCTTGGAACAAAACCTTTTCCTATGTCAGCTATTCTTATCATGTTTACTTAACTACTGAGTCATGTTCGTTGAACCAAAGCTCTTTACTTCCCCCTTATTCAACAGAGTTTGCATGTGTTGCTTTGTCGCAGCGTTGGGAGTTTCCCGGAAGTTGAGATATATCGGCAGTGTTGAAAGCAATTGACCAGTAGATCCGCTATGAGTTTTAAACGTGAGTGTTATAAAACAGCAGAAGAATTGCTTGCAGTTCATGATGAAATTGAGGAAGAGGAAGCAGCATCCGGTGTTGATGCAGTTATCATACCATTTGACGTTGATGAAAATACCGACGAAGAAGATATCGACGATAATCAAATTGTTACAAACGACTGTGGTGATAGCATTCCTTCGGATATCGCTGGTTCTTTTGAAGTTCACCTTTCCATAAGTACAGAGACAAGTAATGAAAAAATTAAAAAAACAGTAGTGAAGAAACAAAATTTATGTCCAGATTGGGAAAATTCTTTACCGACTACATCAAAATTTCCAAATGATGTAGAAATAAAAAAACCTTATAGAACAACTAAAAAACCAATATGGTGGACTAACAACTCTTGAAACATTCAATTTATTTTTTGATGATTTGTTCCTGGACAAAATTGTTGATTTTCCGTATTTTATGCTAAGGAAAAATCACCATAGCTTTTCTTTAACTCGTCCAGAATTGAGAAAAATTTTTGGAATTTTCATTCTGACCGGGTATTATTTGCTACCTCAATCAAAAGTGTATTGGAGTAAAAGATCCTGATAAATGTGTACCTTTATCATATTTTGATGAATTAAATACCAAATTTCGTCAGTTTGGAGTATTTTCACATAAATTATCAATTGATGAGCACATGGTGCCCTATTTTGGACGTCATTCAGCAAAAATGTTCATGAGAGGAAAACCAGTGAGATTCGGTTTCAAAATTTGGTGCATTGCTTCTATTGATGGTTATGCATACAGTTTTGAACCATATGGGGGAAAAGGTGGTGAAATAAACAGCGGCTATGGTTTAGGAGAGAAGGTCGTTTATAATTTGTTGAAAATCCAGAGAATCACATAATTTTTTTAGTACTTACAGTTTAGTAAGTAAACTGACAAAGATGAATTTCTTAATAGCAGGAACAATAAGGGAAAATAGGTTGCACAATATTCCGCTCACATAATTCAGTTGTTACAGTCATAACAAATTACGGATCAGTTGAACCAACCCTAAATGTAAAACGCTATAATCGAAAAGAAAGGAAACAGGACTTTGTAAAGCAGCCGAATGTTATCAATGATTATAATAAAGGAAAGGGCGGAGTGGATTCTCATGATAATGCTATTGCCAATTACAGAATTAGAATAAGAGGTAAAAAATGTGGTAAATGGGGTTGATTGTGCTTTAGTAAATGCATGGAAATTTTATATTTTATCAACCGGAAATAAAATCAGTCAGATAGAGTTTAGATCGTAGCTTGTTATCTCTTTACTTCATCAGCAAATATTGAAGAACCTGACAAGTGCAGCAAAAATCTGCTATTAGGTCACTGCAGTAAAATTACTTTACCAGATGACGTATAAAAAGACAAAAACAGACCACATCGTAGACCGAAACAAAAGTAATGCAAGATGGAGATGTAAAGTGTGCCACAGTCATTCAGTCTACGCATGCGAAATGTCAAGTGTTTTTACATGTTGAATGTTTTGAAACATTTCACAATTCAGATTGAAATAAATTGTAAAAAGTAAAACTATGTGTACATTGTGTTTCAATAAATCGTTTCATGTAATAATTGTGTTTATTACAGTACAAGCCACTTCCCAACGTTGTGTTAACGCAACACCGCGAGATGCAGGGAACTCCCAATGTTGCGGAAACACAAGAGGCCATTGCTCAAAAACTAAAACCATCAGATTCATATTCAGGATTTATTTTATTAATTCTATAGTAGATATGTAGAATAAATAAGGAAAAATCACATAAAATATAGGTTTTGTCCTATTGGGAAAAAATGGGTTAATAAAATTTTTGTCATATGAGTGAGTTACAAACTCATAGACAGACAGGAACTCCACACCAAACTCTTAGCTATATTATATACTTATTCTCTTAATAAAAAAAAATTTAACAATGAAATGAAGTGTAAAAGTAAGTCATCATAATGTTATAAATCTTTTTTGTACACATTTGTATATAGTAACTACTTGTTTGATTAATTTGGTTTATACTGTTATGTATGGTACAGTACACAACAGAAGATGCAGCTGTGGAAACACGTCATGCTCTGCATGGAGTTCGCTGGCCTGTCAGTAATCCCAAGACACTAGTAGTGGAGTTTTCAACTCACGATGACATGGCTGTCGCCCAAGCTCTTGCTGAAGAAACAGAACCAATTCCGCGAAAAGCTGAACCATTAATATTAGACCGTTCGGTTGAAGGATGGTTAAATGAACAAGCCAGATTGAAAGGGGATCGACCGGCAAGAAGAGTGAGTTATCAGGATTAATTTAAAATATTTGGGTAGTTGGTTTATCTCAGTAGAACAGCTCCTATATTTTATGATATTTGCAATTTTTACGAAAATTAGAAATTGAAAACTTTAATTTGAAACATCTTTTCAATTCAATAAATCAACAAAACTTTTCTTACAATACATTGGCAGTTATTTTTTTTTAAATTTTGAAATTACGGAAAACATTCTTTTAGAAAAATTTTAAATACTCTGTTCATTAAGAAAAATGTGTGTAGTCATAACCTACTTGGCATTTTTAGGCTATCTATAGAAACTCGAATTTGTAATTTTTGTCAAAACAAAATGAACTTTATATCAAAATAAAGGGAACGAAATGTGTTTTCATAAAATGTGTGCTTTTATATACAGAGAAATAACAGCAAACAAAATTTTGATATGTTTGAGTTACATTAAATGCTACTTATATACTTCTCTTATGTAATTTTAATATAAAATCAAATCAAAGTAGATAAAATTCCTCACACTGATGGATAATTATAAATGATTATTGTATTTTCATAACAATGTTTTATATCTTGAACTTAGTCTAAACTAAGGTCTGGGTCACAATCCAGGCTTTTGACAGACTCTCCTTCAGGACCAGAATTATAGAGTGGATCAAATAACTGACCTTTGATACTTAACAATGGTGATTTCTTAGGGCTATTTCTGTTGACAGACACAACCAGAGAAACACAAAATCTTTGTGTGTTGACCATAAGAGCTAGGATTACCTTTATCCAAATCACAGTCTAAGTAAGTTCTGATAAACATTTACAAATTGTGTCTATATTTTATTTGCACAATAAATGCACAAAATCATTCCAGAAAATAACTGTATCACTAAGGGAACCCTACTAAACAAACTAAGAAAAAGCAACTGAAATAAGCTTATGTGTGCATAATAATTCAAATTATTTTTAAACAAGAATTAATTCCATATAAGTAGACAATGAACTATTATCTCTTTCAAACTGACAGTTGTGTAATAATTCTGATTTATTTTTCATACAGCTAAACAGATGGTGGGAAGTTACTCTCAAAAGAGTCTTTCAAATGATTTGTAGGACTTTGTGAGACACTGAACACAATATATTGTTCATAATTATAACATAGATAATATTTTACTCTGGCCTAAGATATATACTTGGGTTTCCTTGGATAGGAGATTTGGAAGAGTCCATACTGGAACATAGTATTAAAAAGTGTTTAAACACTCTTATTTTTAGTTGAACGTAAACTCAATTGGTACGTGAGTCAAGAAACATTAATTTATTAAAAATTCGGCTACGTTTCGATGACTAAATTGTCATCCTCATTCAGGCCTGATCTCCTTTGTACTATTTTCAAAGCTATTAGAACCAGAAGACAAATTCCTTTCTACTGTTTTAATAACGTCAATAGCATAAAGTTTGTCAAACATTAGACAAACTCTACTATTGAACTTATTAAAAATGTAGAAGGGAAGTGGTCTTCTGGTTCTTATAGCTTTGAAAATAGTACAAAAGAAGAAATCAGGTCTGAATGAGGATGACAATTTAGTCGTCAAAAGAGAATTTAGCCGAATTTTTAATTAATTAATGTTTCTTGACTCTTGTATCAACTGAGTTTTAGTAACAACAAAAAATTTTGTGAGTGTACACCTCATCACTCTTATTTTTATTTGGATGAAAAATAATACTATTTATGTGGATTTGCAGGTTATGGCATCAGTAAGAGAATGGGATGTTGGTAAACCTGAACACCCAGACGAAATAATAGAGCAAGACTTACACATAAAAGATCGGCAGCGTGAACAAGAGCGGAGGGTAAGAAAAGAAAGATTACAAAGAAGTCCATCTGAGGATAATTCTGAGCCTCCAGGTACGTCTTAAGGTTTTATTATAGTTATCATAACAATAATAGTTTACATGTTAATGTTGACAACATTCTATTAAAATGTATATGCACTACAACATGTGGCTATAAAATAACGAGACTTTTGTTGAAACTCACTAAATTTGTATTTTTTTAAAACTTTCACTCTATCCCTTCAATATACTCCCCTCCCCTACCCCTACACTTCTCCATCGAATTTTTCATTATTCAAAACAACGTTTTAAGTCATCTGAAAATTTGTTCATGAGCTTTGTCGCTTTTTCCTTCATTTTGGGGAATATAAAAAAGTCACACGTGGCAAGGTCAGGTGAGTAGGAGCGATGCTCCAACACAGAAATACCATGCTCGGCCAAAAATGACTTCACAACCAATGCACTGTGTATTGGAGCGTTACTTTAATACAGAATCCACGATTTGTTTTTTCACAACTCTGATTGCTTTCTTCTTATTCGCTCACGGAGGTAACTAAAACCTTAAGATAGTACTCTTTATTCACTGTCTGGCTCTCAGGAACCCAATTTATGTATATGACTCCACGAATGTCGAAAAATACAATTATCATGGGCTTGAACTTTGATTTTGTCATGTAGCTTTTTTCAGTTCTGGTGAATTTGAGCTCTTTCAATGCATTGATTGACGCTTAGTTTCTGGGTCGTAGGTAAAAAACCATGATTCATCACATGTAATGACTCTCTCCAACAGTTTAAGATCCTTCTTGATCTTTTTCAAGATGACAGAGCAAATTTCTAATCATGAGTATTTTTGTTCATTTGTTAGGTTTTTGGGCACCATTTTGGCACACAATTGTGTTGAAATGTTCATATAAAATTTGTCGTACTGACTCCTTATCGTTATATACAGTTTCTGCTAATGCACGAATACTTTACCGGCGATCTTGACAGATAAGATTTCCAATTTGCTCAATGGTTTCATCCATTATCGAAGTTGATGTCTGTCCCGAGCATGGATTTTCTCAACTAAAGTTCCATACTAAAGTATCATTACTGTTTATCATTTAATAGTTTTTGAAATCCAAACATCGATAGTTGTATCTGATGGGCATAACTAACTCAGATTTTGTTTTTACTGTCAGTTACTAAACTAATGTCTCATCCGCTTGTCTTGTCTGCTAGTTTTTGAAATGTCACTTCTACTTGTGGAAATGTTTAGAGAATTTGTTGTTTTTAGTTTTATCTTTTCCCTTTCATTGTTCATCCAAGCCATAAATTGTCTCATCAAACTTTGATTGGGACAAAAAACGATATGCGTTTGATTAAGAAAATTGACCTTTTAGATGAATTAAAATGGGGTGAAAGCATAGCATCTGTTGCAAAGCATTTTGGTGTTGATTCAACAGTGAGTTACATAAACAACTATGAAAATATAAGGAGGAGTGTCACTGAAGATAACAAGTTTTTTTTTACAATTCAAATTATTATAAGACAAAAGATAATTTGTCTAAAATTAAGTGTTTAAAAATTTAGTGGATAATGTTTAACAATGAAGAATACACGTGTCTGTGTGTGAGAGCGAGCATATTTAATAGCATTTTAATGTTTTCGGATTGAAAAAAGTCTTATTAAACAATAACAAAATATATATGTAATTAAGCAGTACGTAAATATACCATACTGTTTATAAATGTATGGTATGGCTGTAATTAATGTTAACATTTTTTATGCGAAGTGTAACCACCGCGAATAACAAGGGATCACTGTATAGCACTGTTTTCAATGTATGAGCATCACCCTCGATGTTTTCAAGTGTTGAAAAATACTAGAGCTTTATTAACACATTCATTCCAAGAGGTTTGCTTGTGTTCTGTCATAGCTGAACATGCCACTCTAGTGGGAAGCCGGCTTTTCACCACAACAAACGTTTATTTTTTTTCACTGCAAGTCAACCCAACTTCATGTAAAATGGGCATGGTTTTACAGTATTATGGTATGAAGGCAAATGGACTCTGGTTGTTGATCTGATGTTGCACTGTTTATTTTGTATCAATGGCAGTTTAAATTTGTTTATATTTTTTCCAAGGTATTTTATTTTTTGTTGCTTTTCGTTTTGTCATTACAATGGACACCTCCATTATTTCCTGTGAAACTTGTCCATAATAACCCTGGTCTGTACACTGATCAATGCTTAAAAAATAGTGTAATTCTTTATAAGCAAAAAAAAAAAAATTAAAACTTGCTGGGTGTAGGGGCTATAAATATTTATACATGTTTTCTAGTTTTAAACAACAGCTGTATTATTACTATAAAGCAATACTGGTCCGGTGTCAAGTGCAGCCAGAATTCAAATTTTGACAGTGACATATGAAATAAAAAATATGACATTAGTTTTGGCTCAAACATTCCTCGCTATGTGACCTTTATAACATTTTTTTCCTACAATGGATGTATTATTATTGCTGAAAAAATGTTTATGTGTAAGAAGTTTCCATTCACAATAGGGGTGTGTTTCCATTTATAGCAATAAGGATATTGTGTGAAGGCCTTGAATGTGCTTATAAGACAAATCAGAAACCATTCAAGAAATCAAACTGTTTTTGTTATTAGAGACATAAATATGCAAGTTCACAAGAGTAAAATGTTTATTCTTTACATTAATCTTTAATTTCGAATAGTTTTTAGTGTTGAATGATATATTTATTTTCTATAATATGTGTTTTTGTGTGTTAAGGTAATTAGACAATTAATTTAATTTTGATTGATTAATATGGAAGAAACTACCCCAGAGTTTGAATGTTATTAATTATTTTATCTTATGATCAAAATTAATATACTATTTCTTTTTGTATTTTTCTGTTACCTTCATATGTTTATTTAGTTTTACATGTATTGTAACATATTTATAATTATTGCCTTAAATATTAAACATTCTAATTTTACTTACTTATACTTCACTTAATCTGAATTTCATAAAAACTCTAGTTCTATCACAATTAAAAAAATTAATAAAAAATCAAACCCTAATAATAATTATACAATTAATGTAAAATGTAATAGATACTCACTATAAAAATCTTGTTGGAAGCAGTATTAGGGACAGGCCGATACCTACAACTTTTGATTCCGATTCTAAAATTTGTCTTTCGATTCTCAATTCTTATAAGTTATATAGGTCTACAAGATATTCTCTAATAATAAATTCAATTAACACCTTGGTCTTATGAGATAAAGTCTTTTAAAAGTTCCATTTTAATGTAATAGGCTACACAAAGCGTTCAACCTAGCGAGCCCAGAAATAACTAGAAGGGACATGGGTATTCTCTTAACATAGCGCCAGTGAAGCAAGGTCCACCATCTTGGTGAGTTATTTGGCACTTCACTCCAACTGCGTTTTAAACCTGTTTTATAATATAGTTCTCTTATCTTAAAACAACATTAAATTAAAACCTCTTTAATTAGAATTACGGCTTAACATAATAAAGTCTGTCAGTGAAGTTTTTTTTTATTTTTTGGTCAGGTAAATGATGTCAGCGAGTATGTTGGAGGTATGATTCCAAATTTTATTTCTTAAAAAAAATTATTTTGCTATAACCACCGGTTTGGTTGTGGCGTTGGTGTATTTGAGCGCAAACATAGGTGTTATTGTCTGAGAGTGTGACCATACTGTGTGCTGGGGGTTTAATCATGTTAAGTTATTTGTCTAGTCTATTTAATCTGTACCAAGATGTTATTTTAATTCATCTTCCCTACAAAATGTGCGTAATGAAAAACAAATGACAAAAATACTTTCCCAATTTTGCTCTGTCATAAAAATATGTTTACTTGTCTGACGTTTACTAAGTTACAGAAAAAAATAGAATTGCTATATACATTAATACAATTTATTGAAAATATATTTTAAACATTACTGCCCTAAAAAGGTTATTGTTTAACCTTAAAGAAAGATGATGTCTAATTTTTTCTGAATGCAACTTTGAATTAAAATCTTTACAATAATAATATAACCTTATATTAAAATACTTTATACTTACAGATTTTATAAGTAGGTAAAAATTACTTTAATATACATCTTGTTCATAGAAATGTCCCGAACTATTAGGAAACAATTCATGTCCAATGCACTTTTTCAAAACTGTTAATGCCATTTTATTAATTATTTGGTTTCTATTGGGCAATTCTACTGGCCGATACTACTGGGCAAGTTAGCCTTGTCTGACAGCGATTTGACGCTCTCCACTTGGGTGACTCATCGCTTCAGGCCGCCAACTTGGTGGCAGACCAGCCGCGAAAGTTTGCTTCAACCACCTAGCTACGATGTCCTTTTTAGTTATTTCTGTGCTCTCTTGTTCAACCTTGATTTATGAATAGGGATTTCTGAAAGCATGACAAATATATCGGATAAAAGTAATGATTTATTTGAAATTACAAATGTGAACTTCAGTTCACAATTACAAAAAAAACTTCAGTAATAGCCTTTTCAGTTTGTATAACTGGAGAAATTGGAACTCTATTTTGTTTGTGTTTTGGTTTGACATCTATGAAGAGGAGGGAGTCGAGCCTGACTGTGGGAGTGTGATACATCAAAGCAAAGAGTGGTAACAAACCAATCAGAAATACTTCCAATCGTGTTTGTTTTTGCGTCATAAATAATAATAATATTTTTCTGAAATCGGAATTTGCTTTAATTGTTTTATTTATTCAAAGCAACTAATACTTTAATAAGACATAGTCGATAATTAATTATATTTCTTATAAATTACACACATGCATATTTTAACAGTTAAAAAAAGAATTGGAATCGGCACTTTAATCACTGGAGAATCTAGTATCGACAATTCCTCGATACCATTAGAATCACATTTCTTCGAATCGAGAATCAGAATCGGTCCATCACTACTATAAATGTATTGAAAGTTAAAGATTAAAAGTGAGGTTTTTCTAAAGTTAAAGAATACAAGGTTACACACTTTTTTTATGGGAAAACTGAAAATTTATTTTGTACTCTGATACTATTATAGAACTTCATGTAAGCTTCAAAACTGAATAATATACCACTAATTAATAAGCATTTATTATAATCAACAGTTTTTAATGTTCTTTTCTTTCATAGTTCGGAAACTGAGGCGAAAGGAAGACGACGCACCTGCAAAACTGTTAGATGATTTGTTCAGAAAAACCAAAAGTTCTCCATGCATTTACTGGCTTCCTCTCACTCAAGAACAGGTTTGTAGATTTTTTCTACAAAAGGTTAGGTTTTTGTAATAATTTTCAGATGGTAGGCCTACTATAAACCAATATTTTTTCAACATTTAAAAAAAAAATAATTTTTTAAACATCTTTCTCTTATATAAGAATTTTTATATAGTTTTTAAGGTCGTCGCTCATTTAAAAAGTTTTTTCCAAATTTTAACTTTTATTGTTTTTAGGAGATGAAATTTATAATTGTTAACACTTTCAAGCCTACGCCCGAGTATAGAACAGGCCATTTAGTTAACGCTAGTTGCTCACTCATAGTATATACCTCGGGTTTCCATATGTGTTTCCACAGCAATGTAATTTCAGCGTATTCTCAGTTTTGTCGATATCGTTCTTTATATTAGTTATTCTACTTTACGTGTATTTACCTTTAGGCCAATCAGAGTTTTTTTTATGAACAAAAACGTTGTTGGTTTAGTCAGATAATGAATATTTTATTAGTGTGTGTTGTTTACGTTTTCTAGTTTGTTATTGTTTGTCCTAAATTTTATCTATCTGTCATTTCGTTTATCTAATTTGTTGTTATGTAATTTTTGTTTAGACTTCAAGTTTTTTGTTATTCACTTCAAATTTATCTTTCAGTTATTTAGTTTATTTAATTTTTATTGTTAAGAGATATTACGTTATTGATATAATGGCTAAAGACATTTGGGAAGCAATGGAAATCGAAATACGTTGTTTTAGATAGTTACAGTGAAACCAATTTTGCTCGAGGTACAATCAACATATCTTTTATTGATGAACTGATTGGAATTGTTTATGGCCCGATTTTAGAGTTATCTAAATTAAATGCTTGTTTAGCATTAAATTTTAATTTTCTTTTAGCTTTAAAACGAAATATAACATATATTATTTATTTTCATTCCAATGTAAAATGTGTGTAGTAAAGTGCAGTGACGTACAGCATTGTTGCTATTTTATTTTTTCAACTTTTTTATACATTTTTCAAACAAGCATAACACCATCTATATGTAAGCAATCAATTCATATGTATATATTTACTGAAAGCTTGTTTCATTCCCTTTACAATAATGTATAATTTGTTGTAAATATGGTATTTATTATATATCAGGAATTGTTTATATTTTACATAAAAACCTCCAGGCACATAGAGATAGGCATCTATTAAGGGGCTGGGATTCAAAGTATTAAAAGTAGTTTTTACTCTGACTGACAAATGTCTAGTCTAATGGTTTCTATTTATAGACCCTGGATTCCAGTATAGATTGTTGATGTAATATTTTATCTTGAAATAAAGAAAAAGATTTTCCTACCTCATTTTACATTAATTTCATATCTATTGGTAACCTTTTATAAGATTTTCTAATTTTGTGTAGATTGTTGTAAAAGAAGAAATTAGACGGCAGCACATGGCAGAGCATGAGCGTAGAGTTGCAGAACTAAAGAAAGCAGATCAAGCCAGACGTGACAGAGATAGAAGGAATCGGAAATAAGAATATTTAGGGCTCTGAAACAGCTCTAATAGATGAAAAAAGAGATGAGATAGGAAAAGCATACCACCAACGCAAGGGCTTTAATTTGTTCCTGAGGAATTGTTGAGAACATTAGTAATTTGGAAGCTCAGCTGAGCAGGGTAAGGCAATCTTCGTTGCCTATACCATGTTCGCTACAGGGTTCCTCCTTGTCCTTTCCATCTATTAGATGTTTTTATTCCCCTATTAGAGATTAGTTTTGTTTAATTTTTGTACATAATAGTAGGTATAGTAAAAACACAATTTATACATTTATATTTTTTTTCTTCAATTTTTTTAAAGTTACATTTATTTTTTGTTTTTTTATCTTCTATTTCAAAAATAGTAAAAAGGGATATCATTTATCGCTTTTAATATTTACAGTATTTAAATTTATATGTTCAGACTAAATTTCACTATTGCTTATGTATTGTTGCAGGTACATAGGGCGCTGTTTAGTGCTTGTAAGCTTGCATGTTGTATAGGTCCTTACAGGTTTTACAGCATTTTATTTACAGGTTTTAGTTAGCTGACTTCAAGAGGATCTGTTTCTCCTCGAAATGAACGAAATCAAGAAGATATACATTGAAGAGACCCATATTATTTTATGTTATTTCACAGAATGTTTTCCTGGATTGAACTGTTGTTTTGCAAAGAAAAGTGTTTTTATAGTAAATATGCAAACGAAATATGTAAAGAACTCGTCCAAATGCAAATGACTGCTGATAAATTTTCAGCTGCCAAAAATTGGTGATTTCTGAATGTTCAGTCAGAGTGATCTGGAATGGACAAAAATTGTAACACTTGCGCATCCTCTCACCACAAAGACTGGGTGATGTTTTGTGTTGAATAAGTTGAACAGAGACATCAGTTATAACATTTATTTGTTACAAAAAATGTGCTTTAGGAATACAAATTTGTTGACATTTGAGTATATGAAAAATACATTCAATATAGAATTAATTTAATTATGACAAGCAATAATCATAGTTTGCTAACAGTCTTTATACAACATTGTTAATATGATAATTACTTTAATATTGTTTGTTAGCAAAAAAAAAAAAAAATTGAGTACAAACATAAATGTTAGCTTCATGCCAAGTATTTTTCATATTAAATAAACTAAGAACTTGCCTTCTATTTAAAATTTGGTTAAGGTTCAACAGAAAATGTAAAGTAATAAACTAAGATCTAAAACATCTATAAAAATTTATTAACCCTTTAGTTCAAATTTATCTTGGTCATTTCTACGAAAGAAGACTATCTGAGCATGTGTTGTGTGTGTTAAGTAAAGTAAAATAGAAAATATTATGCTTTTAATGACATGTAGCTGAGGTATCTGGTGTGTTTCTTTTTTAATGATAATGTTTTTCTCAACAATACTTTTAATATTTATAAACAATTGAGTTATGATTAAGTTAATTATATATTAATTATAATTGAGTTAATAATTATGATTTATTTTTAATTATTCAACAGTTATTTTCCGTACAAGATGTTCGCAAATTCACCAGGTGATTTCTAAGGTCAAAATGAATAAAAAGAAAGTTCTATATAGTGAAATCGCACTCCCGACAAAGGATTTGATAAAACGATAAATCATTAATATTAATTTTAAATAGCATTTAATTAACTAATTAACATAAATAATTCACCACAAACTGTGGACAGTGAGTTCAAATAAATTTTATACTAATAAATATTAAAGAAATTTTAAATTAATCAATTACCTGTTGGGAGTTGTCATTAGCTCTATAAGTTACCTCACTGGTTCCCTCGGGAAGATAGCATGCCACAGGATGTTTCACCAAGAAGACTTGTCCTCTCTCAATGACTCTCTCTCTAACAAAACGACAGCTACTTTCTCTATTAAGACTCACTTTTATTTAATTCAAAACTATACCGGTAAAATCAAGCTTTGCCTGCACTGCTGTTTAGCATTGGCTCGTTGAAAAGTGCTGGCGACAATCAGAATTATTTACTATCGGGACTAGTTACTGGTTTGGCGGTAATATAAAAAAACCTTTACAATAGTCTTGCTTAGTTTTCCACCTGTTTATTATTTATTTTACAGCAAAAAAATTATATTTGGCAAAACAAATAAAAATTCAGAATTTACACAAATATTGGGGTAATTAAAACCTTCATGTTTTTAAAAGTTTCCGAAAATTATATCACAATTTCAAAATGAAGAGGATACAAAATTTTCAAAGTTTGATAACTCAAGAAAGGAATATTGATTAATGTATAAGATTAGTAAAACATGGTTTATTTAAATTCTTTTTATTAGTTCACACTATATATATATATATATATATATATATATATATATATATATATATATATATATATATATAGATTTTTTGAACTAGGAGACTGACAGACTTACCTTGGTAAGAGTCCACACTGTAGTCTTGAAATAGAAACACATAAAAGCACTTAAACAATGATATATTTCAACCACACAGTGGTCTTTGTCAATCGAAGAGAAAACACAAAAAGAAATATGAGAGAATGAAATAAAATAAATATAAGTTGTAATCATTCTTACAAGTTGATTACAACTTATATTTATTTTATTTTATTTTATTTCATTCTCTCATATTTCTTTTTGTGTTTTCTCTTCGATTGACAAAGGCCACTGTGTGGTTGAAATATATCATTGTTTAAGTGCTTTTATGTGTTTCTATTTCAAGACTACAGTGTGGACTCTTACCAAGGTAAGTCTGTCAGTCTCCTAGTCCAAAAAATCTAAATAATCTTTACCAACCAAAACTAACCTAATATATATATATATATATATATATATTTAGGTTAGTTTTGGTTGGTAAAGATTATTTAGATTTTTTGGACTAGGAGACTGACAGACTTACCTTGGTAAGAGTCCACACTGTAGTCTTGAAATTGAAACACTTTGTTTTCTCTTCGATTGACAAAGACCACTGTGTGGTTGAAATATATCATTGTTTAAGTGCTTTTATGTGTTTCAATTTCAAGACTACAGTGTGGACTCTTACCAAGGTAAGTCTGTCAGTCTCCTAGTCCAAAAAATCTATATATATAGATTTTTTGGACTAGGAGACTGACAGACTTACCTTGGTAAGAGTCCACACTGTAGTCTTGAAATAGAAACACATAAAAGCACTTAAACATTTATTTTATTTCATTCTCTCATATTTCTTTTTGTGTTTTCTCTTCGATTGACAAAGACCACTGTGTGGTTGAAATATATCATTGTTTAAGTGCTTTTATGTGTTTCTATTTCAAGACTACAGTGTGGACTCTTACCAAGGTAAGTCTGTCAGTCTCCTAGTCCAAAAAATCTAAATAATCTTTACCAACCAAAACTAACCTAACAAATATATATATATATATATATATATATATTTATATACAATTACAAAGCACTTGTCACTCACTTCATAATGAAACTCTAAGTTTAGCTCAGCACGATCACACTGACTGTCGACTGGTTCATCTCATTACGCCAGTGCAGTTTTATGAAAATAAGAGTTGTTCCGAATATACACGAACACTCTAGTAGGCGCTTCTAGAACTTTCCACGAAAGCTGAACTATTATTGGTTAGCAAGAAGTGGGCTGGCACTGTTGCATATCAACCACTCCTCGGAACTAGCCGCGCACGCGCACACATACTACTACGACTATCGCCACTGCCGTCAGCCTAGCACACCTGCACACACGGTTACTGACCCACCACGATGTTATTGTTAGATGACTAGATAGACTTTGTTGAAATTCTACAAGAACTTGTAGAATTTTAAATAGCTGTTATTTTTAGAGTATTGCAAAAGTATATTTCAAAACAATATTTTATAAACATTGTTGATTATATTTACATTGAAGTGTAAACGACTAATTTTATTAAATTAAATTTTTTTTTTGTGAGATGCCACAGCGCCCTTAGAGCCCCTTTGCGGCGCCACAGTGCACACTTTGGGAACCCCTGCTTTAGTGTATTTGAACAAGAATCTTTATACAATATTAAGACCTCAGTGGCACAATAAAAATATTGGAAACAACTCCAATACCACAAAAATAACTGATAATACATGTTCCCTAAGATTAAACCGTTGTGTATATTTCGACGACCATGTCATCATCAGAGGCTCTTATCACAATCTAGAAAATGTTAATTTACAAACTAGTCTATACGAAGTGTAATTTTATAATACCCTCTGATGATGTCTTAGTAATCAAAATGTACATAAGCGTTTAGTGTTAGGAAACTTGCATTATCAGTTATTTTTGTGGTATTGAGATTGTGTCCAATATTTTTATTGCAAGAACGTTACTTGATAAATTTGAGAGGCGACTTTTGAGAACTTTTAATTACTTTCTCTCATTTTCAAGAGTCTTCTAAATAATTATTTATTAAGTAAGATTCTTGTTTAGGTACGTTAAAGTATAGTGATAAGTGGATAAAATCACTGTTACTAAGTTGAATATATATATATATATATATATATATATATATATATATATATATATATATATATATATATTCAATGTACAATATATATATATATATATATATATATGATACATATCAACAAGAATCTTACTTGGTATTTATGCGAGTTAACTTTCAATGACTGGTTTTGTCTCCATCCTCAGGCATACTGAGCGGGTTTGTAGTAGACTGCAAGCTGTGTGGAATTCCCGTTGTCCGTGGTATACCGCTATGTTCTATTTTCAGATTCCCTGCACTGTGCGAGTCTTTTAAGTTTGTTAGGGGGTTAATATTGTCTGTTAGGTTGAATAATTTATCGTTTTTTGATTTTATTTGTATTTGCTCGTTAATGATATTTTTATGTTTATAAATTTGTAGTTGTTCCCAGATTGTCATTTTGAGGCCTTTTTGTACTTTTTTTATTAGGTGTATGTTTTTTAATGTGGGGAATGTGTGTTTATTTTAGATGGCGTATGTAGCGTGTAACTAATTTATAAGTTAGAGTTATAAATTTCAGGTTTGATGTATACATTGAGGTGTTCTTGATATCTGTCTTTTAATTTATTTTTTGTTTGGCCTATGTATATTTTATTATATTATTATATATATATATTATATTATTTCTTTCTGGTATGCCCAACTATATGAAACCTTTCATATCTTCTATCTACAAAAATAATTCCCTTGTAATTACTTACAGTGTTATTTATACACATCTGTTCTTCACTTCAGTTTTTCTCTTCTTTTTCTCTTTCTTGACTGATGAAGATAATTTTTGATCGAAACATTTCAATAGTGTGTTAAGTTTTTATATGTGTTTATTTCCAAGAGATTGCAGTTTTGGACTATTGCCATTAGGTAAGTCTGTCAGTCTCCTATCTAGTCCAAAAATTTCTAAATAAGCTTTAAGCTCTACTAGAACTAACTAAAAAATAAATAAATATATATATATATATATATATATATATATATATATATTGTAAAGTATCTATAAAACACAATACAATGTACTTTTATTTTATTAAATGAAAATATATTATTTCTATTTAATAACCAAAACCAAAAAACTACTCAAGAACAATTCAAAACATTTATTATTACAATTTCATCTCGACATTAAACAATACACAAAACAAAAATTTACAACTTTACAATTTTTAACAAAATATACTAAAATTCGATTCTTTAAATTTGAGTTACAAGGTTTTTATACCCTTGGCTAGTTTAAGATCTCTTGATATCTCGGGGTTATAGTATGGGCTATATTTTTAGAAATTCTTAGGTTAATTAAATAAATTTTGAACAAACAATATTAAATTTTGAAAATGCAAAAAGGCTAAACTCTTTGAACTGGATTATTTCTTACTATTAATTTACTACTAGATATTCTAAAATACAAATTTAACTTCTCTACTATCTTAAAAGTCCACTAAAGTTATTTTTATAGCGCTATTTCTCAACTTAATAAATATCAAAATTTTGCTGGTCGCTTACGTAAATTCCCGTTCTCTCCAATTAAACAATTCACACACTTAAATCCGTTTTAGTTCTTTTAAATTATATTTTCACTGTATTAACTCTTTCAATTTTCTTATTCCTGTTTAATCTGGCCAAGTTTACTCACAAAACTGTATAATTTAGACGAACTCTTTCCAAAAAAATAGAATTTTGACTGGTCCTGGCAGGTCCCATCTTGTAAGCGTCACCCACGCCATCCAACTAAACTCTAACTACGCGTCCTTAGCTTTTCTTAAATTGTTTAAAATATGGCCGCCTTTCTTCTCCAAAAAACACATGTTGCCTGTAATCTAGTTTGTTTTCTTTTTCTTCAATAGAATCGATTGTCACACTGACCTACATCTGTTTTACAGCTGACATATCACAAGTTTGTTTAGAATGGCCTTTTAACTTGGTTAAACCTGATTGAAACTTACTGTTTCAATTTCCTATCGTCAACAAACCTTCCAGTGTTTATTTTATTAATATTATTAGTGTGTGAAGTGTCTTTGTGTTTTACTTTTGAAATAGTTCTGAATTGTGTGTGTTTTGAGTGGATTCATAAACATAACCTTACATTGTTTACAATCGTTTTTTCACTTTTTCCTTCAAGTAATTACTTAGCCCTATGTTCCTACAGTTTACAAATTTGTTTACACATAACTATTATTAGATTATCTTATTTTAATTTATGTGTTAGGTTATTTGATATAACAAATTTCCTAATACATTTCCAGTTCAAAACCCTTGTTTACAATTCCTAGGCTTTTACCAGAATTTAGTTTCAATTTTAACCTAACCAATCTTTTAATGAATTTTTGTTTAAATTTTGTGTGAGTTATTTCTAATATATTCCTCCAATTCTTAAATAATATTATATAGCCCATTCTATAAATGTTACAATGTCCCCTAATTTAATTTAAACAAAAAAAAATAATCCTAATATCTACATTACACATTTTTTTTACATTTTACAAGCTTGCTTAAATATACATATTTTTTTTTTTTTTTTAAATTAAATTTAAATTTACATTTATTTCCTACTTGTACATTTTATTTAATAACTACCTGAACACATTTTTATTGAGTACGTTATACCTCAACACTTTGGCTAACTTATTGTCCATTGTCTTTACCACTTTTATAATTGTTCACTTAAAAGTCATTTATACCTTCATCTGTCCACTTTCGTCCATTTATACTTAATTCTATAATACAATTTTATCTTAACTCTTTACCAATCAAATACTGAGCTGAACACTTCAAGCTACTTGTCTTACATGGTTTATACTAGTTTAAAACTCGCATAATACTATTTCATTAATTTTATATGTTGTTATTTATTATTCTATTTACTATCTCTTTTTTCGCATCCTCCCAACTATTCATCATAAATTTTTTTTTCAATTAAAATTAATTTGTCTTAACCTTGCCTCAACCTCACTTCAGTTATAAATCTATCAACTCTATCTGAACACAACTATATTAAATTTAACCCCAATTTCATATTACTATTATTTTATTATTATTATTTTTTTTTTTTTAAACTCTTTATTATACTATATACTTTGTTACATATATATATGACGGTAATTCACCTTACCTCCACTTATTAACGTAGACATTTATTTTATTTTAACATATTTTCGACGACATCAACATCATTAACACCCTTATTCACGTAGACCTTTATTTTATTTCACATATTATCGACGTTATTTATATATTTCATTTTATTTTCAAATTCCCTTTTTTTTCAAATTATATTTCCCCTTTTTATATTGTTATGCTCATCCAGTTCAATTATTTTCTTATATCATTTCAGTTTATTTTGTATGAAGTTTAACATCTAATATTTTTAAAGGTTGCAATTTCATATCCTCTATTTGATCATATCTATAGTTCCTTCGATTACACTGTCCCTATATCAACGAATATCAATTTTGTTTTAATACTTATTTATCAACGCAGATTCTCCCTTACAATACGACGAAGTTTAAATACACAATTACCATATTTTTATTACAACGATGCTTTAATATTTATTATCATAGATTCATATTTCTTTTATAATATATAATATATACGACGAAGTTCCATTATTTATCAACGCAGATTCTTCCTTACAATACGACGAAGTTTAAATATACATAATTTTATCTTTATTCGACGAAGTTTCTAATAAATTATCATAGATATAGTTACCATCCCTTAAAACTTATCTCCTGCTAACGTTTTCTTATACACATAATCACCTAGAGTTTATTCATATTGCTTCCTTTACCTATATTTAATATCTCCCTTCCTATTTTATTTAAATTTATATTTTTTTTCAAGTGTTTGTTTAATTATTAAGTCATTTCTGGTCCATTATCATTTCCGGTTTATTTGTTATCTATCCCTCCTACATTCGCTTCCTTCTCCTAATACTTTTATATCCTGAGACATTCCTGTTGTTTCCATCTTATTACCCTTTGTTATTTTCCTTTCTCTCGACTTCTCCTTGATACCTGTCATTTTACTGCCTGTGTCTATTAATGCCTGTAAACTTGTTTCCTCTATTTAATTTCTATTCCTGGGTTTCCTATGGTCTTAGTTTTCCGATTGACTGTGGGCACCATGCTCTTTTCTTGTCCCCACGCCTGTCCTGGCCTTAACACCGTTTACATCTCCTTTGTATCTTTCATCTGCTTCATATGTTCTATTTTCTGTGTTTCTCTCATATTTAAATTCCATTTCCCATTTTCCAAACTTGAGTTGTGCCTCCACATCCATTAACATATCCGTACCTATGATCATTTCTCTCAACAAGCTTTGTACCACTATGCATTGAAACGGATATTTAACTCCTTCCATTTCTCCTATTACCATTTTCATTTTATTAATCTGTTCAGTCTTCCTTTTAGTTGCGGTTTGAATTGTTATATTTTTTATTGGCAGTACCTCCATCTTTCCTACTTCATTTCTTAATTTTAACTCTCCTAACTCTTCTGTGTTTTTCTTCACTTTCCCTATCTCCCTATTTAAAACTCTTAACTCTTCCCTGTTTTGCTTTGTTATATTTTCTACTTTCTCTATCTCTTTTTCATTAATTTCTACCACATCAGCTATTATTTCATTTGTTTCCTCAAAATTTTCCTTAATCTCCTCCTCTAATTCTCTATCTTTCTCCTCTACGTCTCTTCTCACATCCTCTACTACATCATTATTCTCTGTCCTCCACTGTCGCCTCATGTCCTCCATCATTTTCCTATTTTCCTCCCTAATTTCCTCTTTTATGGATTTCAAATCCTCCTTCATTTCTTTTTTTATTTCGTCCATCTTATCTAATTGTCTATTCATATTCTCACTCATTTCTTTCATCTCCTCTTTTCCTTTTCGGCTCATTTCCATGAGAGATCTCATCATCTCCCTCAAATCTTCATTCTCATCATTTCCCCAATTTTTTTGTTGGGTTTGCATAGGTGGTAGTCCCCTAGCTTCTTCTACCTCAATGTTTCTTATTTGCATATCTGTGCCTACCATTTCTATTTTTTTTTTTTTTTTTAACCTTGTCCCTTTTTCCTAGTCCCCTACAACTACCAGCTCGCCTATAATATTTTCTACTTTTTTTTTTTTCTGTAAGTAACTTATTATACAAAATTAAACAATTTTTATATATATTATAAACCTAGCCTTGATTCTATTCAACTCAGTGTTTGGTTTTACAAAATTTTTTCTAAATCTATTTCCAGTTCAAATGTTTTTCATATAAAAAGTTCTAAATTAATTTTGATTCAAAATCCCTCTAAATAAATTTTTTTTTTTATTATAAGATATTTTATTTCTTATTAAAAACACAAACTCCTGAATAATTTATTCTTTATTATTATTTTTCTAATAATCGAGCCCCACGTTGGGCGCCAAATGTAAAGTATCTATAAAACACAATACAATGTACTTTTATTTTATTAAATGAAAATATATTATTTCTATTTAATAACCAAAACCAAAAAACTACTCAAGAACAATTCAAAACATTTATTATTACAATTTCATCTCGACATTAAACAATACACAAAACAAAAATTTACAACTTTACAATTTTTAACAAAATATACTAAAATTCGATTCTTTAAATTTGAGTTACAAGGTTTTTATACCCTTGGCTAGTTTAAGATCTCTTGATATCTCGGGGTTATAGTATGGGCTATATTTTTAGAAATTCTTAGGTTAATTAAATAAATTTTGAACAAACAATATTAAATTTTGAAAATGCAAAAAGGCTAAACTCTTTGAACTGGATTATTTCTTACTATTAATTTACTACTAGATATTCTAAAATACAAATTTAACTTCTCTACTATCTTAAAAGTCCACTAAAGTTATTTTTATAGCGCTATTTCTCAACTTAATAAATATCAAAATTTTGCTGGTCGCTTACGTAAATTCCCGTTCTCTCCAATTAAACAATTCACACACTTAAATCCGTTTTAGTTCTTTTAAATTATATTTTCACTGTATTAACTCTTTCAATTTTCTTATTCCTGTTTAATCTGGCCAAGTTTACTCACAAAACTGTATAATTTAGACGAACTCTTTCCAAAAAAATAGAATTTTGACTGGTCCTGGCAGGTCCCATCTTGTAAGCGTCACCCACGCCATCCAACTAAACTCTAACTACGCGTCCTTAGCTTTTCTTAAATTGTTTAAAATATGGCCGCCTTTCTTCTCCAAAAAACACATGTTGCCTGTAATCTAGTTTGTTTTCTTTTTCTTCAATAGAATCGATTGTCACACTGACCTACATCTGTTTTACAGCTGACATATCACAAGTTTGTTTAGAATGGCCTTTTAACTTGGTTAAACCTGATTGAAACTTACTGTTTCAATTTCCTATCGTCAACAAACCTTCCAGTGTTTATTTTATTAATATTATTAGTGTGTGAAGTGTCTTTGTGTTTTACTTTTGAAATAGTTCTGAATTGTGTGTGTTTTGAGTGGATTCATAAACATAACCTTACATTGTTTACAATCGTTTTTTCACTTTTTCCTTCAAGTAATTACTTAGCCCTATGTTCCTACAGTTTACAAATTTGTTTACACATAACTATTATTAGATTATCTTATTTTAATTTATGTGTTAGGTTATTTGATATAACAAATTTCCTAATACATTTCCAGTTCAAAACCCTTGTTTACAATTCCTAGGCTTTTACCAGAATTTAGTTTCAATTTTAACCTAACCAATCTTTTAATGAATTTTTGTTTAAATTTTGTGTGAGTTATTTCTAATATATTCCTCCAATTCTTAAATAATATTATATAGCCCATTCTATAAATGTTACAATATATATATATATATTCTTGATATTTAATATTATCCATTGTTTTTCCGTTGCACTGACTTTATGAAGTTAATATATTACTATTTTTGAGTAATTTTATCCACCATTAAGTGCAATAATTTTACCTTGAGTGATGAGGCGCCTTTCGGTCTTTGACCATTGTCGAATCACTCTGAGTGATTCGACAATGGTCAAAGACCGAAAGGCGCCTCATCACTCAAGGTAAAATTATTGCACTTAATGGTGGATAAAATTACTCAAAAATAGTAATATATTAACTTCATATATATATATATATATATATATATATATATATATATATACATACACATACACTGTTAAAAACAAATAAATAAAAACTATATGATTAACCTGTATTGATTCTTCAGGTAATACCATGAGCTAAGATGATTTATGCATGTTAAAAGGTTAAGACAATAATGTTGTGTTGAAAATGTTAAAACCGCAATAAGCATATTGTCTTTAAAACCATCGTTTAGATTATTACAAAAATAAAGTTGATGGGGAAATGTTTTATGATGTATAGTAAAAGAAACAGACAAGTCTTTTAAGCATTTTTATTTTGAAATACATTTTCCCCTTGTATCATAACTGTTATATATACAACTTTTTATATAACTGTTGGTATACTGTATACCTTATACAGATTGTTACCTTCAAAGCAATTATATAACAATACAGTTCGGTCGTTTCCATTTGAAACGTGATCCAAAACTGATTTGTTGTATTCAAATTTTGCTGATCAACTAAATTCTGTCAACTATACTTTACTGATTAGCAGAAGTTGAATGAAAAACCTGGCAAGAAACTGTTATTTTAATAAATGTTAATCAAGCATTTAGTGGATCAAGAGAAGTTTGATTGAATAAAACTTTATCATTCAAATGATAAGGTATTTTTCTTAGTTGAATCTGAAATTGACATCTGTGACTACTAGATTCCCCAAGGCCTCAGTTTACTTCAACTTGTATTGATTGCAAGTGTGTTTAGAATATTTTACAAAATAAGTGTCTAGTACAGTAGAGTCTCGATAATTCAAGGTAGATGAGGCCCGGGACTCCTTCGGATTACACGGAAATATTTTCCTGTCCATTAGAAAAAATAGGTGTTTTAGTAAACCCTAATACAGTATTATAATTGAGAATGTGCAAAATCATCAGTTTATAGAACTTTATATGGACATTTATTGAAAGCCAGACTCATTTCCTTACCATACTGTACTGATATAAACATACCTTAGAAGCCCGACTCATTTCCTTTGCATACAGTAAAACCTCAAATACGTTTTATTTTGTAATACAACTTATATAGAGCATGCACCACTTCCCACAAAACTACCTTCAGTGCTCTTCTAAAAATACAGTTTGGTTAAGGGTCAAAATAATAGGAATTCTCAGGCTACACCAGGCTCTGAAAAACTGGCATCCCAATTGGTTAAAATGCAGTAATAAAGTTTATTGTTCCAAGAGTTGAATACTAGCTAAATGTAATGATAAAATTTCCAAGTTATCACAGAGTCTATAATGCTTGATAAAGGTCAACATTTGGTTATTTCTGTTCCTACACCGTTATTTTTCTTGATAGTAATAAAAATAAAAATATCCAAAATGTTATGTTTATTTGTGGAATAGCTGTATTAGGGCTCCGATTATTAATGGAACTAATTAATTGACAAAAGTTTAAATTGATATAACTATTGAAAAAAACATTGTAATGAATGCATGAGAATATATTACAGATTTGATCATCACCAATTATTGAACTGGTTGACTTAATTCAGTTCAAATTAAATATTTGTAATATTATCCTTACTATTCTTGATCAAGTCCTCAGTATAAAATATAGTGTTCCAATATCCTCGTGGTTAGCTGAGAATAATCACATTTTTATAATTAGAATGTCGGAAAAGAAATAAGGTGTACATTTACTTATAAATATAGCCTTTCTTCAAATGGTTTATAGCCAATTGTATGATTTTAGATTGCAATTTTAAGGTAATAATTACAACCTAGTTATAACAGGTATGAACCTTTCAAGGATTATAATTTATAAATTATATATATGTACAAACATTCATTTATATATATATTAATGAATGTTTGTATGTATGTATATAGGCACCTTATGCATTACTAAACCACTGAACCCAAGTTAATGAAATTTGAAGGGATTGTTTAACATATTGGCAGGACGGTTCCTACGAAGTTTGGGGGGGATCCATCCACAGGGCTCCGCTCCAGAGGCTTAGGATGGTTAAAAAACCGATGTGTATGTATGTATCTTATGGACGCCTAAACCGCTAAACAGAAGTTAATGAAATTCGAAAGAAATTGCTTAACATATTCTCAGGATGGTTCCTACGAAGTTTGGAGGAGATCCAGCCACAGGGCCTTGCCCCAGAGGCTTAGGATGGTTCATTGTTCACCATGGCTTCTAAAAAAAACAAGTTGACCTTATCGTTAGCTGATAAACTATTTATAAACCTATTACTTCAAGAAGTTATGGGTAAACGGTTGAGATTTACAGTGTTGGGCAATCAACGATTTCAGATATTAAAAGTAGAACCTAAACTTTAAACTTCATGTCAATGTTTTAAAATGAAAATGAATGTTATCAACAAAAATCAAGGCTGTAAAAAACAAAGAGGTAGACGATGCCATTTTCAAGTGGTTTTTACAACGTTTTATGGAAAACCCAATTTCAAGTTCAATTCTTTGTGAATAAACTAAAATCTTAGCTCAGAAGCTTAAAAAAATATAGACTCTTCTTCCATTTGCAACATACATATACTAATTAGTTTTTGCAAAAAAATCCAACTATCCGAATGGGGCCTGGTCCCAATTGATTCGGATAACTGGAGTTCTGAATAAGCTCAATGTCTTTAGAAATGTAATTATACAAATAGGGGTTTAAAATGTAAAACCAAAAGAAATATGCATTTTTTGTTTAAGCATTTCTGACAAGATTTTCTTGTAACATATTATATATAATATGTATAAATTATTTAATAAATATAATATTAGTAATTATATGAACGATAATCCAAAAATTCCAATAATGAATGGCCTTATTAAATTACACAAAATTGAGAAACCAATTAGACCATTAGTAAATTTTATGAATGCCCCTTCTTATAAAATATCTAAAGTCATAACATCTATTCTTAAAGATAAAATGAAACTAAATAATAATCATACTATAAGTAATTCTATTAACCTTATTGAAAAATTAAAAATAATTAATATTGTTAATAAAACAAAATTAATATCATTAGAAATAAAAAATATGTACACAAATATTCCTATAAAAGAGACTCTCAATGTTATAAAATCTAGATTAGAGAAAAATGAAAAAGATAGAAAATTAATATTAGAAAATATAAATACATTAAAAATAATATTAAATGAAAATTATTTTTCATATAATAATAAAATTTACAAACAGGAAGATGGTCTTGCCATGGGTTCTCCCTTATCGATTATAATATCTGAAACATTTTTACAATATATAGATGATAAAATAAATAAAATTATACAGACATTTGATAAAAACGGTTATTGGTTTAGATATGTAGACAATGGTTTATATGTATCTAATAATAATGGTATAAACTTAATAACTATTTTAGATAAAATAAATGTGATAAATAAAAATATTAATTTTACTTATGAAATGGAGAAAAATAATAAAATCAACTTTCTAGATATAACAATTATAAGACATATTAATGAATTTGAAATTTAACATATATTGTAAACTGACACAAACTAACCAAATTATACCTAATAATTCTAACCATCCCTACAATCAAAAAAATGGCTGCATTATACAATTTATTATATAGATTACATAAAATACCTATGAATAATGAATACAAGATAGGAGAGAAAAACATATCTATCAAATTGCAATTGAGAATGGCTATAAAAAGAAAACTGTTGATAAACTTAATTATAATATTTTAAAGGAACAAAATAATAATCTAATTTACAAAAATAATGATGAAAATGTCATATGGACTTCATTTACATTTTTTGGTAATGAAGTAAAAAATATCACAAAATTGTTTAAAGGTAGCAACATAAAATTCGCATATAATACTAATAATAAATTAATAAATATAATGAATAATAGTAATATTATTAATATGCATGAAAAAAACGGTGTATATAAATTAGAATGTGATTATTGTAGTAAAGTTTATATAGGACAAACTAAGAAAAAACTTGAAGATATATATAAAGAGCATTTTAATGCATATAAAAAGCCAGAAATTTATAAATCAAATTTTGCTAGTCATTGTATTAATAATAATCACTTATTTCCTAATATAGATAATATGATACTTGTAAAAGAAATTAACAAAGACCTGAGAATTAATATTTAGGACGCTTTAGAAATACATAAATATAATACTAATAATGAGTTGATAAATGAACAAATACAAGTAAAAGTTAAATTTGATAATATATTCAGTGTTTGTAATGTTAGGGCAGCAAAATAAAAAAATAACATTGTAATTGATTTGGCATAGCTATTTATTTGATCTAATTTGCACATATGTTAATTTTAATTGTTTAATATTCCTCATGATGTTGGTACTGTTAGCCAACGAAAAGCTTTGAATTGTAAATTCAATTATAATTCTTGTACCTGTATTTGTATTTTGACTTGTGTTCTTTATTAATACACAAGAATACATATTGTGATATTTATACATATATATATATATATATATATATATATATATAAATTTTTGGGATAAATAGGAGACTGACAGACTTGCTTGTGGCAATAGTACAAGACTGCATTCTCTTGGAAATAAATAGACACAGATTTATAGTTTATGATGTAGTACTAGTATGTTATATGTATAAAAAATGATTAATTAAAACCAGATATAAATAGTCTGTCAAAAGGAAGTTAAAAGGAGTTATTTGATGTTGAGTTTAGGAGGCTCTCTAGATTTGGTGTACCACTGGAAAACTCTCATCTCAATTATGAAGGGATGCAATCAGGAGGAAGACCTTAATTATTTTTTATTTTAGTGGTATATATTTAGATTTTTTGGACTAGGAGACTGACACACTTACCTTGTAAAGAGTCCACTCTGTAGTCTTGAAATAGAAACACAAAAGCACTTAACCAATGATATATTTCAACCACACAGTGGTCTTTGTCAATCAAAGAGAAAACTGAATTTTTTTCTTTTTATTCTTTCATATTTCTTTTTGTTTTTCTTTGATCGACAAAGACCACTGTGTGGTTGAAATATATCATTGGTTAAGTGCTTTTATGTGTTTCTATTTAAAGACTACAGAGTGGACTCTTACCAAGGTAAGTCTGTCAGTCTCCTAGTCCAAAAAATCTAAATCATCTTTACCAACCAAAACTAACCTAAATATATATATATATATATATATATATATATATATATATATATATATATATATATATATATATATATGAAGTTGATAAATTACTATTGTAAATACTTTTATCCACCATTAAGTGCAATAATTTTACCTTGTTGTGATGAGCACCTTTCAGTCACTTGACCATTGTCGAATCACTGATTATTTTCCTGGTGTAGATGTTCGGCCCGTGATGTTGGTATTTGTTGACGTTACACGCATTTTTTCTTGATCTGCGTGTATGATGTTTTTATATAGTATGTCTTCTGTATATGTGGTCTGTAGGTTCATTAAATTGTTGTGTGTGTTTTTATAAATGTGGTATTTTTCTAGTGAGTTTAATTCTATTGGGTTGTTATTTATTTCAAGTATGGTTATTTTATTTTTGTAGTTTGTTATTTCATGTTTATATGATATTAGGTGTGCTGCAACATTTGATACTTTTGTATTTTTATTTTTGAGTGCTCTGTAATGTTCTTCAAATCTTATTTTAAATAATCTGGTCGTTTTCGCTATCTATAATGCATTGCAGTCGTTACATGCAATAATAGGAGAAAAAATTCTTTCACCAATTTAAACACTGTACTTTTGTCTAAAGATATATATTTATTTAAAATCGTATTTCTAAAAATTACAATTTAAAAAACATTATTACACACCTTTCTTCATTAATATTAATTCTTGAACCACAATATTGTATTCTAATTCAAACAAATTATAAAGTATGTATTTTAATAAGCCCATATGTCTATAAAAATGCTTATGAATAAATATTCACAAATAATTAGCTTTTGTGTGGATTATTTCAAAACATTCCGGAACGTACAAATCAACATCACATGAAGGACATCTGTTATCTAGCGACAAAAATGTGTACTAAGATACCCAATATGTTTTCCGTATTATGACTAACTACAACCAGACCCCGTATTAGTTTATTTAAATACATGTAAAGCTAATTACGGGCTATGCTCATTGTGGGTTGCAACATAATTAACTGAGCAACGGGTTCTTAACTTCTTAAAATGTAAATGCTATTAATATTTAAACATATCTCTCTCTGTATGTCCCGAGTGGTTACCTTATACAAACTTCAGATGAAGGTAATGTTAGCCTTCAAATTATTTCTTCCCATCCTTAATATTAATACTTATATTTAATGATTTTTTTTTTTACTTTGCCCGTATTTTCAGTTATATTATTATCATATTTTTATTTCAATTTAAATACCATATATTTTGTATGCTCTGAAAATATAAAAACTTATTTTTATACTTTCTATTCTCCTATATGTAAATTCTGTTTCATGCTTACTCTCATTCCTGGTTTCATATCTTTTCTGCCTAATTATTGTTGATTAAATTTGTTTTTCATTTCCCCCTTCTGACTAAAAACTGTTTTTTTTCTTATTAGATTCACATCTATTGAATTTTTAAAATTGTAGGTTTGTATTTATTTATTATTATTAACTTTTTTCTGATTACTTGAGAGATCTTCTCATTTGTTTTTTAAATTAGTTTTTTTCTCTTTGGTCTCCTTAACTTCTCTTCAAATGGATTATGACACCATAATTGTTCCATTTTTTACGGTTTGGAAAAATTCCCCCTCTACTAAGCTTTTAATTTTTTTATGAATGTTAATGATATTTCTGACTTGCCGGTTTCTCCTAATTTAATGTGATATCTTTTTAGAAAACCTGCTGTGTTTATCATTCTTTTAATACTGTGAGTGCTGTTAATAGTCTTATGATATCCGTAGAATCAAATTTTTCAGAAGCTGAGGTTTATGACTACAAAGAAAAGCTATAAAACTATCACTTTGGTTTTGTTGGGGCTATTTTATTTTAAAATAAAATTACAAGTAGGAAATAATAGGCAGAAACTCACAACATTGATATATTCTTGTGAAAATCGTGTTATATTCTTTCATTTGTATTTTTATTAAATTCCTTCTATTAGCTCACACTCTCCTTATATATATCTTGTAAAAATTTTCAATTGTTAATAAAATACGTTTCCCTTCGTCCAAACAAGTTTGAATACATTTTTTTAACCTGTATTGGATGACAACTGATGTTAAAAGAGTTTTTTCTTAACTTAATTAAATTATAAAAATTTGGGGGTTTAGGTCGGATTCGAACTGAGTATCTTCGTGTTCAAAGTCTAGCGAGCTTTGCCACTGCCCCAACTTTCCCATAGGTAGTAATGTAATTCTCAAAGATAGTTACGAATTTGTCTTTTGCCCCCATCAGGTTATGTCGAAATCTCCATTGCAAAATCATAAATTGTTCCCATGGCTACCACACAATACCATAAATAATGCTCTAGAATTAAAAATAAAATAGAAGAATAAAATAAACAAACTGGATTAACGGAATCGAACATTGCTTCAAAAAAGGACAATGCGAAAAGAAACTACAACACAATGCAAGCGTTAAAAAAAAAGAAAGTGTATAAATAGTAACTAACAAAAGTAAAAGTCCAACACCATACATAGAAAGGAAACGGGAAAATTGCGAGGAAATTCACTTTCTATTTTGCCACTTAGTATTGTTATTGTGACATATGTATATACATATTTATATTAGTTGTAATCTATATATAAAATTGAATGTATGTATCCGCCTTATTAAACCACTGATCCGATCGCCATGAAACTCTGGGAAATTGTTGAGTACAATCCTGGGAAGGTTTCTGACATAGTAAGTCTGAAGGGTGTAGATGGGGGGGGCACGTGACCCCCACCTAAACCAATTAATTTAAGCAGATAAATATTAACCTATAAAACTCCGCTATCTATCTATTTATATAAAAATGAGTGTTATCAGGCAGGCATGTGACCCCCCCCCCCCCCCGAAATCTATTATTTTTAACAGAAAAATTGACTATGGTGCATTCAAAAATTATATTCAATCAAGAATTTTTATTGTTATACTTTTCTTGATTGACTACTATATTTAAAAAAAAATTTTTTTTTATTACTAAAACTCGGAGGGACCTTATCGGTGTAGAGCACTTAGCTGCAGCCTTTGTACTCTCTTCCCATCCCTACCACAGGACTAGCTTAGTGATGCTAGTCAAGTATCCACCTGATGCTAGATCTTCTGATATCCTCTGGTGTACATACCTGCCAGCCAAACCCCTTTCTCCTTGCAGCTCCCAAAGCAGGACACTCACAGAGTACGTAGATTGGGCTTTCCTCTTGGTCCTCGTCGCATCTCTTGCATACAGGAAACCTAGATTTTTCAATTTTGTATTGGAACCCCCTCAGATTCCCATGGCCTGTAACCAGCCCTACAGTAGCTCTGAGTTGATGTCTACTTAAGGAGAGTAGTTCTTTGCCCCACAAATCTCCTGAGTAACCCCACAGTACCTTGAATTTGTTACACCCCAAGGTCACATTCCATTCTTCCCTGCACAACCTGTCTATATGTGCCGTGATCCTCTTGCGCCCCTCCTGAGGCGGCATGCCCACTGTCCTCAGCAATGGTCCTTGGGTTATAACCCTTGTTTTGCTAAGGCGTCAGCTCTCTCATTCCCTATCCAGCCAGAATGTCCTGGAATCTAGGTTAGGTTGAGTGAATTATACTTACTCAGCTCTGCTAGAGAAGCCACCAACCTAGAGCTGGTACTAGCCTTACCTAAAGCCTTCAGAGCTACCTGACTGTCCGAGCAAATCCAGATGGTCTTGCCCCTCCTGCCAGACCCTATTATTTCCTCAGCACATTTTTTTTTTTTTTTTTTTTTTTTTTTAACTTGGGAGCGGGTTTGAATTGCCCGAAGCACTGCTACCTTAAGGTATATTGTACTTACCTCCCTGATCTAGTCAAATAACCCCTTCCCTCTTACCAGGTTTAGGAGTTTCCTGACTAGAGTTTTACCTTCAGCATCCACCAAAGCCGTTCCATCACCAAAGAGGTTGAAGCGCCTCTCAGCAAGTACTCCACATCTGTAAATGATGTGTGTGGCAGTCTCCTGTTCCTGCCCGCACAATCTGCACACTGGTTCATCCTTGTAGATACCCATTTTATGCAAATGTTTCCTTAGTCCACAGTGTCCCGTGAGTAGTCCTGTGGCTATCCTTAATTCCTGCCTAGACAGATAGATGAGACTCTTCTGCAGCCCCAAGGAAGGTCTCCTAAGGGTTAGCTTACTGTGTCTCATCCCTTCGGCCCTGATCCAGTGCTCACAGTGTCTTTCAGCCATCCACCTTCGCACTGTCATCCTGACCATGGATTTGGAAATACCCACCGCAGGTTCCGGTCCAATCAGGGGAGTCGAGGACCCCTCCCTGGCCAGCGCATCTGCGGCTTCATTTCCAAGTATTCCCCTATGCCCTGGCACCCAACCAATCTTGACTTGATTGTGCCTTGCCAGAGCTTGTAGGTTAATTAGGCACTCCCTGACTATGGCCGAGGTGACCACGTGTCCGTTTAGTGCCTTAATTGCTGCCTGACTGTCGGAGAAAATAGCAATCCGGGCCCCATGTGTTTCCCTTCTCGCTATCTCTCCCAGACAGGCATTTATAGCATATACTTCGGCCTGAAAGACAGAGGTATGCCTCCCCAAGGAAAAAACTAGTTCTACCCTTGGGTTTTTACAATACACCCCCGCTCCAGTGCTGAAGTCCATCTTGGAGCCATCTGTGTACCAGATCTGAGCTCCCGATGTTAATGTCCCTGACCATTCCATCACAGTTTGGTGGACCTGGTCAGGTGCAAACATTCGAGTAATGTGGTCGCTGCCCATTTCCAAGACGGGTTCTTTGACCACGCACTCGATACTCATATGTCCCGAGACATCTGGGAGGTTAGCCCAGTTGCTCGAGTTGCGCAATCTCCATGCCGCTAGCCTCGCCTCTCCCCTAAGGACAAGCTCAAGGGGAGGGAGGTTAAGCATTACTTCCATTGCTGCACCTGGTGTAGTTGACATCGCTCCCAGTGTGCACAGACAGGCCAATCTCTGGATAGAGCTCAGTTTAGCTCTTGTCTGTGCCTGGTTGGCCTTTGTACACCACACCAGAGCTCCATAGGTAATCATAGGTCTTATCACCCTCAGATACATCCAGTGCATCATTGATGGCTTCAGTCCCCATTTCTTACCCACCATTCTTCTCACAGTCATCAGTGCCCTTTTGGCCCTGTTAACTGTCCTCTCAAGATGTGGATTCCAGGTGAATTTCCTGTCCAGAGTAACTCCCAGGTACTTCACCTCCCCCACAAACTCAAGGTATTCACCAAACAAGCGGGGCATCCTGGTCGTCAGATCTTTTCGCTGTCTGGTGAAGTTAATGAGAGCAGTCTTTTTTGGATTTACCCTAAGGTTCTCCTTTTTACACCACTCTTCAATCAGTCGTAGAGGATTCCTGATTACCTCAAGGACTGTATCAGGGAATCTGCCCAGGATCAGGACAACTATGTCGTCCGCATATCCTAGACAGAAGTACCCCTGTTCATTCAGGAGTTCAATAAGGTTGTCAACCACTAGGCACCACAACAGAGGAGAGAGAACCCCCCCCCCCCTGTGCACAGCCCAGACTTGTCTCCGCCCTTCTGACCTCCCCTGCCACCTCTATAGAAATGCTTCTGTTTGTTAACATGGAACTTATCCAACCACAAGTGGTCGCATCCACTCCATGACGTCTTGCACCACTTACCATCGTCTCCACTGAGGGGTTATTGAAAGCCCCTTCAATGTCGAGGAAGGCACCTATGGCACAACCTTTCTTAGCGATCATTTGCTCAATCCTACCAACCACTTGATGGAGAGCTCCCTCGCAAGATTTCCCCGGTTGGTAAGCATACTGGTTCCAATGCAGTGGTTTGATAGCCAAAGCACCCCCCCTAATATGCCTATCAACCAGTTTTTCAAGTCCCTTGAGAACAAAGGACATGAGTGTGATAGGTCTGTATCCTTTCCCTTCCGATTGGTTACCGGTGGGCTTAGGTATAAAGACCACCTTACTAGATTTCCAGGCTGCCGGCACATGCCCTAGAGCAATGCTTAGCCTGTATAATTTAGTAAGTACCAGCACCAGCATATCCATTCCCTGCTGCAGCAGCACAGGATAGATCCCATCTGGACCTGGAGATTTGTAGGGTTTAAAAGTGCCAATAGCCCATCTTACCCTTTGTGGAGTTACTATCCTCCTTGCCACTTCCCAGTCCTCCCTCTTACCACGTCTTGTGGAGAGTTTTGGTAACCGGTTCAGTGTCTGCTCCCCCAAGTTTCCTCAGGGTACTGGAAGGGAAATATGTCCTGATTAATTCTTCCACAGTTTCCTCTGCTGTTTTTGTTATATTTCCCAGTGGGGTTCTTAGCATCCCCACCGGGTTAACTGGGTCCTTAGAGAGCACTTTATACAGTCGTGCCCCTTCCCGAGTTTTGTCAATCTCATGACAAAACTCCTTCCAGGACTTCCTGCGCGCTTCTCTAATTGCCCTGTTGTATTCGGTTAGTGTTTTCTTATACAGGTCCCACTCCCCGTTCTTTTTTGCTCTATTAAAGAGTCTCCTGGTGGTCTTCCGAAGTTTGGCTAGCTTCTTGTTCCACCATGACGGATCCCCTACTTTCCTCCCCTCACTGAGAGGGCAGTTATCGGTAAAGGATTCTATTATAGCCTCGCCAACCAATGTGGCAGAGTCTTCTAGCTCTCTCCTCCCACCATACCCCAATCCAGCCTCCTCAATCCGAACACCCAGGTCCCTCCTGTAGGAGTCCCAGTCTGTTCTTCTTGGATCCCTGGTTGGGCGAAGCATGGCTGGATTTAGAGAGATATCATACCTAATATGTCTGTGATCAGAAGAAGATGGTTCATCCGACACATGCCAATTTAGTACATACCTAGCCATCTGGTTCGATGCCACCGTAATGTCCAGGACCTCCTGTCTGGCCCTAGTGACAAACGTCGGCTCTTCCCCCTGATTTAGGACTAGTAGATTCTTAGAGCTAAGATAAGCTAAAAGTTCCTCACCTCTGGTGTTTGTATCTGTACTACCCCACGAAGTGTGATGGGAGTTAGCATCCATCCCCACCAGCAGCTCCTCATCCACAGCCTCACAGTGCTCGACCAGGCTCCTCAGCTCTTGTGTTGGCAGAGCCCCCGCGCAGTCAAAGGGGAGGTATGCCGTGGTTCCTCAGCACATAGTTTGATCGCGAGCACCTCCCCCTGGAAGACAGAAATGTAGTCCTCCAGGCGATGACAAAATCTGTCTTGGTGTCTCGGTCCACTAAATCCTGCTCCTACTCCTTCCTTCATCTTGGACCCATCGGTGAACCAGATTTCACCATGTCTGGGTCTATACTCCGCCCATGCCTCTCTTGCAGGAATAAGGATTTTGTAGTTTCCTTTTTCCCTTTTAAGAGACAGTATCTTATCCTGAGGTTCTATCCAGAGCTCCTTCAGTGAATCCCCAAATAGCTGTTTATGAAGTTTGCTACTTGTCTTCCACTGCCCGGTACAGCTTAGCCAGTATGCAGTTTTCATTGCCTCCATCCTAATTTGAAGACTCAAGGATGGAAAACCTATCATAACCCTCATGGCCGCACATGGTGTGCTTCTCCTTGTAGCTGTTATGCCTCTAAGGAAGAGCCCCTGCGCGCGGTCCAGCATTCTTCTACTTGTTTCTTTCTGTGCCCTGTCCCACCAGACGATAGAGGCAAAGACCAACCTCGGCACCACAATGGCGGAATAAATCCAGTTCATCTGACTTGGACCCAAACCCCATCTCGTGCCTATTGCTCCTCTGCATTGCCAGAACGTAGCTATGGCTTTTTGCACTTATCCTCCAAGTGCTCACGCCAGAGTAGCTTCCTATCCAGAATAACTCCCAGATATTTAGCGCTCTCAACATAGCTTATTTTGGTATTACCAACTTCCATCATCTCCAGCGATTTAGTTTTATATCGCCTAGTGAAGATGAGTGCCACAGATTTCTCTCCTTGAATGCATAGTGCATTCTCCCTGTACCATGTTTCTGTTACCTTGAGTGCCTCTTGAAGCAGGTCTTTGAAGACCTCTTCAAATGGTCCCCTAACAAGGATAGCTATGTCATCCGCATATCCTACCACCTTGACACCCATTCCACTGAGTGTCCTTAGTAGGCCGTCCACGACAAGGCTCCACAGCAAAGGGGATAACACTCCACTCTGCAGGCAGCCCTCCGAGACCATCCCATTTATCGTGCACCCCATCCAGGATGCAGTACTTATCCCGTTTTCCAAGGAACTCATAATCCAATTTATAATTCCATCAGAAATCCCATGATCCATAGATGCTCTCTTGACGGCCAGTCTAGAGGTACTATTAAAAGCCCCCTCCACATCAAGAAAAACCCCAATACATATCCCCTTGTTGTTGATCTGACCCTTAATAAAGTCTACGACCGACAACAGCGCAGTCTCCACTGACCTACCAGTTCGGTAGGCATGTTGGTCCTGATGAAGCGGATACTGCTTCAAAGGTCCCTCCTTCAAATAGTGGTCCACCAGCCTTTCCAATGTCTTTAACAAGAAAGATGTAAGGCTGATGGGTCTGAAGTCCTCTGTGTAACCTTTCCTCCCCGGTTTGGGAATAAAGATAACCTTCGTTTTGAGCCACTGCCCGGGCGTGTAACCCAAGGCAACACAGCCTCTGAGTAATCCTGTCAGTGGCCCTATTATTTCCTCCAAGCAATTTTGTAGTAGTGCTGGAGTAATATTATCTAATCTAGGCGCTTTAAAAGGCTCAAAAGACAGAATCGCCTTTCTCACCTTTTGCGCTGAGATCACCTGCCCAGCAATATTGCAGTCCGCCCTTAGCCCAGTATATCGGAGGTTTTGAGCACCGTCCCCTACCGGTCTAATATCGGGAAAACTGTTCCTCATAAGCATACGCAGTGTTTCCTCCGGGGTGTAAGTAAAGCTACCATCAGTCTTCTTGACAAACTTAAGCTCTCCCCTCTGTCCACCTGCTAACACCTTAAACAGTCTAGCAGTGTCACTCAGTGTGCTTGTCTCTGAGCACCACTTTTCCCAAAAAGCACGTTTAACCTCTTAAATAAGATTTTTATAGAGGCTGTCTTTATATGCCTTCCAGGTCTCCGCCGTTTTCTTCTTCTTTGCCCTATTAAAGAGCCTTCTAGTCTCTTTCCGTCTTGCCTCTAACTCGCTGTTCCACTTAAGCTTACCACTCCCAGTGTTTATCCGCGAGAGAGGACAATTTTCCTCAAACGACTTGGAAATTGCAGTCCTGATGTAGGTCTCAGTATTTTCCAGTTCGTTTGATGTACCTTATTTACCACGGAAGTCAGACATCCGCCTCCTCACCGAGGACTTAAAACCTTCCCAGTTTGTCCTTCTCCGGTTCCTAAGCCACACCACATGGGGGACAACTCTCCTCATCGTAGCAGTGATGATCCGGTGATCAGACATGGAGGGCTCATCCGAAACCTGCCAGTCATGCACCCACCTTACCATTTGTCTATTACAGAAGGTGATATCTAGAACCTCCATTCTGTTTGAAGTGACAAATGTTGGCTCGGCACCTGTGTTTAAAACCACAAGGTTTTCTTCAATCAAGAAGGTTAGGAGCTCCTCACCTCGCTCATTTGTGTCTGTGCTGCCCCACACCTCATTATGAGCATTGGCATCACAGCCCACTAAGATTCCTAAATTTCTCTCCCTGCAGTACCGAACTACGTAATTCTGCAGGAGGTGATTCTCTATTGTGGGCGCAGTAAGTGGAGGCCACGATGAACTCCCTGCTCCCACTTACCTCGCTCTTGCCTCGAATTCTAACTACTGCAAGGTCTTTAGTTGAGAATTTTTGAATCAGCGTGGCTTCTAGTCCTCTGACTATCTCACATGCTCTGTGCCCCTCATGTTCCCCACTTGCGTAGGTGCGCCCAGCTGCAGTCAGACCCCTTATACGGTTCCTGACCAGCCACGGTTCTTGCACCAGCGCAAGCGCTGGTAATGTGTGCCTCACATTTAAGCACCTGGTTAGGACCACCGAGGCGCTTTTACTGTGGTGCAAGTTGATTTGCAGGATCTTTGCTCGAGGGTCAGCCATATCCAACTGACCCCTACGCCTTCTCCTGATTCTCTCTCTCGCCCTTCTCTTCCGGGTCCTTAGAGTTCCTCTTAAAATTGACCTCTGCAGTCCCCAGGAAGACTTTCCCATCTCTTGCCTTTAATAGTCTGGCCGATGCCTCATCCAATCCTAGGCAGAGGAGGCTTGGAGGTCCCCGCTCAATGCACTGTAGGATCTTCCACTTCGAAGTGTCAATTTCTGGGTTTTGCATCCCCATGAGCTTGACCAGCTGAGTGGCCTCCCGTTTTGGTGGTGGTACTAGCACCGTCACTTTCACCCTTTTGATCAGTTCATCAGGCTGGACTAGCCTTGCCTGAGTCCCGTCCTCGAGCTTAACTGACGGTACCACTTCTCTCAGCCATTCTGCCGATTCCTCCTCAGCACAAATAAATGCTACGACTCCATCCCTTAGGTGAGTGTCTCTGAACCTCGGAACAAATCCTCCACTAGGAGTGTCCAGAATCCGGCCCATGACGGTGCCCTTAAGGTGGTCGAACGCCGCCATCTCCATCCTCACGCCTACACTATCCCCAAAGGTCACAAGAACCCTCGGTAGGTTGGCGGAGATCGACGAGAAAGACGGCCCTCCCGACCCAGCAGGCCTAGACCTCTTGACCTCCGACTCTGGAGTAGGATTAGAAGTACTCCTTTCCTTCCTTTTCCTCTCTCTCTCTTGTCGTACTAAGGTCCTACCTGATCCACTGGCTTCCGGGATGACAGGGCGGGTTCTAGCCCCAGCCTCCGTCAAACCCTTCCGCTGCCCGGGCCGGTGTTTCCTGAAAGGGGGTGGCGGTGGTTCTCTGCCCCCCGCCTCCGCCTTCTTTGCTTCCTCATGGTAGGAAAGCCAGAGTGCTTTCCTCCTTTGTGCCCCACTCATTCTTCCTGTTTCCTTCGCAACTGGATTTCCATCTGTCTCCTCCATAGGAACAGATTTGTCGGTAGGTTCTAAGCCCTGACCAGTTAAATTTATTTTTTTATCTCTGCCATGTGTGTTCCCATGAGCAGCTAGGGAAATAAATGTCCGCCGCCGCAGAGCCCCGCTTACGGCAGTAAGGCGATTTAAGTACTCAGGGGTGGCGCCAGGTGCCCCTGAGGCTCCGTTAAAGACCCTCCTTACCCTGAGGGCCACGAATCTACATCGGCACGGATCGCATAACACCTTCCGTTCGGGGGTGTAAGTGCCCATGCAGACCACCAACCTGGATGAGAGGTGCTTCTTGGTTGCCGCCCGCAAGGGAAGGGCAGGGCGAGAGCCGGGCAGATAACAACCCTTCAAGTGCTAGGACTGGCCCCTTTTTTTTAAGCCGCCTTCATGCACTCACACAATTGCCTGGACTTCCCGTTTATAGGGAGCCACATACGTACAGCTCTGCTCTAACCGTCCCCCACGGCCGGATTAAGCCTCTCCACCATGTCAAGGTCATGCAGCCCATAGGAGAGGTTGACTACTATTAGTTTAGCTATTATTATGTTAATAAAATAGTAAACTAAGTTCAGCTAATATTACACCGCCATTAATTTACTTTTAAGGGGCATGAAGTTCACCGGTAGTTCAAGTAGTTATGAAATAAAAAGAAACTAATATACAATTTTTCTATGTTGATTAAAGAAGGAATTAACTCTTTTAAAAACATTTTTTATTACATTCGCTGTTCGGTTTGTGTAGTGAACTTTACTGCATAATGTCGGTTGCTGGTCTAATATTTTTAAATTTTCAAAAAAAAGGTCAACTATAATGTTCCTATGATCATTTATTTCAAAGAACTTATTAATAAGTTATAACTGCTCAACCAAATAACCATCGCTTCTCTAGAATAAAATTAAAAAGTAGAGATAAAAAGTGAAAGGGAGAAATAAAATTAGGTGCTAAGTCAAAAATATTTTATTTATAAAATATTAAAAATCACTGTGGGTCCACAGGTCCGTACGAGGTTAAATTCCTTTTGCCTTAGTTATTCACAAAGAAAATAGACATTCTTCTTAGATTGTCTTCTATCTAAGAAGATAGAATCTTCCTAGATAGATGAATCTTCTTAGATTTATAGGATAAACAGATTTAAGAAATGTGATATGGATTCTAACTTTATAGTGTTACTGCTATTATTCAAAGTATTCAGAACAAAATCATTTAAAAACAAGATATATCTAGGCCAGAGAACACCTATATACCCTTGATGGTTATAGTTATAGTCTCCAGTCCTGGTTCTAGTATCGAAGTTGGAAGCATAACCTTCTGTTTGGATTAATGCATGGTTATCAGATTGGAGGGATGAAATGAGTACTAAAATCATAAAAATAGGACCACAACCTTGGTGTACCTTTAAAATTTCTATTATATATACATATATTATTAACTGATAAATAAAACCAGGTTTATTAGCCTCTTTACTTATTATTATATTCATAATATTGTTCAAGGTGCCAATAATGTTTTTATCATCATGGCAGATGTCTGTTCACCTTACAGGTAATGAAATTACGGATATCCTCCAATGGGCCAGGGAGAATAGGGAACATCTACCTCTGCGCTTTTGCGATTCTTCCCCATTGCAACTGACGTTTATCTACACTTACAGTATTTAGGTTATGTATTGCTTGGGAATGTCGCCAAAAACATTAAATCCTGATTGCAAATAACGTTTATCTGCACTTGCAGTATTAACATTATGTATGGCTTGAATATGTTGCCTAAAACAATAGTTCCTAATTGAAACTAACATTTATATACACTTACAGTATTAACGTAATGTATGACTTAGGCATGACGCCTAAACAACAGATCCTCATTGGAACTAATGTTTATCATCATGACAGATGTCTGTTCACCTTACAGGTAATGAAATTGAGGATATCCTCTTTTGTGCCATGGATGATAAGGGGGCATCTACCCTTGCGCTTTTGTAAACTTAAAATATATTTTTGATTTGTAAATACTGTAATAAGATATTACTTTATCCCCAAAGCACTTGAGAGGGGCTGAAACAGCAAGGAGTGAAAATTGATAAAACTCTCAACAACTTGTGGAAAACTCATGCATTTAATACATAACTGATTTTTATGTACAAGAGAGTTTTTTTATGTAAGCGGAAATACTGTTTGAGATTAGCGCCTTGATTGGACAAAGTTTTAAGTTTATTGTACACACCTACCAGGTCAACCAATCATCACTGCCAATAGAATGCTTTCCCAAATAGAATACTTTCCACCATCACCATCTGCAACAATTTGCACTCCTACGGAAACTATCCATGAGAATAATGCATATGGTCCCACTTTTCTAGAATCGAATGTATAATTGCATATCTTCAGGAGTGGATCTAGAAAAATATTTTTGGGAGGGCTGGTCTGAGAAGAGGAAATGGGCTCCCCCCGTCCGGAAAATATTTACGGTGTAAGCTCTAAGAGTCTTCTATCTGAGGGAAACAGTTATAGGCCTGCTATGTGGCATTACACAAGCAACTATTTTCTCTCATTTGCCATATATTAACAATGGAAACCATATACCTATTACATTGTGGGTGGGCGTATTTATTAATGATTATAGTATGGCAATATAGAGATTAATATAGGTTTGTAAACATATTCTGCTAATTATTAAGTATATTTAAATCAGGGACGAACGCAGACATCGGAAATTGCATTTTCGTTTACATTTTTAATGTTATTTTATAGTTTAAAAATTTTCACATTCCTATATTTTTGGAGGGGCTAGAGCCCCAAGGCCCCCCCCCTTAAATCCGCCACTGCATATCTTAGAGTCAATTCCACAGATCATTTTAAAGCTGCATTTTCATGTACACACGACAGGATCAGAACGAACTCCTCTATTTAGGAAGCTAACAAAAAGTAAACCAATAGAGATATGAAATGTTACCTTCACTAGCCAAGGGTACGGTTCTTACTGTTTAATAACATACAATACCCTACAATACTAACAATACATCTCTTGAATGGCGCCGTCCATTGTTGAACTGATATATTCGCTCTCTGAAACTGTCTGTTTTATGAGTCCAGTTGGGCCAAAATGCTTCAACTCTCAAATATTATTCAATTACATTTTAATTATTAGACCATGTTTATACATTTTTCATGGACTTGAAATACGCGAGAAAAAGAAACAAGAATAAAGTCTGAAGAACGTGGTGACAATCTACAGAAAAGGACTCTAGGAAACATTTCCCCCACCAATGCCAGGGATTGACACGCTGTGTAGGCTGCAGAGCCATCTTGTTGGAACCACACTTTCTCAATTTCCTAAAACGTTCCCCTAGTTTAGGCAAGAGGAAGCCGCGTAGCATGCCAAGTACCGTTCGTTGTTTACAATAAAATCCACAATTAATTGTGTTCAAACACGGATAAATAAATTTTAGAACTGTGTTTCTTATGAATGTCACTATTATAACGATAAAACCGATTCCTCCCCGTTGCAACGAACGTTTATCTACACTTATGTTGTTAACGTTAAGTATGGCTTAGGTATGTCGCCAAAAACAATAACTCCTCATTGCAACTAACGTTTATCTACACTTACACTCTTTACGTTACGTATGGCTTGTGTATGCCGCCAAAAACAATAACTCCTCATTGCAACTAACGTTTATCTACACTTACACTCTTTACGTTACGTATGGCTTGAGTATGTCGCCAAAAACAATAGCTCCTCATTGCAAATAACGTTTATCTACACTTACACTCTTTACGTTACGTATGGCTTGAGTATGTCGCCAAAAACAATAGCTTCTCATTGCAAGTAACGTTTATCTACACTTACACTCTTTACGTTACGTATGGCTAGGGTATGCCGCCAAAAACCATAGCTTCTCATTGCAACTAACGTATATCTACACTTACATTGTTTACATTACGTATTGCTTAGGTATGTTTTCAAAAACCATAGCGCCTCATTGCAAGTAACGTTTATCTACACTTACACACTTTACGTTACGTATTGCTTAGGTATGTTGCCAAAAACAATAGCTCCTGATTGCAACCAACGTTTATCTAAACTTACAGTATTTACGTTTTGTGTTACGCCTAAACAATAGCTCCTCATTGCAAATAACGTTTATCTACACTTACACTCTTTACGTTACGTATGGCTTGGGTATTCCGCCAAAAACAATAGCTCCTCATTGCAAATAACGTTTATCTACGCTTACATTGTTTACATTACGTATTGCTTAGGTATATTGCCAAAAACCATAGCTCCTCATTGCAAATAACCTTTATCTACACTTACACTCTTTACGATACGTATGGCTAGGGTATGCCGCCAAAAACCATAGCTCCTCATTGCAACTAACGTATATCTACACTTACATTGTTTACATTACGTATTGCTTAGGTTTGTTGCCAAAAACCATAGCTCCTCATTGCAAGTAACGTTTATCTACACTTACACACTTTACGTTACGTATGGCTTAGGTATGTTGCCAAAAATCATAGCTCTTCATTGCAAGTAACGTTTATCTACACTTACACACTTTACGTTACGTATTGCTTAGGTATCTTGCCAAAAACCATAGCTCCTCATTGCAAATAACGTTTATCTACACTTACACTCTTTACGTTACGTATGGCTTGGGTATGCCGCCAAAAACAATAGCTCCTCATTGCAACTAACGTATATCTACACTTACATTGTTTACATTACGTATTGCTTAGGTATGTTGCCAAAAACCATAGCTTCGCATTGCAAGTAACGTTTATCTACACTTATATTGTTTACATTACGTATTGCTTAGGTATGTTGCCAAAAACCATAGCTCCTCATTGCAAATAACGTTTATCTATACTTACACTCTTTACGTTACGTATGGCTACGGTATGCCGCCAAAAACCATAGCTCGTCATTGCAACTAACGTATATCTACACTTACATTGTTTACATTACGCATTTCTTAGGTATGTTGCCAAAAACCATAGCTTCTCATTGCAAGTAACGTTTATCTACACTTACATTGTTTACATTACGTATTGCTTAGGTATGTTGCCAAAAACAATAGCTCCTCATTGCAAGTAACGTTTATCTACACTTACATTGTTTACATTACGTATTGCTTAGATATGTTGCCAAAAACCATACCTCTCCATTGCAAGTAACGTTTATCTACACTTACACACTTTACATTACGTATGGCTTAGGTATGTTGCCAAAAACAATAGCTCCTCATTGTAACCAACGTTTATCTAAACTTACAGTATTTACGTTTTGTGTTACGCCTAAACAATAGCTCCTCATTGCAAATAACGTTTATCTACACTTACACTCTTTACGTTACGTATGGCTTGGGTATGCCGCCAAAAACCATAGCTCCTCATTGCAACTAACGTATATCTACACTTACATTTTTTACATTACGTATTGCTTAGGTATGTTGCCAAAAACCATAGCTCCTCATTGCAAATAACGTTTATCTACACTTACACTCTTTACGTTACGTATGGCTAGGGTATGCCGCCAAAAACCATAGCTTCTCATTGCAACTAACGTATATCTACACTTACATTGTTTACATTACGTATTGCTTAGGTATGTTTTCAAAAACCATAGCGCCTCATTGCAAGTAACGTTTATCTACACTTACACACTTTACGTTACGTATTGCTTAGGTATGTTGCCAAAAACAATAGCTCCTGATTGCAACCAACGTTTATCTAAACTTACAGTATTTACGTTTTGTGTTACGCCTAAACAATAGCTCCTCATTGCAAATAACGTTTATCTACACTTACACTCTTTACGTTACGTATGGCTTGGGTATTCCGCCAAAAACAATAGCTCCTCATTGCAAATAACGTTTATCTACGCTTACATTGTTTACATTACGTATTGCTTAGGTATGTTTGCAAAAACCATAGCGCCTCATTGCAAGTAACGTTTATCTACACTTACACACTTTACGTTACGTATTGCTTAGGTATGTTGCCAAAAACAATAGCTCCTCATTGCAACCAACGTTTATCTAAACTTACAGTATTTACGTTTTGTGTTACGCCTAAAGAATAGCTCCTCATTGCAAATAACGTTTATCTACACTTACACTCTTTACGTTACGTATGGCTTGTGTATGTCGCCAAAAACCATGACTTCTCATTGCAAATAACGTTTATCTACACTTACACTCTTTACGTTACTTATGGCTAGGGTATGCTGCCAAAAACCATAGCTCCTCATTGCAACTAACGTATATCTACACTTACATGTTTTTCCATTACATATTGCTTAGGTATGTTGCCAAAAATCATAGCTCTTCATTGCAAGTAACGTTTATCTACACTTACACACTTTACGTTACGTATGGCTTGGGTATGCCGCCAAAAACCATAGCTCCTCATTGTAAATTACGTTTATCTACACTTACATTGTTTACATTACGTATTGCTTAGGTATGTTGCCAAAAACCATAGCTCCTCATTGCAAATAATGTTTATCTACACTTACACTCTTTACGTTACGTATTTCTTAGGTATGTTGCCAAAAACCATAGCTCCTCATTGCAAGTAACGTTTATCTACACTTACATTGTTTACATTACGTATTGCTTAGGTATGTTGCCAAAAACCATAGCACCTTATTGCAAGTAACGTTTATCTACACTTATATTGTTTACATTACGCATTCCTTAGGTATGTTGCCAAAAACCATAGCTCCTCATTGCAAGTAACGTTTATCTACACTTACATTGTTTACATTACGTATTGCTTAGGTATGTTGCCAAAAACCATAGCTCCTCTTTGCAAGTAACGTTTATCTACACTAACATTGTTTACATTACGTATTGCTTAGATATGTTGCCAAAATCCATACCTCTTCATTGCAAGTAACGTTTATCTACACTTTCACACTTTACATTACGTATGGCTTAGGTATGTTGCCAAAAACAGTAGCTCCTCATTGCAACCAACGTTTATCAAAACTTACAGTATTTACGTTTTGTGTTACGCCTAAACAATAGCTCCTCATTGCAAATAACGTTTATCTACACTTACACTCTTTACGTTACGTATGGCTTGGGTATGCCGCCAAAAACAATAGCTCCTCATTGTAAATAACGTTTATCTACACTTACATTACGTATTGCTTACGTATGTTGCCAAAAACCATAGCTCTTCATTGCAAATAACGTTTATCTACACTTACACTCTTTACGTTACGTATGGCTAGGGTATGCCGCCAAAAACCATAGCTCCTCATTGCAACTAACGTATATCTACACTTACATTGTTTACATTACGTATTGCTTAGGTATGTTGCCAAAAACCATAGCTCCTCATTGCAAATAACGTTTATCTACACTTACACTCTTTACGTTACGTATATCTTGGGTATGTCGCCAAAAACCATAGCTCCTCATTGCAAATAACGTTTATCTACACTTACCCTCTTTACGTTACGCATGGCTAGGGTATGCCGCCAAAAACCATAGCTCCTCATTGCAACTAACGTATATCTACACTTACATTGTTTACATTACGTATTGCTTAGGTATGTTGCCATAAACCATAGTTCCTCATTGCAATTAACGTTTATCTACACTTACACACTTTACGTTACGTATTGCTTAGGTATTTTGCCAAAAACAATAGCTCCTCATTGCAACCAACGTTTATCTAAACTTACAGTATTTACGTTTTGTGTTACGCCTAAACAATAGCTCCTCATTGCAAATAACGTTTATCTACACTTACACTCTATACGTTACGTATGGCTTGGGTATGCCGCCAAAAACAATAGCTCCTCATTGCAAATAACGTTTATCTACACTTACACTCTTTACGTTACGTATTGCTTAGGTATGTTGCCAAAAATCATAGCTCTTCATTGCAAGTAACGTTTATCTACACTTACACTCTTTACGTTACGTATGGCTTGGGTATGCCGCCAAAAACCATAGCTCCTCATTGTAAATAACGTTTATCTACACTTACATTGTTTACATTGCGTATTGCTTAGGTATGTTGCCAAAAACCATAGCTCCTCATTGCAAATAACGTTTATCTACACTTACATTCTTTACGTTACGTATGGCTTGGGTATGCCGCCAAAAACAATAGCCCCTCATTGCAAGTAACGTTTATCTACACTTATATTGTTTACTTCACGTATTGCTTAGGTATGTTGCCAAAAACCATAGCTCTTCATTGCAAGTAACGTTTATCTACACTTACACACTTTACGTTACGTATGGCTTAGGTATGTTGCCAAAAACCATAGCTCCTCATTGCAAGTAACGTTTATCTACACTTACACACTTTACATTACTTATTGCTTAGGTATGTTGCCAAAAACAATAGCTCCTCATTCCAACCAACTTTTATCTATACTTACAGTATTTACGTCTTGTGTTACGCCTAAACAATAGCTCCTGATTGCAAATAACGTTTATCTACACTTACACTCTTTACGTTACGTATGGCTTGGGTATGCCGCCAAAAACCATAGTTCCTCATTGCAAATAACGTTTATGTATGATTTGCGCATGACGCTTAAACAACCGATCCTCATTGGAACTAACGTTTATCTACGCTTACAGTATTAACGTTATGTTTGACTTGGGTTTGTCGCCAGTAGCATTAGATTTTATTAAAAATAAAATTTATTTGCGTCTCCAGTATTCACGTCGCGTGTTATGACAACATAAACAGTGGTTTATGAAACCAAATATTTTTGTGTTGGCATATTTACATAGCAACTCACATTATGACGTCACAATCAGTATTTTCTTCTTAAAATTAATATCTATCCACATTATTCATATCGTGAGTAACACTGGTTTTGGCGTCATGATCAGTAGTTTCTCATTACAAATTAAATAATTCACACCTTCAGTTTAAATGGTACTGATTATGACCCTACAAACAATAGTTCCTCATTACAGATAAAATTTATGTTCACCTTCAGTACTCACGTCAGTGTGACATTGTTATGACGCCACTAACAATAATCCTCATTATTAATAAATTTCATTTACATTAAGAGTATTTATACCCAGATTATTCACGTAAAGTATGATGCTCCTCATAATGATTATGACGCTATAAACAATAGTTTCTCATTGCAAAAAAGATTAATTTCGGTTACAGTGTTACGCTTTTTGGCACTGGTTACGATGAAACTCAAAGACTTATATTGAAGTTAAAATATGTAAAATGCTGTAAAACAATTATTGAAATTCTGGTTGCACTAGAACAATATTCAGATGAAAATCCACAAGTTATAAACATCTTGAAGAATTGTTTTGAAAACGTCCTGTACAGCTAACTGAACCTGTTTGGCATGTAGAGGGGAAAGGAAGTAGGCAGTCAAGTCACATTTCCTCAGGTAGAGATGTAGGGGGGGGGGTACCTGTGTGTCAGCAACTCTGTGGAACTTTAGTTGTTTGTTAGCAGTTGTTTCAAGTTGTGTGTTACGATTGGATATTTTAAAAGGTAAATTTGTATTTTTATGTAGAGTTATTAATTATTATTCCTGACTTATAATGTGGTTAAGATTGACAAATGATTTTCATTCAATAATAACTTTTACTATTACGTGTCAGTATCAAATATAAACACTGGTGTTGAATTTTAGGCGATATTGACACCTACACTGTATTTTCCAGGCAATCTTTGTGTAAAATACGTGTGGGTGTAATGTTTGGGTTTAACTCCTTGAAGTGATTGTGAATAATGTGATGATTATTAAAACTAGTTTTAATTTCAGATAGTTCTGCCTTTTCATGGCGTTTGTTTTACAACTTAAAGGAGAAGTAGAGAATTAAAAGAAATCTATTTTCAGTTCCCATTTGATTTTCAGATGTCTCCATTTTTAAACCTTGTATTTATTCGAAGACAAAAAGACGTTAAAATAATGGCAAGGGAACATATTTGATTGAATGTAGGTTAAGGTGAATGTAAACACTCTTCTAGTAGTCAATCAGCTATAACAACCCGTTAACAATGGTTTATTATAATAATTAATTTTTATCGAAATTAGACAATGCCTTATTGCCAATAACCAGTACATTAAATTTTTTAAGAAATTTATTAGTAATAAGGCAATGTTGTTTGTAGGTTAGGATTAACGTAAATTAAGTATAAATATTGTTAAACTATTTTTTTATAAAACTCATTGTCACTGAGTTTCAATTGAAGATTTTAATAGTTTGTTTTTTAACATATCCCATCTTTTATTAATTCAGTTATTACTGCAAAAATGAAAATGTAGCATTTTAGAGTATACTGAAAGAGCGATATCTATGAACAATTAGATTTTACCTTGTCCAGATTAATACAAGGGGGAGAGAAGGCAGACAGACAGAGATTTCTATTGAAGAAATAATTAGTGTAATGAAGACTAATTTTTGCGATAAAATATAAACATCTGTAATTGTTTACATTTAGCTACTTACGATCTAGAACCCATATTTGTGTGTGTGTGAAAAACTAGTAAGGTTATTATTATCGACAAGGGTTCACCACGTTTGAATTTTACTATTCCGGTTGGCCAGTTTTGGTTTTTGTAAAAAATAAGAAATTAACATAGAAAATACGAAATTACCGTTAAGATATCGATTTTTAAAAACAAATCTATTCTAACTCGATAATTTGTAACTATATTTTAATAATAGTTCTACAGCAATGAGATATAGCATTGAATAAAGTAGATAGCTTTATAATGTGGCGTAGTGGCCTATGTTTGTCAATTGTATCAATAAATTTGTTAAAAATTAATTCAAACAGAAGTAACCTATGTTTTTCAAGTAAGGTTTTATGTTTATGTTTTCATTCTTAACCAAATTTCTAGCTACTATTTATGATTACCGATTTCATAAGTAATTTTTTTCTTGTGTAGAATATTTAAGTAACATGTGTGAAAAGCAAAAGTAGGAGGTGGGCGGAGTAACAGTGACTAAAAAAATTCTATGAAGCATATGACGTCATTCCCTGTACTCTATTGAGTTCTTTAATATAATAGTAATTTTTCTAAAAAATGTCACAAAGTCAACAGGAATTTTAATTTGTTCTAGTTCTCTACAATGTTTGTAAATTGGATTTCAATTAAACTAATTTAGATTAATTCAATAAAATTCAAACAAAAAATTTATATTAAAATATTTTACTTAGACTTAGGCCTAATGTGTTATTAATATAGAATGTAATATAATTTAAAACTTTTACAAATTTTTGGCAATAAAAAAATGTTTGAATTGATTGGATGAATTTGTTTAGCCTAATATACTGGCAGTTGTGTTATGTTATTAAATAAAATAGCCTCTAGAAATGAATAACGCTTGTTAAAATATTTAATGATAGCTCTGTAGGCAACGTATTCTTTTTTACAAACAGAAATTTTACAAATTCCTAAGGAATAATGAACGGTGAAGAGCCCATTCAGAATCGTAGACAAATTCTTCAAGTGAAAGCTAGTGAGTGAGGTTTCAAGACCACAAGCCTACTTTGGGCATTGGGAGTACTAAAAAGTATTTGTTTGCCTGTAGGTTTCCCCAAGCTTGATTTCAACGTCCTTTTATACTAAGTTTAGAAAAATTACTAATTTATTTTGTAATTTGGAGTTAAAAATTTGTCGACCATGAAAAAATCTAGAAATATTAATTGAATTTATTTTTAAAAAATTGCAAATTGATTGAAATTTATAAATATTTTTTTCCATAAGTAATGATTCTGCTTAGTAAATTGAACGGATAATGTCTTTTGTAAACTTAATACAATTTTTATTTAAAAAACGGAAAATAAAATTTACAATAATATTAAATTTGAAAAAAGTTTATTCTAATTATTGAATGTAACTAATGTAGGCCCTATGGACAATTTTATTCCAATAAGACCTTTAATAATAGAATGTAGAGAAGCCTTAATCAAATTTTTAAAAAAATCAGAGAAAGATATAAAAGTTTGGCCCTACTTTCGGAAAAACAATAAAATTTTTATAACGATTATTTGAACTTTCGAGATTTAGCTAGCACCTGACCCCTGGCTAACATCCGGTGCCCTTTGTCCACTCGGTCAGTCACTGGAACCTGAAAGCAGTTGTTTGAGGTAACACATGACCCTTGCATGTTAATACGTTGTCCTTTCTTACTCGGTATCGATCACCTGGAAGAGAAGGCAATGATAGAGGAAATTACGTTAACAGGAACGTATTGGGGGGGGGGGTTGAAGAGGATGGCTTTGGGATAAGAGCAAAGTCGTGGTTTACAGAAAGTAACGTTTATTGCAAGTTGTGATTTCAGAACGTAACGCTTATGTTACGTTTAGAACGTCGCAAGTTAAGTTTTACAGCGAATAAACCGAAGCCCACAATACAAGATATTAGTAATTAATTACACGGATTAAACGGTACATTTCTATGACCAAGTCGTCGTCATCTGGAGTGTAACTACATCGAAGTTACAAAACAAACTAGAGTAGCTGTAGCTGCGTAGGGAGGACCACCAAGCCGCGCCTGCCAAACGTGTACCGCTCCCAGCATCCATGACCTCGAAGGTTGGGCGTCTTGCGGAAGGCCATGTCATAAAATTAATAAATAAATCTAACTATAATCATAACAAGTAATATATATAAAAAAAAAAAAAAATTTAAAGTCAATTCCCACTTGAGACAACAAAGAGAAATTTTATTTGAGTCACTTTTATTAAATAATTACAATTAATATAAACAAAGTAACATAACCTATGCGTTAAAACAGCTGTTCTACCACATAACCTATAACATAAAATCAGCTGTTTCATGAAATCATATGTTATTACTAATTTTATTCCAAATGCAAGGAAATAACTATATTGCATACCTTGCCCGTTTTGTAAAATGTTTTTGTTCCATATAAAACTAAAATTACTTTTTAAAATTTAATGACTGAATTAATACTCTATTAACATCAAGTTTTATCCACTACAAGTTTAAAAAAACGTATTTGAACATGACTGGATGAAAAAAAAGTATTTTATTAACGATTGAATATTTGAACAAGATATAGGCCTATATGAGCGTGAACTAATAGAAATAATTGAAAAATACATTTAGGTCTAGTAAAAAGTGAAATAGTATCTTCAATTAAAGTAACATTATTATTTATATTAGGAAAAAGAAGATAAAGGTTAGTTTTGTATAGACTTCTAACTGCTTTATTATATTGATCTTTAGATTTACTAAATACTTAATTTTTAATAGTTTAACATTTTTTAAATAGAACTTCATTAATATTCAAAAGTTTTTTTCGAGATAATTTCCTCGCTATACTTGTCTTTAGTCTTATTTTTCTGCATTGACTTTCGTATTTACTTGTCTCGCCCTTGCCGTTAACCCCACGTAGCGGCTCTTAATATAGGTTATACCGGTTATAATATATATAGGTTATAATATAGGCTCTTGGCTACATATATAGGCTATACCGAATACAAACAAATGCACGAAACCCTAGTCCCCCCCAATATGGTAGTCCAAGTGTGCATTACGGCTTCCTCTACACTGGTCAGGTGCTGAAAACTGCAGGCGCGTATCCAAGGGGAGGGGGCGATGGGGCGATCGCCGCCCCCAACCCTCAAGAACTTTGGGTTAAAAATCGACAATATATTATTAAATTAGGACTTTCTATTAAATTAGACTTTTACTTATGTTAATTCGTCTTTTATTGTAAATAAAAAATGAAATTTTAATTTTTAATTTGAAAATGTGACGCATTCCCTCGGCATACCCTCGTAAACGTCTAAACGTTTTAACAACAGATAGCGCTAGTGAAGCTTAGTCTCTAACATATGATTTTCAATACGTAATTTTGCAAGCGTAATATTCGCAGTTGACTCCGGAATTGTTCGTGTTGGAAGAATAACTACTTATATTAATTAATAAACCATGTTTATAATAATAGCTTATTATGAAATTAATAATATTCTCTAGCCATAAGTGTTATCGAAACTGGAAAAATTATTTATTAAAAATTCTAATTTGCTACGAATCTTTATCACGTTACCGAATTCTAACGCAAGCTTAAAAAGAACTTTTCTGTTTAATGTTTTTACATACACGCACGCGCGCGCGCTCGCGCGCACACACGCACACATTATATATATATATATATATATATATATATATATATATATATATATATATATATATATATAATGCATCGATCGCCCTCCACAAAGCAAGTCGCTGGATACGCGCCTGAACTGGTAGGTGCTAAGGGTATAATCTTCGTCTGTATTGTTATACCGTGCGGACAGGTTACACCGAGGCTCCTAAACTGTGGGACGGTGGGCATTTACTCTTTATTTTCACTAAATTAGCTATTATATTTTATTTTCACTCGAATATATATACTACGAATATATATAACATTCAAACCATGAAATGCAGACGAAATAGAATATACAGATTTTCGTATTTTTATAACAAACCTATTTTTTCTTTATGCGACAAAGTAGGTCATTGTAAGCCTCCAACCCGGGAAGCAAAGTCTTGAAGATGGAAACGTCCATCTTGAGAATGGCTGTGGAAGGTCACGTGACCTGATTCTCAGGCGCCGCTATCTTGAAAAACAATAAGGAAAAGCAGATTACCGAGAACCAGTATAGATAGAAATGCTTGTTAGAGTGTAACAGCTACCTGGACCGAACCAATCCGATGGGGTATTCGAAAGGTTCTACTTCAGTAACTCTAGAAGAGCGGGCCGGTAGACTCATCTCGTCCCATAGACGGTCTAGACCTCACAGTAAGGCTCTTATATTTAGGGTCTTAGCATGATCCTGATGACGTGAGTCTCATGGTTTGAGGTCGGATTCATGGGGCAGACGGTTCGATCGATACAGTCCCCCAGAGTATTCTCAGTAGACCAAAGGACAGTCATGGCCAGACAGGCCGGTTCTATTTAAGTCGAAAGACCCCCTCCCCCATCATAGGGCTGTTCATCATTGAACACGGCTGTTCTACAACATAACCTTTAACACAAAATCAGCTGTTACATGAAATAATATGTTATCATTTAGAAAATATATGCTGTGAGGTATGCGTTTCAGAAATAGCGTGACGAGAAAATAATGGTTTAATCTTATGTTTTGTTCACCGCGTGTAAAGAAGTTATCACTTCAATAATTTCCCCCCTTTTCCTTAAAACTTTCTGCATCCCCAGGTATAATGTGTTTGACGGTATCGATTACGTGTTAAAAGGAAATAATTACCATGTATGTAGTGTAACATAAAAACCGATTCAGGGTAATAAAATAAAATATATATAATTATATATACTAAAGTATACTGTACGTTTAGGCGAATAAGTTAATTTCATTTATTATATAGCCCTAATTGATATTAAAAACTTGTTGTCAATTCTGAAATATTGGAATGAAATACAGTAGAACCTCTCTAATTCGTCACGTTCGGGGTCGAGGGGTGCCGAATTCGAGAGAAAGACGAATTACGGAAGTCGTGAAATTAACAATTGTGGGTAAATAACACATAAATATTCAACTATTCTCTGAGCTTAGCTTGTTAGGTTATGTTGAAACGAGTAAACGACATACACAAAACGCACAAATTAATCATTTATTGACTCGTACGCGTTTCAATGACAAAGTCATTATCATCAGTGAGTAGTAGCAACACTCACTGATGATGATGACTTTGTTATTAAAACGCATGTGAGTCAATAAATGATTAATTTGTGAGTTTTGTGTATGTCTTTTATTTGTTTAGCACATAAATACGTTAATAGGTATGTAATGTAATAATGTTATACCTAGATCGAAAAACTCTACGCCGTTATACAACACTATAAAACACTAGTAGCTACTATACTCAAAGAAATTCGTAGCTGTACTAAATAGTAGTGGTTATGCTAGTAGCCTGCAGTATAGTTCTTATTTACAAATACAGTTCGTTACTCTATATTCATAAAGACATAAAAACCATATTACAATCCTTGTAAGGACAATAACACTAGCAAAGAACAAATGCGGTGTATTAAATATATTTACGTTTTAGTTTATAATGAAATCTGTCATTTTCTTTTCTACTGAAGAATTCTTTTCTGATGGCATATATACCTTGTGACATTGTAGACGTGTTTGTTACTATCGTGACGAATTAGAGGTTCTACTGTATTATGAGTTACGAATTAAATACATTTAATTAACTAATTCCATTAATTTCAATTAACCTGACCTTTTTCTCCAAATTTGTTGAATAATGCAGAATTAAAAATACAAATTCACAAATTAGCAAAATAATTGAATTTTTTAAAAGTATTATAAATTGTTATACATTGCCCTACGTTTATTAAATTCCTTCTATTATCTCACACTCTCCTGATATATATCGTCTACAAATTTTCAATCGTTAATGAAATACGTTTCTATTCATCCAATCAAATTCAAATTCATTTCTTTTAACCTATAGTGAATGACAATTGATGGTCATACAGTTTTTTTTTCAAATATTTATTCAATAGTTAAATTATAAAAATTTGGGGTCTAGATCGGATTCGAGCTAAGTATCTTCATGTTCAAAGTCTTGCGCTTTGGCAAGTGCCAACTTTCCCATATCTAGAAGTGTACTTCTCAAAGATGTATATGAAATTTCTTTGGCCCTCATCTGGTTGTCGTAGAAACCTCCGTTGCACAACCTTAAATTGTTGCCATGGTTACCGCACAACATAATAAATAATACTCTAGGATTAAACATGAATGAAAAGAATAAAATCAACAAACTGGATTAACGGTACCTAACCTTGCCTCACAAACGATCAATGCGAAAGGACAGTTTAAAGAACAACATAATGCAAGCGAAAAAAGGAAAGCGTATAAATAGTAACAAACAAAAATAATAGTCCATTATCATACGTAGAAAGACAAATAAAAAATTACAAGGAAATTCGCTTTCTATTTTGTCACTTAATATTGTTATTCTGACATCTGTTTATACATATTTATATTAATAGTAAATATAAAATAAAAAAATACTAAAATAAAATTTTTCTTTGTTGATTCAAGTAGGATTTTACTTTAACCCTTTACTGCTCTGCGTGACTTCAAAGTCACATACCATTAACACGACTCTATTTCCGTTAAATGAAATTAGTTTGCTATTTCGATTGCTCACAGAAACTCTGATGATACAAATGGTTTCCCCAATATAAACAGCAAAGCCATCTGTTGGCTACATCTGAAATTACAAAAAGTTAGTTTGCTCGTTCATACAAAAAAGCTCAAGTCTGAGACGACAGATTTAACAACATTCTCTTTTAGTCTAGGTTAAAATAAAATTCTTTTTATGTTACTAAGAAACAAGAGGCCGTCTTGTTTATACTCGCCAATTATAAAGACACATCTCTTCAAATAAACTTTATACTTGATATCTCAGACGATTACTTCGCGTGAAACTTGGTGTTTGAATGTTAACAATAATCACGATTATTCCTAACACTCACGTTTTTACTTACAATATAATTTATTAACTTTCATACGATAGAGTCTGAGTGCTGGATTTCAAACATGTAGTTACATAGTTCGAATCCAACCTAAATACATCAAAATTTAACCTAAATTTATCTACTAAATTAATATTTGAAAAAACTATATTGTCATCCACTAGAAGTTTTAAAAAATGTAGCTGAACTTGTGGATGAATAATAAGTATTTTATTAACGACTGAAAATTTGAACGATATATCTATATAAAGGAGAATGTGAACTGTGAACAAATTAAAGAAATAAAAAAACACATTCAGTATTAACATCATTTATTGTCCACTATAAGTTTAAAAAAGGGTATTTGAACTTGAGTGGATGAATAATAAATATTTTATTATCGATTTGACGTTAGTTAACTCTCTCAGCAGTCTGTCTGTCTGTCGTTCTCTCTCTCTCTCTCTCTCTCTCTCTCTCTCTCTCTCTCTCTATATATATATATATATATATATATATATATATATATATATATATATATATATATATAGATGTATACAGATTTTGGGTGTAAACTATGTACTACTTCTAACACTGCAATTTACAAGCAAAATATAGAACAAAAATTTGTATATCTAACTGTTTGGAAGCAAGGACTTATAAATGCAAGTTTTTCTACAGAATAAGCCAATATAAATTACAATTTTTTAAAATTTACAACACTAATAAAGTTTTCGTTTTTTCTGCCGCTGCCGCACGGGCCTAGTCAGTAGTCAGTCAGTGGCTTAGTCTTAGTCCCGCTCCGACAGTACTTCTGGCCGCAACAACTACAATATGGGCCTAAACGCTGTTTAATGAACTCATACGTTATCTATTGTTATTTAAACAGATGCAGCTGTTCTATATATCAAGCCCCTACAGTGATGTTAAAAACAATTTTTTTTTTATTCCTCTGGGCCATGGGGGACAATCCTCCCCCTTCCCGGAGTTACGCCACTAACTAAAATTAATTCATTAAACTAAATTAATATTTTTGTAAACTGTAAAATAAAATCAAGTGTCGTCCACAACAAGTTTAAAAAAAGTATTTGAACTTGAGTGAATGAATAAAAAGTATTTCATTAGCGATTGAAATTTTGAACAACATATATATAAGGATAGCGTGAATTAATAGAAGGCATTGGAGAAATGAAAGTTTTGATGTGAATCAATTCCTCTAGACTAAGGTCTAGAATTGTTGGGAATTTGTTGGTTTCACTTCAATCTTCTAACGGGTCTGAAGTTCTTTAGGTAGCCAAGGAAATGCAGACCCGACTGACAACACTTGCCTGGAGGACTTCAGTAAAGTACTTTGGCATCATCCTTGCTTCTTACCTTTTCTCAACAAGTTCCTCCCTATATATAAACGGAGTTTGTTATAATACAAACTTAATATAAACTTATAATACAACTCTCCCTTCTCTAGATTTGTTGAGTAATGGGGAATTAAAAATACAAACTAACAAATTAGCAAAATATTTGAATTTTTTAAAAGTATTATAAATTGTTACACATTGCCCTACGTTTATTAAATTCCTCCTGTTAGCGCACACTCTCCTGATACATACACATCCTGTACAAATTTTCAATCGTTTATAAAATACGTTTTTATTCATCAAATCAAGTTTAAACACATTTTTTTTTACCTATAGTGGATAACAATATAGTTAATACACTTTTTCAAATATTTATTCAGCAATTAAATTATTAAACTTGTGGGGTCCAACCGTATTCGAACTGAGGATCTTCATGTTCGAAGTCTAGCGCTTCTTGGCACTGCGCCAACTTTCCAATATCTAGAAATATTTTTCTCAAAGATATATATTGAATTCCCTTCCCATCTAGTTGTCGTCGAAACCTCCATTGTACAACCTTAAGCTGTTGCCATGGTTACCACACAATATCATAAATAATTGCTCTAGGGTGACTAAAATAAAATTTTTCTCTGTTAACCTCAGTATGAATTTACTTATTTTTTTTTATAAATACTGCTTGTTTATATTAATTGTAATTATTTAATTAAAACTAATTAAAATACAATTTTTCTTTTTCAAATCCAGTAGGAATTGACTGTAACATTTTTTTTTAAAATTTTACTTGTTCCTTTTAAACTTTGGTTTGAATTTTATAAAATATAACTACAGCCTTCATATAGTTGCATATTATGTATTAGCATACCCAGATAAAATCTTTTCATTCATTGGGGTTTATAAATGTTTGTTTTACAGGAAGATGCGATGACAGGTTTCCATTTAGTGGTTGCATTCCTGTCCTTGTACGAGGGAGTGCTAGTTGACGCCATTGGGTGAGTTGGTAAAATTACAGTTAAACGACGAGAAATAAAGTGTTTACAGTGTTAATTAACATTTTCCTTCCAGGTTCCAAGTTAATTGTAAAAGTACAGTTTGTTACTTATCTTCGAAATTCGATACCAGGTGCAGTGTTTGCGGAAAATAGAATGCTCAAGGCTCATAGCAAACCATACACTCGCAATAAAATGAATTTTCAATAATTAAACATATTGTTCCTTTATAACGTTATATGGCTATAACTAATTGATAAAACTCTCGGATGAAGACAGGCTTTCTCTAAAGCAGCGTTTCCCAAACTTTATCTGACCATCGTCCACTTTCGAAATTTATAATTTTTTTTCACCCACCTGATTTCAAAAGTCGCAAAAATCTTAAATTACCAACACATACATTCAAATACATACATACAGTATAGGTAGAGAAATGATCATTTTAAGGACATTTTTATCTTAATATCTGCATCATGTTTATGTAGGTATAATTATGTACATTATAATTTTGCAAATAATAGGTATAAAAAAGGAATAATAATCATGAATTACAAACTACATTAGTTTTTATTTATAATTATTTAAACAGCATGGATGCATATGTCTAATTAATGTGAGGGATGTATTTGATGAGTTTCAATGAATTTGTTGATGTCAGGAGCAATTTTCGTTAGAAAAATTCAAAGACCTCACTTTTCAATTTCTTACCTATTTCTAGCCTCGTGGCAAGATTATTTATCGGACTAAACCCTCTCTCGACCATTCAAGAAGGAATGGCTACAAACAATTTTCCGTGATTCGCCACAGTGCAGGATAGAGCTGGCGAATATCATTTTGGAATCCAAAATGCTTGGACAAAACTATCGGGTATTCATAATTATAAATAAAATTAAAAGATTTGAAGGATTGTTTACCTTACTTTACCCTGGTGACTTTCATATGTTAAAAACGAAATTATTTTCCCACGAATTTTTTCAAATTGCCTATCGAATTCACAATCTGTCTGTTTCACCCTCTGGCGTGCTAAACTCGCCCACTAATCGGCGAATTCGCCCAGTTTGGGAATCTCTGCTCTAAAGGGAAGCGGGCACAAACGTTGGGACATTAGTGGCCTACTATTGTCACCGGCGCATGAGAAGAGCCCTGTCCTAGGGCAGGTCAAAACGATAAGGTCATTCCCAAAAACATTTCTAACACAAAACGTCGGATTTACAGAAAATTACAATGCAGAAACGGGATCATATATGATTTATTTTGTCCAGACTTTCTTATTAAAATTAGTATTTTTACCTATTTGTAAATACTTATATTACTTATTAAAATATAACTACTAAAATACTACCGTACATTTAGGTTATGTTTGTAGATCAAGAATACATCGACAGCGCATGCGCAGAACTGAAAACCGAGCGTGACTCATTTCTCCACCAGGGTGGGTCGTCTGTGTGGATCAGTAGCGTCGTGATACCTTGGTACCACTGTCGCGTGCTGTTTCTTTCTCTCTACGCCTAGAGGTATAACCGTAAAAGAAAGTTTCGCTCTAGAGTAAAGTCCATGACTCACAGCTAAGATACTCGTGATTGTAACACACATGTGTTGAAAGAACATGTATTTCAAGGCATATTAAACATTGAAATTAGAAGAGTTTCATGCCGGAACAGTTTTATGGTTCCCCTCTTTGCTTTATTGCAGTGGTTCCCAACCTTTTTTATGTCACGTACCTCTAAAAAGGTTTTTCCAATGAGAAACCCCTATTCCGTGCCCCCTATTCCTCTAGGTGGATGGAGGAATTGCTATTGGTACTTATTACTAATAGTTTTATCATATCTACTAATCCATTCATTCCTTTTTTAAAAGAAGAATTGTTTTTAATTTTTATTAGGTACAATTAAAACAACAAAAATTAAAAAACCACTATGATTATTTAAATAAGAAACAATACTGAATTTAACCTTAATACATTTCAGCATACTCAAACAAAATTTGAAAGTAAAAGAATGTTTTGTATGTAAGTTAAAAAATACATTTCGTGTACCTTTGTGAATATTAAACTTATTTCTTCTTAATGGGATCCTTGAGCTCAGATGTTTGTGATCAACTTTTTAAAATCTGGATCGAATGACGAAAGGTAGAGCCTTAAATATGGAGCTGCATCAAGTTTATTTCTCTGTTTATTCTTAATGAAGGCATAAGATGAAAATTCCCTCTCAGTAAGGACATGTGAAAGGCAAGAGACACTTCAGGGCTTTATCACTGACACTTTCATATTCTTTCCTGATTCCTGCCCAGAACTCAGCAAGATTTGGGTGTTTAATCACGTAACGCAGAGAAGAATCTGTTGAAATTTCAATTAATGCCTCTTTGACTGAGACCGACAAGTTGAATGCTTGCTTAAAACATTGGGGAACATAGGGATTTGAAATCCAGTTGTCTTCACCCTGGAAAGAACTCCAAATGATGCGTGAAGTGTTTTTAAGTGTGATACAATATCACATTTCACTTCCTCAGAATTTAAGATTGTTCCCCATCAAGAAAGTTTTAACTGCATCAAAAACTTCACTGTCTGTCTTTATAAGACAAGATTACCAAAACTGTAACTTCTTTATCATAGACTCAATGTTGTCTTATTCCTCCATTTTTATGGTTCACTTAAATCTGGAATAAATGTTCCCCATCGCTATTCTATTCTGTGTTTCAGTCGCACACAAACATACATGCTCCATCAACATCACACCAACTATCTTGCCAACTACTAGTGTAATCTCATATTTGTTTCAAATCTTAAGTATGAAATATTGATGTCCGCCATTTCTGGTATTATTTTTACGTACCCCCACAGGCTTCTACGTACCCCTTGAGGTACAGTCGAATCACTTTAACAACAATCGTCTCGCGCAGGTATGTGGGGATGAGGGGTGGGACTTGGCCGCGTGCGAGGGAAGGAGGAAGAGAAAGTTTTAAGTAGAAACGCTACTACTTAGACTTTCAGCTGAGTTGAATCATTCATACACGTCAAGAGAAAGAACCCAGGTACTACCCGATTGCGCCATCTCTTAAAGACACTAAAAACACGTACACTGTAAAACACAAAAGATAACATAAAACCTAAATCAAAACATAACACCAGAAAATGTTTTTGGAAAGTTACGTATAGATCCAACACCGGCAACTTTTACGACCAACTGAAGTGTCGCTGAGAGCTCTCGCCCTGACGCGCATGCGCACTGGCGCCTCTTGGCAGTGAACATCTACCACCCCCTAAAGTGTGTTAGACTTTCACAAAGTGATTAGACTGTACGCCTACCACAAGTTGGGGACTGCTTCTTTATTGTAATGGTTTTGCTAGGTACAAACATGGTCAGGGTGTATCAAATCTGCAATTAGTACTCTTCCATCAATAGACAGACTTAACAGCAGACAACTCTTCAAAAACTGTTGAAAAAGAATAAAATATTATTTGTGGAAAATTTACAAGCAGATAATCTTTGAACAAAACAATCTCTACCAGAAAATAATAGCTTAGAGGAAATAACCTCCAACATGTAATAACAACATAAATTATTTAGAGAGTCAGCTTCAATGATTTCATATGGAAATGAAACACTTCGTGGCAGGGTTTTTCCAACGAGAAAACTCAAACGTAATTTTCCACTATTTCATTTTAATGTGTTTTTACAATGAACATGTTTTTCCTATAAATACATATCTATGAATATTTTTTTCAAACGCCATTCATACTTCTATTACGTCCCGCAATTACCATTAGGTGAGGTAGCCTAAGTTACATTATTTCCAAACCGTTTTAAATTTAAGGTGTTCCTAAGAAACAATAAGACCTACACCCACTTGTTTATTATCACTGTCATGGTAACCACGCCCTAATTACAATTCCATGTAAACAAACTTCTTTGTCCTTTAGTTACTAACATGTTGTTACGTTGTTACTGGTTTGCAATAATTTATAAAACAATTTAGATTAAATAGCTATTTATTAATTCACACACTTTTATAGCTACTATTACTTACACATTTAACATTTATGAATGCCTAAAACACTCTTTTAAATAGGTCTAATAATAACTACTAACGACTGGCCGCTTCTAGTAATTTTCACCCGCTTTACTTTTAAAAGGTTCCAGACCTTTCTACGAGAACGTTGCGTTCGCTCAAGCGTGAAAGTACTTGGAAACTTTTCAGCACGTGTTTCGAATCACGAGTAGGGCCTTGCCCGTAACAACATAAATATACACTAAAAAAGTGTTCGATTACTGTTTTATTTGAAACAACATATTTTCTTATAAACAACACAAGAATATACAAGCAAAATTCTCAAGAAAAATTAGCTATTTGCTTCTACTCTTGTGTTAAAATTCATTGCAACTGTGAAACATAACAACATGGGGGCAATTACTGCGGACCACAAGCTTCTGCCGAGATCCAGTCGGTAATAATGTTTTACAGTACAGTAATTACAATACGGTATTGTGTAGGCCTACATTACTGGATACCAGGTAAAGGTTAGAAATAAAGTGGATGTTTTTCCTTTATTGAAAACATTACTCAACTTCCTAATCGTCTTTAGAGATGAATTTTTTTTTTGCATTCAGAATAAAGTTGCTGTATTGACGTTAATATAAAGTCAAAACTTAGCACCATTAAATCCCAGGCTTATAGTGGTTTCCCTACTGCCTATTTATTCTGCATAGTCTTATTCTGCATAAGCATTAGATGCTTATAGTGGTTTCCCTACTGCCTAATAATTCTGCATAGTCTTATTCTACATAAGCATTATATCCTTATAGTGGTTTCCCTACTGCCTATTAATTCTGCATAGTCTTATTCTGCATAAGCATTAGATGCTTATAGTGGTTTCCCTACTGCCTACTAATTCTGCATAGTCTTATTCTACATAAGCATTAGATCCTTATAGTGGTTTCCCTACTGCCTATTAATTCTGCTTAGTCTTATTCTACAATAAGCCTTTGAGGCTTATAGTGGTTTCCCTACTGTATATTAATTCTGCATAGTCTTATTCTATATAAGCCACTATAGTGGTTTCTCTACTGCCTATTAATTCTGCATAGTCTTATTCTACATAAGCCTTTGAACCTTATAGTGGTTTCCCTACTGCCTATTTATTCTGCATAGTCTTATTCTGCATAAGCATTAGATGCTTATAGTGGTTTCCCTACTGCCTACTAATTCTGCATAGTCTTATTCTACATAAGCATTATATCCTTATAGTGGTTGCCCTACTGCATATTAATTCTGCATAGTCTTATTCTACATAAGCATTAGATGCTTATAGTGGTTTCCCTACTGCCTACTAATTCTGCATAGTCTTATTCTACATAAGCATTAGATCCTTATAGTGGTTTCCCTACTGCCTATTAATTCTGCATAGTCTTATTCTACATAAGCCTTTGAGGCTTATAGTGGTTTCCCTACTGTATATTAATTCTGCATAGTCTTATTCTATATAAGCCACTATAGTGGTTTCTCTACTGCCTATTAATTCTGCATAGTCTTATTCTACATAAGCCTTTGAACCTTATAGTGGTTTCCATACTGCCTATTAATTCTGCATAGTCTTATTCTACATAAGTATTAGATGCTTATAGTGGTATCCTTACAGCCCATTAATTCTACATAGCCTTTCTAAATAAGCCTTAGAGGCTTATAGTGGTTTCCCTACTGCTTATTAATTCTGCATAGTCTTATTCTACTTAAGCCTTTGAGGCTTATCGTGGTTTCCCTACTGCCTATTAATCCTGCATAGCCTTATTCTACATAAGCCTTTGAGGCTAATAGTGGTTTCCTTACTGCCTATTAATCCTGCATAGTCTTATTCTACATAGGCCTTTGAGGCTTATAGTTTCCCTACTGCCTATTAATTCTGCATAGCCTTATTCTATATAAGCCTTTGAGGTTTATAGTGGCTTCCCTACTGCCTATTAATTCTGCAAAGTTTTATTCTACAAAAGCCTTTAAGGTTTATAGTGGTTTCCCTACTGCCTATTAACCCTGCCTTATTCTACATAAGCCTTTGAGGCTTATAGTGGTTTCCCTACTGCTTATTAATTCTGCATAGTCTTATTCTACTTAAGCCTTTGAGGCTTATCGTGGTTTCCCTACTGCCTATTAATTCTGCTTAGTCTTATTCTACAATAAGCCTTTGAGGCTTATAGTGGTTTCCCTACTGTATATTAATTCTGCAAAGTTTTATTCTACAAAAGCCTTTAAGGTTTATAGTGGTTTCCCTACTGCCTATTAACCCTGCCTTATTCTACATAAGCCTTTGAGGCTTATAGTGGTTTCCCTACTGCTTATTAATTCTGCATAGTCTTATTCTACATAAGCCTTTGAGGCTAATAGTGGTTTCCTTACTGCCTATTAATCCTGCATAGTCTTATTCTACATAGGCCTTTGAGGCTTATAGTGGTTTCCCTACTGCCTATTAATTCTGCATAGCCTTATTCTATATAAGCCTTTGAGGTTTATAGTGGTTTCCCTACTGCCTATTAATTCTGCAAAGTTTTATTCTACAAAAGCCTTTAAGATTTATAGTGGTTTCCCTACTGCCTATTAATCCTGCCTTATTCTACATAAGCCTTTGAGGCTTATAGTGGTTTACCTACTGCCTATTAATTCTGCATAGTCTTATTCTACATAAGCCTTTGAGGTTTATAGTGGTTTCCCTACTGAATATTAATCCTGCATAGCCTTATTCTACATAAGCCTTTGAGGTTTTTAGTGGTTTCCCTACTGCCTATTAATCCTGCCTAGCCTTATTCTACATAAACCTTTGAGGCTTATAGTGGTTTCCCTACTGCCTATTAATTCTGCATAGTCTTATTCTACATAAGCCTTTGAGGCTTATAGTAGTTTACCTACTGCCTATTAATCCTGCATAGCCTTATTCTACATAAGCCTTTGAGGCTTATAGTGGTGTCCCTACTGCCTATTAATTCTGCATAGTCTTATTCTACATAAGCCTTTGAGCCTATAGTGGTTTCCCTACTGCCTATTAATCCTGCATAGCCTTATTCTACATAAGCCTTTGAGGCTAATAGTGGTTTCCTTACTGCCTATTAATCCTGCATAGTCTTATTCTACATAGGCCTTTGAGGCTTATAGTGGTTTCCCTACTGCCTATTAATTCTGCATAGCCTTATTCTATATAAGCCTTTGAGGTTTATAGTGGTTTCCCTACTGCCTATTAATTCTGCAAAGTGTTATTCTACAAAAGCCTTTAAGGTTTATAGTGGTTTCCCTACTGCCTATTAATCCTGCCTTATTCTACATAAGCCTTTGAGGCTTATAGTGGTTTCCCTACTGCCTATTAATTCTGCATAGTCTTATTCTACATAAGCCTTTGAGGTTTATAGTGGTTTCCCTACTGAATATTAATCCTGCATAGCCTTTTCTACATAAGCCTTTGAGGTTTTTAGTGGTTTCCCTACTGCCTATTAATCCTGCCTAGCCTTATTCTACATAAACCTTTGAGGCTTATGGTGGTGTCCCTACTGCCTATTAATTCTGCATAGTCTTATTCTACATAAGCCTTGGAGGCTTATAGTGGTTTCCCTACTGCCTATTAATCCTGCATAGCCTTATTCTACATAAGCCTTTGAGGCTTATAGTGGTTTCCCTACTGCCGAGTAAATTATTTTAAAAAAAAATCATTTTCAATGATCACTTTCAAAACTAGTAAAAACCAAGTTTTCGAAAATGTTATTGTAATTCAATACGGTTTCATCAATAATAGGTTTCCATCAATGATAGGTTACAATTAGTGATAGTTTTTAAATCATAATAAGTTACATTAATAATAGGTTTACTTGAATAATAAGATATTATCAATAATAGGTTTCCATAAATGGTAAGTTACCATCAATAACAAATTTCTATCAATATAAGGTTTACATTAATAATATGTTGCCATCAATTATTGGTTTACATCATTATATAGGTGTACATAAATAATAAGTAAAAGTCAATAATATGTTTACATAAATAACTAGTTACCCGGCTGCACACGAAATCATAATTTTTGCAATAAGAAAAGAAAAATCAAATATTTTAATAATTATATTTCATTTACTGCAATGCTAAACGATTTCATTAGGCGTATAAACATACAAATTTTAGGTGTCCCAAAACGTGAGATAGCAACATATAATTATCCGTGGTAAAAGCTCGAATGTTCCAAATTTAATCCAGCAATGATCAATGATTGTCCTTGTGCCTTGTTTATGGTTATTGCGAATACAAGTCGAAAAGGAAATTGTAGTCGTTTGAAATCAGTAGGTAGATCTGATGATATCATCAGTATTTATCGATTTAAGACCATCTCTCCTTTGAACTTGCCTCCTCTGATTTCTACCCGGTGTCAGTTTTTTGTGTGTTTAGTCTGGTTCCGTTACACCTTTGGTTGATTCAAACTTCGCAAGAATATTATCGGCGATTCTACTTTTAATATCAATAAGTGCGATAGCAATAACTGTACATAGAATTTAGCAATTATAAACAGTTTAAAGTAATTAATAATGTATTTTTATTCTTACATAATGTTTATCATTTTTTTAAATTAATTTTAGTAGCGCAAGTATAGATATACATTTTAATATTAGACTTATTGAAGGCTTTACAGTGAACCATCCTAAGCTTGTGTGGCGGAGCCCTGCGGATGGATTTACACTAAACCTCATATGAACCATCCTGGGAATATGCTAAACAACCCTTCCAAATTTCATTAACTTCTGTTCAGCGGTTTAAGCGTTCATAAGACATTACATACACGCATATATACATACATCGGTTTTTGAACAATCCCAAGTCTGTGGGGCAGAGCCCTGTGGATGTATCTACACTAAACTTCACACGAACCATTCTGGGAGTATGTTAAACAATCCCTTCGAATTTCATCAACTTCTATTCAGTAATTTAGGTGTCCATAAGATACATTAACACACACATATATATACATATATATATATCCATAATATACACACACACATATATACATGGGTTTTTGAAAAATCCAAAGCCTGTGGGGCAGAGCCCTGTAGATAGATCTACACCGAACGTCACACAAACTATCTTAGGAATAAGTTAAACAATCTCTCCATATTATATTAACTTCTGTTTAGCGGATTAGACACTCGAAAGACACATACATACACACGTACATATATACATCGGTTTTTGAACCATCCTAAACCTCTAGGGCCGGAGCCCTTTGGATGGATTTACACCAAACTTAACACGAAGCATCCTGGGAATATGTTAATAAATCTCCCTAAATTTAATTAACTTCTGTTCAGCTGTTTATACGTCTATGAGACACATACATATACATCGATTTTGAACCATCCTAAGCTTCTAGGGCGAAGCCCAGTTAATGGATCTACACCAAACCTCACACGAACCGCCCTGGGAATATGTTTAACAATCTCTGTAAATTTCATAAACTTCTGTTCAGGGGCCTATAAGATACATACATACATACATTGGTTTTTGAAACATCATAAGCCTCTGGGGCGGAGCCCTGTGGATGGATCTACAACAAACTTCATCGGAACCATCCTGGTAATATGTTAAACAAATCCTCCAAATTTCGTCAACTTTTGTTCAGCGATTTAGGCGTCTATAACATATATACAGACAAACATACATACATACACAGACATAGATAAGTTATCCTCAATAATAAGGTTCCATCAATGGAAATTTATCATAAATAATAGATTTATATCAATAACAAATTTCTATCAATGCTTACACAAATCAATGATTAGTTTGTATTAAAAACGATTATTTTCATTCAACGTTTGACGATAATTAGGGTATAAATTTAGCAAACAAGAAGAAACAGGGAATACCTTTGTGGAGGGTTTGGGTAGTGATAAAGTTTCTTACAATATCCCCTGGTTGAGAATATAATAAATTTTATGGTGTACTTATCTAGATTTTCTATTAAAAGAATCTAAAGGAAGAAGTAAACCAGCTCGACAAGAATGTTTCCAAAGCTCGAGCTGAAGGTGGCATTGGCTGGTTCTAGCTGGCATTGGATTAACTGTCCTCATGCCGGAACTCGGCTTTCTCTGAGTAATTGCTTCTTGCAAGACTACTTGTGATTCATGCACTCGCTAAGGAAGTACGGGCGTAATAGTTTTGTGAAACTTCTTGACAATATGAGCAAATAATAAACAAGTAAAATATGAAAAGGTCCACGTCAATTCCTATTTAGGTCAACCGAGAAAAATTTTATTTTACTTACATTTTATTACATAATTGCAATTAATATAAATATGTACAGTAGAGTCTCGAAAATCCCAATCCCGATTTTCCAAGCTTCCGTTAAATTCGAGGCGTTTTATATTTGAGGCTATTTAACTATTTGAAAAGAAATGTTTATAGCAATAAAGAAAATGAATCGGACGTTCAACAAATATTTATATGTCATGCAAAAGAAATGAGTTAGGCTTTAAAGAAATATTTATATCAATACAGTATTTTTCTTCCTCCACATTCTGTTGGATCATTCAGTTCACACGTGTTCAACAGATTGGTGTATTACCCAACTTCATCAGTTGTTTGAATGTCCTTATCATTTATGCTTAGATGTTTGACAGAAGGTCGATGGGCCATAAATATTTTTCTTTATTTACGCTGTAAATTTCGTCAGTCGACAAATATCCCTTAGGAAGCACAAATGTATAGTCTTGTGCGTGATATATCTGAAAATAAACTCTCTTGAAGCAAAAAAATCCAATCAAACAATGACGACACTATGATTAGCTGGACTGGTCTTTATTCCCGCTATTACACACATACACACACACACACACACACACACACACACACACACACACACACACACACACACGCTCACACACACACACACACACACACACACACACACACACACGTCACACACACACACGTCACACACACACACACACACACACACACACACACACACACACACACACACACACACACACACACACACACACACACACACAATCTACGATCGGGTCATGCTGCGATTGAGTCCGAAATTCTAAACATTATGTTTCATGTATTACGTGGACTCTTTGGCAAAAGAATTTTTAAGCTACTCCTTCTTTTAATCTTAGAGTAGGGCATTATAGTACCCTGTGCATTAATTCGTAGGTTCTTAAGTCGATACCAACATAATCAAAAGGTTGCCTTTGTGACTTATGGATTGTCATGGCAAATGGTGGTCTAAGTGGGAATTGATGTATTTGCATAGTATATCCAAGTTGACTCTTGCTTGAGTCCAATGTAATTCTGGAAATATGAATTTCTTGAATGTTTTCAGAAACTTGATGATTAGATTTTTTTTTAAATGTCATCCTATTGGATTACCTTTGCTGCTAAACAAAGTACTGTAATACGCTACACAGATGCCCCTCAACCTTCAGACTCCGAATGCCGTAGTGTTTCTACCGTGCTGGTGGGTACAGACCCACTCAAATTAAAAGCCTCCCGCAGTACTACACGAATATTTCTAGCACTATTGAACTCCAGAAGTAGCTGCAGCTTTCTAAGCTAGAAAGAACCGCACCTCTTGGGAGCCCCGTACTCCAAAACCCGAATTACGTTTTTCGGACTTACAACAGCTACCACGATAACATGTGGGTCAATGCAAGTTGACATCAAAACGCTAATGAGTCGCACGATCACCTTTAAAGAATCTTTGTTTGTCGTCGAGCAAATAGCTGCAGAGATGCTCCAAGTAAACGCACCCAGAGAGTGGCGCCTCCGTTCGAAAATCTCGTTTTGGACGACCTAGCATTCGACAATAATGGACCTGTCCAGGTGCTCCTAGACGCACCTCTGTTCCAATCGTTGCGGACTAACGACCAAGGATCGTTAAGTCAGAACCTTCTGGTACCCATATGTATTCACTTTGAATTCTCGCTCATGGGGCTCATCAATGTTTATTAGTGAATCATTGATAAAAATATAAGTTAAAAAGTAGTTCAATTAATATACTTCCTTCGACAATCAGTAGGAACAACAATATAACATTTAGTAAAATCCATAGAAACGTCTAATTCTATTGTTGTGTTCGATTTAATATCTGTTGTGAATATCCCTCTGCGGAGCCAACATCGGTTAGTTTTATTTAATGGGTGCGGGCCGTCTAAGTAAGTCGTGAGTAATCCTCCCTTAGGGAGCCGTCACGGGTAGGCGCGGTGACTCCTACTGTAACCTTATAGGGGATGTCTAGAGGTCCTTCAGTTATACGTTGAAGGCTCAAATAATTCATTCTGCATTATGATTCTACCGTAGAATACTTTTCTGTTTCTCTGGTACAATCATTATACCTGATGAATCCTTGACCCTTCCTCTTCTCACTGCTACACTACTGTTCAGTGCCATTCAGTTTACAGTTGGAGTCTCCCAAATAAGCATCCATGTATTCATGTGATGTAATAAACAAAATAAAATATAAAACACTGCATAATATATTTCAGTATGTAAATTAATTACAGATAATAAAATTTATTTTAAAGACAAACTTAAAAACTATAAATGGCAGAAACCGTCCCGCTATGTTTTATATTTACTGAAGTTTTATAAATAAGTTTTATATCAGGAAACCTATCTGTGATCGGGTAATACTCCGATTGAATCCGAAATTGAAAACATCATGTTTCGCGTATGAAGTGTATTATCATTTGGCGAAAGAATTATAAAGCTACTTCTTTTAATCTACGTGAATGGCACATACAGCACCCTGGGAGTTTCTTAAGTAGATACCAACATAATCAAAAGTTTACCTCTGTGACATGGATTGGCATGGCAAATGCCGGTCTAACTGGGACTTGATGTACAGTATTTGTTTAGTACATCCAAAATTGACTTGCTTGAGTCCAATATAATTCCGAAAATAGGAACTTCTTAAAAATTTTCGAAAATTTGATATAGATTTTTCAGAAAAATTTCATTTAGCCCATTAGAATACTGACGTTAACACCCAATATACCAATTTTTGTTTAAATCCTGAAATTAGTTTTAGATATTTAAAGATTTTAAAAGACTTGATAATGATTTTAGAAAATACTCACTTGGCCCTTTGGATTGCTAAAGTTGAAAACCCCCCTACTTACGAATTTTAATGAAAATCTGTAGAGTAGTTTCCAATGTTTAACAATTTTCGAAAACTTGACGATTTCTCATTAAAT